>CM030172.1:40373260-40378260 GCA_017639675.1 Aplochiton taeniatus | reverse complement strand
AAAAGAATAATGAAATAAGTCTTGGTGTATGTTTGTGTCACGGCTGTCAACACGGAACCAAGCCAAAAGATATGAGTAACTGATGTGGAAGGGGTATTTCATTTTTCAGAATGACTGTGGCTGCCTGAGTTTATGTACTGGAGTACATAAAACCATAACAAAAGACTAACCATCCTCTGCTCATTTAAACCTTGCTGCAGGATAAAGTACCTAATGACTTGCATCTGATGATATTTTTTCGTAAAGTTGTCCTTATCTCTTTAGGGCACACAAATTGTTGAATGGTGTGAAAATATACTGCGGTTGTGTTAATTTATTGGACTATACTGAAAACAGGAAGCAAAAAGGAGTCATGTATTAACCCAACTTTTCGGTATTTATGCGTAGCTTTCACATGGAGAAAGCATTTACTGAATGCCATGACTTCTGCCATCCATAGCGTTCTGCTATCCCTACCGCTTCACCAGCTTTTGATGGTAGGCGCTTGATACTATTTAAAGAAGTTGAGAGGTGTGTGGAGAGCTTTGGAGAGGAAGCGCTCCAAATAAAGGGGAGCCAGCGAGTGGGGAACGGAGGAGTTGAGACTAAAGCATGGAATAAACCTAAATGTTACCCTTTCTTAGGTAGAGCAACTGGAAAAGGGGCTAGCATTTGGAAACTCACTCCCTTCGTCTTTCTGTCCTCTCTCTCTCTCTCTCTCTCTCTCTCTCTCTCTCTCTCTCTCTCTCTCTCTCTCTCTCTCTCTCGCAGGATATTCGGGCTAAGCTGTCTTTAGGTCAAATAATACCAGTAGACACAGGCAGAAACTTCCCATCGGAAAAATATGTGGTAGGCTTGAAGTGGAGGTTGAGAGGTAAGAGGTTGGCTCTTAGTACAAACACAACAAGGTGACACAAAGATGGAGACAATGGGAACAAAATCACTCAGAAACAGACTGACAGAAAAAACTGAAAAATAGGAGCAAAATACCTGCTGTCACTGACTTTGAAGAGCACAAAAGCTCATTGCTGCCGACTATTGACATTTGAGGACAATGTAGTTATAGAGACTTCCAATGAAAAAAGATGATAAAGCTCACTCATCATTGTAGGTTTTTCTGAAAAGTTAGAGAAAGGGTTATTGTTTGTTGTTTGAGGGGATTGTATGTGTGAGTGTGTGTGTGTGTGCGGATACAAACCATTTTGTATTTTATTTGGATTCAGTCCATTTGGTTGTCAGTGAATGTCATGCTCAGTCAAGTCACCTTCTGCTGTCTGAAAAACAAGCCAACTGAACTGATTACCCTAAAAGGCCATTAGGCCACCTTGTTGTGAATGTCAATGTGCATGCGTGTTTTTGACAGAGAGAGAGAGAGAGAGAGAGAGAGAGAGAGAGAGAGAGAGAGAGAGAGAGAGAGAGAGAGAGAGAGAGAGAGAGAGAGAGAGAGAGAGAGTGAGAGTGAGAGTGAGTGAGAGAGAGAGAGAGAGAAACAGGAAGTGGAGGATGATGGGGCGGGGGTTAGGGGGTTAATAGAGAGAGAATACTAAACTTGAAATGCATTTCACTGAAATCTAAGTGTGCTCTAAGAAAACAAAGAACAAAAATATGAATAACTATAAATGGAATTAAATTTACTAACAAGTGTATACAATTTTATTAAAATATAATAAAACAAGAAAAACGACTAAGATTCAAAGATAACAAATAAATAACGGGCAACAATGACACACATACTGTAAAAATATCCACAGCCAAGCCCTCCCAGGCATAAGAAAAACTCCTTCTTCTGGGACAGAACATAATACATTCCATTTCCCCCACACTACAAAAATACTCACATTCCCCTACCGTTTGTTGTATGCAAATCAAATTTCTAATACTGAGACAGGCAAGCAAGCAAGCAGCCACCTCATCGTCAGGACAGCCTCAACCTCCTACCCCCCTGGATGCGGGCCTTACTTGTTTTGCTCAACTTGAGAAAGTCACCCATTCCCAATTACTTACAGGGAGCTTGTGAAACTTTGGGTGAGATAATAAAATATGTAGTTCAACATCAACAGTGCCCATCCAATGTTTAGGCCAAAGAGATCCCAAACGCACACATCAATGGAGTGAACCCATTAGTAGGCCTAGTGACCATAGAATATTATGTTACTAAACTAACTGGACTGCATGCAATTTTTTTTCAAAATACACAGGATAAGGTAAATCCATTGTATATTAACTCAAGATGAGCACTCTAAAGAACAACATTTAGAACGGATTTGGGTTGAGAGCAGATTGGGGTTTTCAAGTGGGCACTTTTCATCCCGGATGTTTTGATAAATTGAGCCCACGGCACCTCCAGTAGACTTAACGGTGAGCAATGACACCTCCGAGCCACCCTCCTCTATAGCCACTCTCCACATGGCAAGATAATCATAGAAAGAAATACCCTATACACACCATCAACTACTGGATTGACAGGAACGCTCAGACAGCTGAAAGATTAATCTTACCACCTAAACCTGACCTTATGACTAAGATACCTTATACCAATACCCTATACTTCAAACTGCTGGTTCGAAACATGGAACGCTCAAACAGATGAAAGAATAATCTTACTTTGTAGACTAATCTTTCCTTCTTTATTCCTGCTGGCTTGGAATAGATCACGCTCTGCAGGAAAACTTACCTTCATGCCTTAATCCTGAGATGAAACCACTTTTGGGGTTTTTTCGACATGACGTTCTCTACTTTGGCGCCCATATTGGATCCCTCCTTTTTAGCCACAGCCACTGGCTACTACTTTCTGTTATATCAGACACAGCTTTTGTGGTTTGGCCCAATTCTTTGCCACCAATCCCTATTTTCTTAAGTAGTTCAGTTGTTGATATTGCCACAAATACATGGCATCCGACTTCCACAGAACACACCTTTGTTCTCCAGCCTAGCTGTTCTGCCTCAGCTGCTAGTTTGCTTCAGCAGAGTGTCTTTCTTTCGTATACCTCGTATATCGCTCCATCCCATCTCTTCTGCCACATGTTAGCTCTACCAAGTACACAGTTGGCTGTGCGTTAGACCAGAGAAATAGGTTGGGTCTTAAGGTGGTTGTTGCAATCTCTGATGGGACTCTCAATTGTTGGCCAACATCTGCTAGCATTTTCCAATCCCAAGCATTCCCCAACTCCCTCCCTGACAAAGCTGATGTGGTGTGTGTCACCCTCTACTCCACTTGGCAGGGCATTCCACTATTGACCACCGATACTCTATGGCTGCCGCCAAGCATTTTAATACCTGATTGTAGCACCAGGTATATCTTCCATGAGTAAGGGTAGTCTTGCACCCAGACATTTTGTGTTGGAGATTAGCTGTCCTCCACAACGCTCCTTACAGATTGCACTTGCTTACATATCTGATCTATCAGTATCACATTTGCGCTGTCCAGAAGGAATTGATTTACACCATCTCTGTTTACTTGTGCCAAGTCGAAATTTTCCTCGCCCATGTTGTACTTGTCCTACTATTTCCGTATGTTTAAGGGCTGATTCTGCCTTCAGCACTGCTTCTTTTGGATTCCATTTTCATCCTGTCGCTATTGTTGGTGCTGCTTTTACTACTACACTATCTCGGGATTCTACTACACTATCTCGGGTGTCATTTCTAATCTGGACTTAGTGAACTTAAATTCCTCTGTAAACCCAGTAAGCGGCAGCTCCAGATCCCATTTCTTATAGAGAGCCAGGTTACAGTGGCGCACCTAACCATTTTCTAGCTCTAGCTTTAGACGTCAGTGATGGGTATCTCATACACTGTAAATGGCCACATGAGCCGGGGTAGGAGTCCAAACTGTAGGCACCATAGTTTAGCTATTCTGGTAACCCTGAATTCTCAATGTTCTTTTGGCCTCTGTTCAATTGTAGCCTTAAGTCCTCCACCTCCTCTGAATCTTTAAGGGTAGCATTATACTATTTACCAAGACTTTTAACAGGTTTTTTTTATCACTGTAGGAATTGGATCTATGAATGATTATTTTATTGCACAATGTACTAGGAGTACTAGTACTAGGAGTAGTTGTTGCCAATATTGTCATATCGTCCATCTATGCTCGAATGGGAGGAAGGCTTAACCCAAACCTCGTCTTTCCATTTGGGAAGGCTGGTGTCCATTTGCTCCTCTGGTTCCTCAATTGGTAGAATGTCCTGGGGAATTGTGAATGGCTTGCACATTCTCTCATCTATGTGAATTTCCTTTAAGTGGTTCTCCAGTTCCTGCTTGATTGTTTTGAGTGTTTCGTCCTTTGCTTTGTTGAAGAAGGACTGCATGGAGTCTTTGTAAAATCGGGTTCCTTGCTTATTCTTTCTTTTGGTTTCTCTGTAGGTTCTCGGCTCTCCTCAATGTTGACAGACAATTCTTCAAACCTTCCTGCAAGTCCCTAATGCTACCTTTTCTATTTCAGACGCCTCTTCCATTGCTTTTTTAACAGCCTTCTTTCTTTTATCATCTTGTCGATCTCTTGTTGTCACCTAAATTGTTTTGGTTCCAGCTGGGTTTTTTGAAGTGTCTCCAAAAGGCCAAATCTCTCATTTCGATAGTCATATATGACATCCCCTGTTTTCTCTAACTTCCTTTGAACAGTGCCTCTAAGCTGTTTAAGTGTCTTTTTCAGATCCATGTCATTAGAATTCCCAAACAGTGGCTGATGGCCACTTAACTTTAGGTTTTTGGCCACTGATCTTTGTTTTGGATGTTTTTCTTGGCTGATTGGGCTTTACCACTGTATTACGTTGTCTTTCAAGGCTTGCCTGTGCTGCCTCAGGACTGGAGTTGTTGATGTCCTGTGGACTTTGGTTTGTGTCCATCTGCTGGCCTTCATTCGACTTGCTTGCCTGACTTCTTAAAAAGTGCAGGTCAATGCGATGCTCCTGCCTCTCCCTACTTAAGTGCCCTTTCTGACTTGTGTATACTGGTGTATTCTCAGGCACCTTACAGTTGCTATCTTTTCCCAGCCACGAGGGCAGATCTGGTGACTTTTACCCATC
>CM030172.1:40335760-40368260 GCA_017639675.1 Aplochiton taeniatus | reverse complement strand
CTCACTCTTTATAGTGTAACTGTCCATTTAGCTTTCACAATGAAACACTACTCAGTGTGCAGACTGTATCAGGTATATTCACAATCAAACACTACTCAGTGTGCAGACTGTATCAGGTGTATTCACAATCAAACACTACTCAGTGTGCAGACTGTATCAGGTGTATTCACAATCAAACTGCTCAGTGTGCAGACTGTATCAGGTGTATTCACCATCCCAGCCTATCGACATGCTCTTTGTGTCGAAGGTTCCCTCTCTGCATTTCTCACCAGAGGAGCTGTCCATGGTTCTGAAATGTCCCTCTGCTCAACTGGGTGAAATGTTTTGCAGGCATATTCTGGTCAAACTTTAGTCTTGGCTCTGATCTCTGATCCTCTTTAAAGCTGTCCCTAGGAATTCACTTTATTGATAGGGCCCACCATTATACATCAACAGTTGTTGGTTTCTGTAAATCCGGCTTTGTCTGTCAAATGTCCTGTTCGCTATCAACTTGCAAGAAGACGCCATCTGCTGTCACTGACAAATGGCTGATGATGTGACCTCAAGACCGTCTGCAGTCTCAATTGGTATGCTTGTTTAAATAATAAAATATCAATTTCAAAAAGCAGGGATTATCTTTATTTTTATCTGCACAGATTCAAGATTACTAAGTGTCTCTCAGTGTTTTTGGAAAAGCTATATTGATAAGTGTGGCAAGGAGTAGATTCCCAGAAACCTATGAATTGTATTTCTTTATTTGGTCTAGTCTTTACTTGTGTCGATTGAAAGACCATGTGTTTACATCAATATCCCCCAACTTCCCCCATCCACTCATAAAGAAAGAGAAAGTCAAACTAACAGATTTATGGAAACCAATTGAAGCTTGACGTCTAGATGCAAGTTTCAAACGTCACACTCAGACATAATGTCTAACTTCAAATAGCTATGAATGAAAAGAAATCCAATGGATAAATCAACAGAAGGAATTCCAAAAGAACAGATTCAAGCCTAAATTGGCAAGTTTCTCTGTTTGTCTGTCTACCTAACCCCCCCCCCCCCTCTCTCTCTCTCTCTCTTTCTCTCCATAGATATACTGTTTGTTTTGGTTAATAGCTCTTTGTGGTATAATTCACACTTAGGTCTTGAAGCTGTTTATAAAGTTTGATAATGCACATTGACGCACATTACATGATGCACGAGTGCCAGCCTCTATGTCCCTAGAATTCCATATGTGTGTTACATGTACATGCTGAAAGGAGGGCTGGCTAACTCTGTCTTTGATTTGCTCCCACATCGCTCTGATCCCCCTATCTATCCCCTGTATCTTCAGCCTTAGAAATGGGTCGTGGTGGAGACCAAACAGAACTTGCGGGAGTTGGTTGTCTGCTTTCTGATCATCAATCAAGCTTCGGTTATAAAAGGAAGAGAGCCCCAGTCCTTTACACTTGGACTCTGTCAAACAGAATGTTATTTTCCCTTTCCATAGAAGTATTATTGAGGGCGTTCACGGTCCCCTGGACAGCAGTGCCACTTCCCAGGACACGGATCAAGACCAGGTCTGGATGGGAAAGGAATTTCAATAGAAATGTCAATTGGTTTTCATGTAATATTCTGAAATAGCTTTCAGTTACAAACAATTAGCTGATAGTGAACCGGTGGCTAACGACGTCTCAACGTGTGCTCACCTAATGATTGTAGCCTTAGTAACCAGGTTATTCATATTTTCACTCAGAGGGAATCCTACCTTGCTACGAATTGTGATAGAAGAGAGAAATTTCTTGCTCTATCTGATTGGTGTAAGATCTCCCTAGCTCTAATTCCTCACCAAATAGATAATACATTTCTTGCCAGCATACACTTCCATCAGGCCCTCTGGGAAGTTATTAAATGGCATACAATAACTAATAATGTACAGAGAAGTGGCCAGGAGAATTGTGTGTGGGAGGAACTGAAGGTCACCTTCAGAAAGCGCATATTAGAATATGCCATGGAAACTAAGTTTATTGAACTAGAGGCCAGAGGTAAAATTTCGATATAAAGGGGCAAGTTCTTTGGGTACTGTAGTTACGATGCAAAAATGAATTGTACTGTTAATTAAACGATTCTGTAACAATACTTTAATAAATTATGTTAATCTCTGAATAAATGAGGAATTCTGTATGTTTATCATAAATTCTAGACTTAAACTGATCATATACAGTTTTGTACTTTGCCCCCAATACCACTTTTCAGTCTGAAATGTAAAACATCCTACCAAATGGAATCAAATGTGCAATTTTAAAATCCAACAAAGCAAACAGAAAAGTTTCCCTTTTTTGAGGTGAAGTCCTAATTTGCCATTTAGGGTACGCTTGAAAAAAGGTATGATCACTTGTGCAATGTTTGACTTTGACCCAGTACATTGTATTCTTTAAGTATGTTTGCAAATTGGTTGTTTAATATGCTGCATAATGACATACACAGATGGCTGCTAACACAAATGGCTCCATAATTAAAAAGGTCCGTTTTTTTCTCCACTCCTATAGATTGTGAATAGCAATTTAAAAATACATTTCTCTTTCAATTTCTTTCAACAGCCTTGCCATCTGTACCAATATTTATTGCTGCAAGTGGTCGACCCTGTTGCAGCTGCAAAGCAGTGGTGATAGAGCATGTAGCTCAAAGATAGCGACCTCCTTGTTGACAACTGACTGAAGACAACTTCTTTTGCAAGGAATTTTCCCTATCAAAACTCAATATAAAATATTTATACAGTGCCAGATTTGGCCTACAGGGGGCCTAGAAGTAAAAAGGCCTTATACTTACAGCATTTAAAGATAATGTTATACATTTTTTCACGCACACACACAGCAGGGTTTGCCTCTAAGCAGTGTCAACTCCCCAGACCTTTAGTGGATGATTGAGAGGCAACAATGGACGGAGGCTCAGAAAAACTCAAGGTGCTGTTGCTGTGTGTTCGCGTATCTATGTGTGTGACGCTTGAGAATTGTAAAGCCATCACAGTTATCATACGATAAATATGGAGGAGGCAGCCCAGTTACCAAGAGACAGGTGGTCAGCCAGGCACGAGTGGATGTGGAGACAGCACAGTCAAAGTATCTCTACCTCTCACCCGTCCACCCCCCATTTCTCTCCTCCTCACTTCCTCTCCTCAGTAGTTTCTCGTGGGGTTCAGACTGAACAGAGCATGAGATGACCAAGCAAACCTGTGAAAACCACGCAAACGCTCTGGACAGGTCAGACTGAGGACTTTAACACACTCACTCACTCATTCACTCAACCCTCACAATCATAAACAAACCACTAGATAATTTAAAAGTTTTCGATTTTTCCGCTGTTACTATAGCACTACATTCAAACTGTGTACATTGTTATGATAAGCACTGCTCTCTGAGAATCCTTTTCAATCTTTCAAAACCTGCCAAATTAGATTGGATTTTGTTCAAGGTTACTGATTATTCAAATGACCAAAATGCATGTATTTACAATATAGCCTTTAGATACATTCGACTAATTATCAACAAATAACGTTCCAATGATCAGATGCTTGTTCAGTTACTGTTGGTGTTTTTTCAATTTCATTCTTAAAGTGTAAATCTGGGCTTTTCAGATGTACCTCAAAAGGAATAGATGTAATATATGTGTGCACATTTGCGTCAGTTAATATAGCATGACATTAACACTCTGGACATGAGGTTAAGGATTTAATTTGATGAAACATGTGTGCTCTGTGTGGATTGATGTGAATGTTTCACAACCCATTGAAAGGAATAGCATCTTGTTCAGGGTTCGTGTATGATCCCATATATAATTAACTTCCTGATTAAGTTTTACAGATATCCGAAGAATAAAAGTAATTTTGCTGTTTGAAGAAAAATAGGTAATTACAAGACAATGTACTTGGGCTTCCAACACCACAACTGCTCTACTGCTGAAACATAACAAGGAGAAGCTACAGCTCCGAGTTGCCCTTTAAAGTAATAAAGATGTGTGCATTTTTCATCACTGTTTTGAAATTGAAAGAAAGATACAAAATAAGGATGGGAAAGCACACCTGAGGACCTTGCATAGGCCTTTTACTTGCAATGGACATGCCACCTGTGTATAAGGTACAGAGAATTAAAAATAGGTTGATTGTTCTACAATAACTTGCCTAGCACATCCCAAAGTATTTTGTGATCCCAAATACGTATCTTGAGGTCAAGGTTTGTTTGTTTATTTTAATCTATGAAATGATCGATGGTAGCGCCAGTGCTTATCAGCTGCTGCCCTGCAAACACTTTGATTTGGTGTGCTGTGTGATTCCAGGCACATCAGACTCAAAGCTGGTCATCTTCTTGCTGGAAAACAATCCACATCAAACCCCATGCTATGCATGAGATGTGGAATGTCAATAAATACAGTAATTATTATTCAAAAAAATTAAGCTTTCTGCATTAATTCTAAAACAAACTAAATATGATCATGTAATTACTTACAGCAATCAACTAAACAACAGATTGTAAATAAACAGGTGAGATTAAAGAACATTTTGAATATTCAGATATTCTAAATAATCCAAGTACAAACACACAGTGTATACTGTACTCGTATACCCTGCAGATATGTCAGCTTCCTCCAGCGAGGGATTTGGCTATAAATACTGTATATTGGAGTGGT
Source organism: Aplochiton taeniatus (assembly GCA_017639675.1). Classification (NCBI taxonomy): domain Eukaryota; kingdom Metazoa; phylum Chordata; class Actinopteri; order Galaxiiformes; family Galaxiidae; genus Aplochiton; species Aplochiton taeniatus. Next base: position 40,363,622 of record CM030172.1, on the reverse strand, counting down.
TAACAAAATTAACCAAACTAAAATGTTCAATAATTTTTATTTAATTAGCCATGTGCCTACATTTTGCATATGAATATATGTGCTGCTTTAAACTAAAATAGTACTGCTCAAAGCACTTGAAGTCTGCTGTGAACATACCAAGATGCACTTTACCTTGTCCTTGAGACGTCACCACCTGCATTAGGTGATAATGAGATAACAGTGCTTCGGCACATATTTGGTGGGATTATACCAACACAAAATCTATTTACAGTCCAACAGTTTGCAGGTATGACCGCCAGCTTTAAGTGTTGACGGGTCAGAGCATCCTCGAGGATACACGTCAGCAAGCTAAAACCTGAAATATGGCTAATAGTTCATTCATACACGTAAAACCTGGTGTGTACACTTAAAAGGTACGTCACAAATCAGTTTAAGCAGATGACCAGCCATTTTCCACAGACTCCCTGTTGGCTACTTTTTATTACGTGAGAATTGCTCATAACAAACCAATCTTCTTTTTTTTTTTCAATCTAGAAGCACTCGTCTCTAGTTTTGGTTAAGGCGGGTTAGCTCAATCGAACTCTCATTCATCAATCATTCATTCCCCTTTCTCTAATTTCCACTCCCCTGTTATCTTCCCAGGTGGTAGATTCCAAACCTTCTGCGCTCGGATGAACAAGCGTGTAGCAAATATCTGACCCACACGCGCATGCCTCTAAACTCGTGCATTTGTTAACTGAAGGTCTTTTGCTATATTTTAAGATCACATTGAACTTTTACCGTTGATTTAGTTAAAGTTCGCATGCTTCTTTTGAGTAGAGTAGGTGTCGTGTCCTAAACTCTACAACTCTACAACACATCAGACTAGCACAACATTCCCACTAAACAACAACTAATATCTCAGGAGTCAGGACCCACTCAGTTTCTCAGAGTTCTAATATACTATATTATGCTCTGAAGCAAGGCATCCGTTACAGGTAAGCATTTGTACTATAACGTTTTGTGATGCAATAGGGTTGTTTTCAAATATGGTTTGATCATTATAGGTTATTCCTATTGTAAAAGAATGCGCTCAGCTTTTACGCTGTTTGACTGTGCAGTGATGCTACTGGCTTGTGCTGAGGCTGCTGATGCAAGTGCAGGTCGAATGATGCGGTGGCCGTAACTCAATATCGAAGGCGTCCTCCTTGTCACCTCTCGCCCTTACAGTGTGAGCGAGAAACCAGTTGGCTAATGACAGTGCTTTTTTAATCATTACTAACAATTATTTTTCTAATTTAACAGTCATCCTGTAAAATGTTCGATGGTTAGCTCGACTTGGGACGTTATATTAGACCTGATGTGCTTGCCTCTCACAGTGGACGTGATAGTGACTACAAGGCTAGTAATAGTGTGTGTGCTGCACTCTCAACTCACTGTCAGGTGTTTGGGATTCATGCTGCGTTCTAGCTGTTCGGTCAGGAATGATCAATAGGCTATCCTACACCACCAAGGTCGCTGGCATCTCTCTCTCTCTCTCTCTCTCTCTCTCTCTCTCTCTCTCTCTCTCTCTCTCTCTCTCTCTCTCTCTCTCTCTCTCTCTCTCTCTCGCTCTCTCTCTCTCTACCTCCTTATTTCTTTCTTCTTCTGTCTCTTCCTATTTCCTTTTGACAAACACATTCTCAACTATCTCACCCTTTGTTCTCATTATCATTATAATGTGAAGACCCTGCACTGTTCATATCCGATAATTATTCAGCTTTGGAGTGGAGATTTAAAAAAAAATATATATATACCTCTATGTTAAGTCGACAAGAGGGTCTGACCAGGATTATGTGAGGCATGTAATTCTTTAAAGAAAGTCACCACGTTCAGGTCTGTACCTCACACTGTCATGTAGGTTGACATATCTACAAGGTATACTGCTTGACAATGCAATGTGTGAATGGGCTCTTTGTCCCTGCTCAAGTACCTTATGGAGGAATAAACTACAGCAAATAGAAAATACTGCTGTCAGGCCAAGCTACCCTCCTCTGTAGTGTCTAAGGTTGTCTGAAACTCTGTTACTCTGTCCTGAATCAGATACATGCCAAGTGAACCATCTACAATAGGTCAATCTCTCTGAGGCACAAACCCTTTATCCCCTTGTCTGTGGTGACATTCTCACACGCAGCACTACGACTCAGCTTGAAGTGTAATGGGTTTTTGCAAGGCCGAGCGACAATGGTCAGCTTTAAGTATAGCAGAAGAACATCCCTCCCATGTGGTCAGGTACAGCCAGCATGAAGACATCAGTAAACACAGCTGAGTGGACTGACACGCCTGCTGACCAGTTCAGTTACACAGCATTAATAGAAAAAAAGACTCCCTGAGATCATGTGGCTTTTTGAAGCTTTGTCACAGGGATGAGGTCAATTTTTTTTTATCTCAGCTGTTAGGCCCCATCTTTCCAAAAATCTCTATTTTGAAGAATTTGAATTGCAGGTACAAGTTTGTACTGCTCATAACAAAATGTCGAATGTAACTGTGGTAACAGGATGAGACTAAAGTTGTCCTGATTGTAGCTTTTCATTTTAAATTACACCTTTGTTCATGAGTGATTCACTCGACAAAGATAGTCTCCACTAAATGGAAAAACTTGTAATGAGAAAACATTTTTTATCGTCAGGCTGATAATTCATTGAGCATCAATAGACCATCAGATCATACTATTTTTCAAAAAAATCCTCTCAAATTTGTATTGCCCACCTCCTACTGTGCCATTCCCATCCATAGTTGTGCCTCCCATAAAACACAAAAGAGGATTAGGATAGATAAAGGGAGCTTCCGCCCATTAATCACACCACCCCCCTACCTGTCTTGGCACTTGTTGAAATGAGATTTCCTGGTTCCCCCTGAGTCATGCTGCTAGTGGTCTATGGAGTCTGGAGGATGAATCCATTTTACCCAGCCAAGCTCCTAATTAGGGAGAAATGTTCACTGGAAATGGATAGGGTAAGGAAAGAGTTAAATGGATCGAGCCCTGGCTCCATGTCTGTGTCAAGGCTGAGGGGAGAGGAGACCTGCATCTCCTTACATCAGAGTCAGACCTCCAACAGCTTCTAAAGTCCACTCCCCAGACACCGAGACAGAGTCGAAGAGGAGCAAGGGACCTAGGAGGAGATTTGGAGGCATGTGCAGAAAATAGAGTCAAGTCACATTTTTGCTTTCATAAACTTCCTTAAAATGTATGAACGTTTGGGTACTTCTCATGCAGGCCTATTGCAAAGAATTAAGCTAATCATTTTGACATGGCCGAACAATGCCCTAATTTAGCCATTTACTGTAGAAATTACAATCTATGGAATTGTCCATCTGTGTTTCCACGTTTGTGTTTGTGTGCACGTTTCTGTTTGTTTGGTGTTACAGTCAGGCATTCCTACAGTGCTGTATCTCAACTGTGTGGCCCCTGCATCTCCTAGCTTGACAGATGCAGCAGCATCTCCCTGTTCGCCAAAGATTAAAGGATTAAAAGATATAGGGGTTTGGTGCAATATCCTTAATGCATCAGCTACAACTCGCACACAGACAAATACACTAAAGACCCTGAATGAGTTGACACTAGCTTAGCACGTTGACTATACAAGCATCTCTGTTTACTCTATCGAGGCCATATCTTTGTCTTTTCCTGACCGTTATTAAAACAGTATGTCTTCGATTGATGTACACTATCTGTATTTCTGTATGCTCAAACTATCATTTAATCCTGACACCAGCCACGCAGGCTATCAACCCTTTTGGGGGCAGGCGGTTGTGTGTGTGTGTGTGTGTGTGTGTGTATGTGGAAGGAGAGGGGGGCTATTTTATAAACCTTCAGTTAAGTCATCCGTGAGTAAACTCAACCACCTCGATACTCTATAGCTAGTGCTGGTACTTCTGAGTTGATGGAGATTTCAAGCCAGTTAAGGGCAAACCGTGTGCAGGAGGCTTATGGTTTCAGACAATTTAGCCTGAAAATATCTGACATAACGAAGTGGTGAGGATCTCAACCTAAAGCTTAATGCAACAGACTAGGCTATAGCTTCAGTCAGTAGCAGACCCAAATCAGTTGTTATGGTGTTCGATGCCTAACGTAGCCATCCCTTAGCAAGGTATTGAGGAAGGTGAACGATAACCACTCTAATGGCAGTGTAGCTGTTGACTGTCAGATATAACTGACAGTGAAATGGATGGAATGTTACAAAAAACACATTTCCATTGGTTCTTTTGTGGATTTTCAAGTTGTTTAGACATGTATCCTGATAAAATATAAATGATGTTTATGAATATTATTAGAAATGCTAAATCTTTAAATAAATGTATAAAACATAGATAGCATTTGTTACATTTATTGTAATCACATATTGATAATCTGTTTAAAAAGCCTTTGTTCAAATCCAGCGGGGAATGATAAAGGACCCACTTGTAGAAAACACTGGGGCAGTCCTTTTGAATCCTTTCTCTGTTGCCTAGCTGCCCAGTGATGTCCTACATGATGAAACAAATATGATTACATTAGGATTTATGAGAGAGAAAATGTCAAACGAAATACCACGTCTCTTTCCCTCTGATCGGTGTATTAAATTGCTTCAGAAGGAGCAACAGTCAGCGAGAGAGAGGGGGGGCCAGACAGGTTACGTCTGCAGAAAGACTAACACATGTACATGCATAAGCAGCACTTAATTACGCTCTGAAGGTGAACCGCAACGCGCCACAGAGTCAGCATTGTGGCGATGTGAAGTTACTAACAAGTTACTAACTTGGTTTCTCAAGAAGAGACCGTGGTAGTCTATTGGACAGAGTTAGTGGCTAGGTGGGAGTGTACATCATTTATTTGTTAAGGCCTCGTTCTGTACATGGCATGGTATGCAGAGGTAAGGCAATGGCTGACATCCCATGGAAGCTGCAGAGAAGGAAGCAGCAGGGATCATGCAGTAGTACGGCCGTCCCCGAGATCTCTGACATGGTCAATAAAAAGAGGTCTGTTAGATTTCATTCAATAATGTGAGACCATTTTGCAGAGCACTGATAGTTTTTATGGCCTCGATATGAATCCATTTTAAAATTCCTTGTGTCATATCTTTAATTCTGTCTCCGTGGCCAAAGGGGATAAAAATAATCATGTCCATAGCAGCATGACTACCAGACTCTTTGTCCATCCGTTCAAAGTTGCATGCACTTGCATGGCTGTACTTCTGTAACCCTTGAGGTGACACCAAGAGCTAACAAAGGGCCGTGCATGTACTGAGAGGTGATATATGATTTATGAGAGATGATTACCATGTTGAAGCAGTTGTTGGCCCAGGGCCAGGCTGTGTCTTACAGGCTGGAGGAGAGCCAGGTATAGTTGGAGTTGAGACAAGGTTGTGTCAGCGGAATTTACTGCAATGATGAGCAGCTAGAGGGTGACAGTTCCCTGAAGCATTACTTATTCAATTTACATCAAGTCGTAAATATCCCCACATCAATCTAACATAAAGTGCACATTAACGGTATAGATTCATATAAAGGTATGAGGTTCTTTCAAAGAAAGGAATGGTCTTTATAACACTTTTTTACTCTTTCTCCTGTGATGTGATGTGTTTGGCTGTCTGTATAGCAGATTTTTAAGCACCATCATGATCATTGATTCTTCTCCTTTCCCTTCATCTCATTGGATTCATCGTCACGCTCATTTTTTCAACCACCGACAGTGTTGTTGTGATGCTCTACTGACACACACACACACACACACACACACACACACACACACACACACACACACACACACACACACACACACATACTACTCAGATACAGACACCCCACTGTTACAGTCTTCTTTGTCACACACCCAGGGCCACTGGGGCATTTAGTCATCAAAGGCATTTACAAACACACACACACGCACACACACTGTGGTCTTATCTCCTGCAGGAATAAGCGGACTCACTCAGCCAACTCCATCTCCCAAGCAATTTCCCAGCCCACTAGCCAGGTTTAGAAGTCTATGTATGTGTGTGTGTGTATGTGTGTATGTGTGTGTGTGTGTGTGTGTGTGTGTGTGTGTGTGTGTGTGTGTGTGCGTGCGTGCGTGCGTGCGTGCGTGCGTGTGTGCGTGCGTGTGTGTGTGTTTGTGTGTGCGTGTGTCTAAGTGTTGACTTGTTTATGTATTTATTCAGTGTGTTCTGTGGCGGGGTTGGTGGAGCGCAGCTCCGTCCTGTTAGGGACACTTTGCGTGCTTGTCACCGACCGAGTGCTCCCTCAGCCGAGAAAACTTTCTAATGGAGATGGCCTTGGAAATGTAGTTACATACACACAAACAAATCCACACACCCTGCCCAAATGGGGACCAATGTGCCATGTAGGTAACGTGGGTAACAGTGATATCAGAGAACCATGCTCCGGTTCCCTTGCAGCATGGTGTGGCCACTGTAGTTGTTAGCCGTTGGGTATGGATGTTATAGGATTCTATAGCTAATAGCGTTTAGTTGGAAGACACCATAGTAGACTGTGATCTAAGGAAGAAACCTGTCATGGAAATCCATAGGACTTGAACACAACGCTTGGGGAGAACCTGTTCAATAATCGAACAGAGAAAAAGGGTTTACAACGTCCGCATTGCTTCACTACAATAGACTGATTACCAATATAGTGCTTATGTAACAGGGGGGCTACAGACATTTATACAGATACTTTTACCTTTCATTTGGGCACCTAATGATGAGGACTACCCATCTGGAATTCATGCACATGGCACAGCTCTTGTAAGAAGCGTTGTGTTGAGTAAAACATAGGCGCAGACATCCTTCTTCTCTTCAGTAAGACAGATGATTAGTAAACCAGGACAGTTGTTTTAGGAATCTGATCAAATCAGACAGTGAGGAAAACATCATTTTTTTCTATGAACAGATTAATCTGCATGGTCCAATACAGTGAACTGGATTAAATGCGGGATTTGGAGGGAATATTGTTGTGTTTAATCCAGCCGTCAATTTTGCATGTGTTCTATAGATAGCTTAGCCCAGTTATTATCACACCGAGTACAATTAATGTGGAAGCCACACATACAGCGTAGCCACTCAAAATCACCACGCACAGCAGTACACACACACCTCTGTAAAATCTACCCATCTCTCGAGAACCATTGACATTATGTTGTTGTTGATGCTTTCCCCCCATTAATGGGAATATTTTGTAGTGCAATATGCAAATCATCTGATCATCTTAAGACGCAGATAAATGTTTTCCTGATACTGACTGAGTGGCTGACAAACATGTTATTGTACAGACTTGGCTAAGTACTTGAATAAGTTCAAGACTGCAACTCAGTCAATTAGATATTATTGGGACTGGCTGCTTCATATGCAAATTGGCCTTGACAACAGGAATCTGAAATCTAAGCATGGTCACTATCGATCCATTTCAGTTGTAAAATAGCAAAATATTTATTCGAATAACCTCATTTTCAAACGGAGAGGCGAACCATTAAGTCCTTTGTTGGTGATACGATAGAGGTTGCTATTTAGGTGGACTCCTAATTTAGCACAGCGGAGATCACTAAACAGGTGAAGCCTATGTCTGCTTTACAGAGAGTCTGGTTTAATCAGTCGGCTATTCTGTATTCTGCAGCTCATTAAAGTCTCAAACTGATATTCCTCCTGACCTTTGACTAATTTTACAGTATGTTAAGCAGTTTTTCCATATGGGATCTTGTCTGAAGGCTGTACAGGTTTCTAACTGCATGTCTGACATTTGGCTCCAGAGTTGGGCATAATCTACATCCACCAGCAACCCCCCCCCCCAACCTCCCTTCCAATTCCCCCCACCCCACCCAACCTAACTACACACTGAATTTCTCTGTCGCACACACACTCGCTTTGGACCTCCGGGGTTAAAGATCCAATTACGAGAATTGTGGATTCCCTGAAGTGTGTTAGAGTCGCGCGCACACAGATGCAAACACACACACACACACATACACACACACACACACACACCCAGTGATTCCCTGAAGTCTTGTAGAGATGGAGTCAAACTTGTTCTCTTGGGTCAGACAAAATAATCTCCCACATTGGCCATTAACATTCTGGGCTGGTGTGTAGACAGAAAAAAACTGATTTATGAGATGGTGCAGAGGAACATGTGTGTATTTGTGTGTTTGTGTATGCGTTTCTGTACGTGGGTTTGTGTGTGTGACACATTGCTTTGTAGACGTTAATCCCTGGTGGCTGTGTAATAAAGTATTCTAAATGAGTTACCTCCTGTCCTCCTGTTCCATGCACTCACCAGTATAAAACATCTCCCGATCTCTCCCACCAAACAGCCCCCTCCCTATCACTCACCATCCTGCTCTCTCTGTATGTCTGCCTATCTCATAATCCTCATGTCTGTCTGATTGAAACAGTTCAAAGGGGACCTTTACATCATGTCACATTGGGTCAGGCAGCAACACATGATTTGCTCACCCTTCTATTGGTGTAACCCTGAGAGGGTCTGGTTATAAAAATAAATAAATAAAAAAAGAAAGAAATAGTTTGTGGTCTATTTTTGGCACACTTGCGGGCCTTTCCCTCATGTTCTACTTACATGACATAGGCCATTATTGAGAAGGGAAGAGTCCCCGTGTTGACCTCACTGCAATGAGACAAGCCTCATGGTGACAATTAGAGTGTTCATAGCACTGGAATAATTAGAGAAAAGAGCAAGCGACTTGGCAAAACCAATTTTGGTTGGTTCCCTAACTCTGCTGCTATCTGCATCATGTCCTGTAGCTGCCGCTCCGTTCCAGGGACATTATATTCGATTTCACGGCATCACACAGCTTCGGTTTTCAGTGAATGAAAATGTTCAGTACATTTTACAAATTCAATTTTTTTTTCAGTGTTTGTAAGTGTCTGTTAGGGGCCTCAGTGTTCCTACCTCTCTCATCATAGCTGCTCTCTGACGAGCTGTTAAAATGCGCTCAGACAGATGGATGTAAGTGGCTTACTCTGGGGCACATTTTAATGAGCGGGAGAGGGAGAGAGGGGGGGGAGGGGGCACATGGGTATATGAAATGATAGATGGATGGAGAAACAGAGAGAAAGGGGAGAGGAGCGATGGGAGCTATGTGGACCAAAGAGGGGAGCATAGATGCAGGGTAGACAGAGACAGCACCGGAGAGAAGATGAGAGAAAAACAACAAATATACAATAAATATGTTGAGCTTAATGCAATCATGTTCTGAGCTGCATGTTGAGCAAATTAATCAACGTACTCAGTAATGAAAGGAACACCTGTTGTAAATTCACTCACACTCACACGTACTCACATTCTCTCTCTCACACACACACACACACACACACACACACACACACACAAACATACATACAAACTGTTAGAGACGTTTTCTCGGGTGTCTCGTCAAAATAGCCTTTTAGTGTTTGTTTTTCTCAGCACCGGGCTTCAATATTTACAACAAATCTTAACCTGCTACTCTCGATGGTACATTTTTTGTCATATTTATGGAATCACACTAATCTTTTGTAAATGAATGTGCTGAAAACCTCTTGTGCTACGCAGCTAAGCCAAAAAGAAAGATAGTGTTGTCCCCACACATTTTTAATTAGCAAGGTACTTCAAGCATGATGCTAGAGGTTTTTTAATGGTTAAATGTTTTTGGGTTTAATGAAAGATTCATTGTCTTGAAAAAAGTTGCAGCACATGTGTTTTTATGAAAAGAAAAAAGCTGAATAAAAGATAAAGTATCCGACTGTAATGCACCAAAATTTGGCTAGGTTCATGGCTCATCAGCCTTTGGTCTACCAATATACTAGAATTAGAAGGAAATTTTCACCATTTATATCTGGATAGGCAGTAGGTCAAAGTAAAGCGTTGGGCTATACAATTAATTTTTGGATTTGGGCCTTGGCTCCAACCAGCCCAGTTGGCCAAGATTATACACACGCAAATGTATAAGAAACTTAATTTAAGCAAGTTGTAGCCCACAGCATCAGTACAATATTATTTTAGGTTTTGTACTGAAAGCAATGCTATGTTTCTTAGTTGTTTTAGGGAATATGAAAAAGATATGTTTGAGAAATGGAAGCAGGTTGCCTGACATTTTTCATTTGTTTTTACAGTATTATTTGGGCAATAATATAAATATATGCTTTCTATTACGTAAAAAGTGAAATGGCTAATTGGGTAGAAAGGTTTTTGATTTGCTAATAAGATCCGATGTTAATGCGGGATTTGTCCTAACCAATCGTGTGGAGTTGAGAGCCATGGTAACGAGAGGGCTATGTTTCTCTATACGGTGTCAAAGCCATCTCTCTCTCCATCCCTTCATCCACACATTCCAGACAGAGCAGGGTGTGGGCGTGTGTGTGTGGGCGTGTGTGTGTGGGCGTGTGTGTGTGTGTGTGTGTGTGTGTGTGTGTGTGTGTGTGTGTGTGTTTGTGTGTGTGTGTGTGTGTGTGTGTGTGTGTAGCTACTCAGGTGTATCTCTCCAGTGTATTGACATGCTCCTGAAGGGCGGGTTCACTTCCCAGCTCAAACTGATAGGATTCCCTGAGTACAGCTGCCAGTCACAAAATCACTAGCCAGAAAAACAATGTGTAGCTGGGGTGGTGGCTGGGTGCAGAAAGATGAGGGTTAGTAAAGATGGAGGGGGAGAGAAAAAAGGATAGAGATAGTGGAGGAACAAGAAAATAAAATGGGGTAGACCTTGGGATAGGGAACAAAGGATCATAAGAAAACTCATCAGTAAATTATTATATTACTCAAAATGTGAAAATATGAAATATGTTTCAAGAGAATTAAGATCCAGACCTTATGCGTCAGGGATTCTGTCAACATAAAGGATCCTTGTTTTATCTAAACGGTGCATACTCCTAACCCTAGCCCATCGTATGTGTCTTGTGGCCAGAGCCTGCACTAGCTTTTACTTCCCCAGCCTCCACACAGTTATAGCAGAGAGTAAGCCTAATGGTGTCAACAGTTTCAGTGACCGGGGGAAAGTGTATTTTTAAAAGAGAGGAAGCAGGAGGTGCTCTGTTTAATACGAATAGGAAACCAGTGACTAAATAATTCAAACCAGCTGTTTGATCGATGCGCACCGAGCGGTGAGAGATCCTTCGGTCAGGGCTGTGATGGTCCTACATTGATGGGCCGGACGCAAGACAGCAGCTTAGTTATTCATGGAGGGATGGAGACCCTTTGATTGCATTGAGGAGGAGAGTTACTGTCTCGATTCATATTTCATGTCCTCGGCCTCCTGGCGTCTTTTTCCCTCAGCCTGATATTATCCATAGTAATGCACGAGAAGACTTGTTCACACACTGTATCTATCCGTCACGTACGAGTGTTGGCGTTTTGAAATGGCATCTGTCCGTCAGTACGCCCAAATTTGGGTACTTAGAGGTGATTCTTCAAAACTACTGATTATCAGCCTCACGAAATTGTAAATCATCGGTGATGTGACGGAGTGTCTACTACACTTGCCTCCCCACCTCTCAGAAGATAACGCTGAAAGCAAGAGCCTCTTCAATCAGAATCGGCTTCAATCATCGTGCAGGTTCATGTACTGTACAGTGAATACATGGATTCCTCTTGGATACTGTATGATGCTTAAGTAGACCTGTGCTTCAACCAATGGGAAAATAGAAACATCTTCTTCTAAGGGAACCCTTAGATTGAATCAGGGTTTAATTAGCTGCCGCTTGTTAGGCTCCGTGGATACAGTATCTGAGGATATTGGTTGGCGTTAAACTCCTCCGGTCTCACTTTGCAGAACAATGCCAGACTGAAAGGAAATTAAAAGGGGTGGCTTGGTTTGTGAATTGTAATTTGTAGCTTTTCTTTAATCCAAGTGTATTTTTCTCCCTTATTTTTCCTCACTCGCCCTTTCTCTCGCCCTTTCTCTCTTTTAAATGTTCTCATGCATATTGTATTCAACAGATTTGTAGTTGTACCTCCTGGTAGCTGCATGTCTGGTGGTTTCACAAACAGAGAGGATTCATAGCTGCCAGATCTCTATCAAAGAGCAATTATGATTATTCAACATAGCTGTGGCTACACACCCCACGACATAACTATATTCTGCACTCAGCAAATCTAAGATGCATATATTATTAAGTGTAGAAGGACATTTTAGATGGAAAAATAATCAATAAAAAAGCATTTGTTTAATAGATAAAAAAGGCAAAATGCAGCTTGCATCTCCCTTTTTGATGTGGTGTGTTGCTTATGATTTTTATGCTCCAGAAGGTAGATTCTGTTCCATGCTTTCCCAGAAGTCATTACTCACTCAAAGGGACAATTTGGTAGTGAAACATTATTATTGGCTTAACAGTATGTAAACCATTTGGTTGGCTCGACAGCAGTGACTTGACAAAGCTCCAGAAAGTCCTGAACAGAAAACAAAGTCAAATGTTTTATTCAATAATGTGAAAAAGGCTACATTTATGCCTGTTATTGGAACCATGAGCAATTAATCAATATACTGCACTAGAACACCAGGCTGCTGAATAGGGTTTTTACCACTGCAGGACTAAACCAGTACATTTTCTTTCTGCTGCCTATGCCTTGAAGTCTTTCTGTCTTCAATACCTTATCCTGAGGAAAAAGTCAATGCAACAAGTCCGTTGTTCAGAATAGGAAAATAGAAATCAATGAGTCTTGTTGTTACTCATTGTGCATTTCCATTGACTTATTGTCCAATTAGGCTTTTCATTTTTCTTCTTTTATCGTTCTGAACATTTGTTTCTGATTGTCTGCTTTGTGTATGTTTCAAATGACTACTGATTGCCCAAAGGAATTAGAATTGTGTCATAGTGGTGGTTGTTTGTGTGTGTGTGTGTGTGTGTGTGTGTGTGTGTGTGTGTGTGTGTGTGTGTGTGTGTGTGTGTGTGTGTGTTTCTGTGCATACGAACACTTTATTTATTCGATATAAGTAGTTCGAAGTATTTTAAAAGTGTGTGCACAAATAAAACAAAACAAAAAGCCCAGCAGAACATATGCCATAATTTTTGTTAGCCCTTTCCACAAGCGGTTTCAGCCAGTGTAGACTTTGTAGGCAAGGACCTATTTGTTCCAAGGGTATGAAAAGGTGCTTTTATCATAGTCAGTAGCGTAGGCAGAAAAACATTTTTGGGTAGGCCTTGGGAAAAGCTACCAGATTTTTTTTTATTTTTTTTTAAATAGACTGTAGCAAACAGTCAGTATAATGCATCTCCATGGCACCAGATAAGAAAAAATGAACAGCTACTACCAGACTAGCACAACATATTACCATGTATATTCTCCATACTGAAAATCAATAAGTGGAGATTTAGTGCTCAACCCATTTTGCTCAACTAGCATTGAATCCAATCCCTTGAGATTCATTCCACACATTTGTATTGAATTGTGAAGATCACAGAAGTTCAGAATGCATGATATTGTCAATTAGCCTTTCAATGCAGTTAGAAATGATATCTCTTCAGGTGATAGCATTTGACGTCAAGACCTGTTACTTAGTGTAGCTTTTATCCAAGGTTGAAAGCATGGTGGCAAAACAATGTACAGAAGTGTCCAGATAACCTTTTTTTATCGAGTCTGATGCCGTGCAAACTCTGGACAAAATGTAGTATTACCCTGCCTCCAGTCAGATAACCTCATGTTCAGAATATTTCTAAATGCAAAAAGTGTTGTCTAAGTGTTATTGGATAGTTTGGCCAGACAACAATGCAACATCTTTAGCCAGCCGTTAACTTTAGGTAACTCACCTGACGCAGGTTAATTAGCTTCCAACCCTGGCAAAAATCCTGCCGAAATGAAAATGTATCAATATCTAGTCACTCTTCTCTACCAATTTAGGGCTTGGGTGTTATCCGGTTTACAGAACTAGCTTGTTGTATCCTGCACTTTAATGTAACATGAGTCTGCATTTGAACTGGGATTTAACGTACATTTTTTGTAGTTTTTCGGTAGACCTATAGATACAGTGAAAACAATGAACATCGTTATATTTCTTTTCTATTTCTATTTCTTTTTTTTGTTACTTGGTCATGGTTCACACCATGTGAACCAGTCGGTTTTTGGGCTGAGTAAAGATTTTATCAGAAAGGTCTGATTGGTCAGGCCGGAAATATCAAAGTATCTCATCCATCTCTCCATTGTGCTTACCTCAAATGAAACATTATGCAAGCTGCATCGTTGTTCAGTATAGGAACAGCATGTGGTGTTATTGTTGATATACAAAGAAAAATAATAATAATAGTCATGCTATTATTGTAGGCTGGATTTTCATACATTATCTAATCTTATTGACTGTCTAGAAGGGCCGGAGGTACTACTGAGAAGAGCACAAAAACTTAATACAACGATACATTTAATGGTTTTGGTTTTTCTTGGAAGATCTAATGTCTTGTTCATTCTGGCATTGCTTAGTCTTTGTCACGCTGTATCAATGAGTAATCTTCTGGCTGTGAAATACTCGATGACGCTGCAGGACACTAGACAATAGATGTTTTCATTATGCTCTTGGCACTTAATCTCTGTCATTCCATTCTGTTATTGTGTGGTTCCAGTAGCAAACAGGATTAGTGATGTGCAGCAGAGAAAGATGAATGGTGCCGTGTTTTTAGGGTAGCATGTATTGCCAATGCATGCACAGCACTAAAGTATTTTTCTGTGGAGGTTGGGCATCACTTATGTCCTGTAGCCGCTTCACTTTTTCGTTCCTACAGTTCACTTTTAAATGCTCCGCATTTAAAAGATTACAGATGGCATTGAAATTCATGAGAGAGCTACAATTGTTTCCGTTCTTACTCTATCAATAGTCTATAGAGAAACTGTCTGTAATTCCATTGCATTTGTGTGTGTGTGTGTGTGTGTGTGTGTGTGTGTGTGTGTGTGTGTGTGTTCGAGTGACTTTCTGTCCATGAAACTCTACCTTTTTGTTGCTGTGCCCATTGTACATGTACTTATGTTTGTCTGCAGAGCATTAAAAACCAATCTGCAGGGATATAGTCTGAGTAGAATCCTGTCAGCCGGTGCTTAGAATGTAACGGATGCTTAGTGTGTGTGATGGGAAAGTGCTTATGAGGGGATTGCTGAGCCCCTGCTGCTGGACTCATCTTCCCATCTCACTCCTTACAACATGGTGTCTTTGTGGCCGAGTGGAAATGACCACCGTCTCGCCATCTACTGCTGCGCTGTCAGTTTTCATGCGCGCATTTGCACAAATATTGTTCAGTTGCTTTCAAACCGAGGCACCTAGAGGCTTGTTGGCGTAGTGCTTGCTTTAAAATAAAATTCACAGCAACAACCATTCATGTAAGTTTGAGCTCGCCCATCCTTAATGTGTTCCATTTTGGAGCAAATCGCAGGTTTCTCGCCTTCCCCTCAACGATACCATCGCAGGCACAGTGTGTCCCATCTCGTTGTCCTTGGCATGCTGGGACGCTGTGTGTCCTGAGAGGTGCTCCATGGCACCCAGGTCAGCTGGAAATAGCAGACTCCTAGAGAGAGGAGCATGGCGAGGTCACAGAGTGTATGGCCAGAGGTTTAGGGAGATTAAGAGGACCCCACTAAGCTTAAGACTCTCTCCTAATGACAGAGGAACGATTGAAATCCATGAGCAATTTGGGCGAGTTCCCATCTCCTCACATGGGAGGAGTGACCCGGGGAGCAGGGAAACTAAGGAGGAGAGCGAGCTGAAACGGAAATAGGTTACAAGAAGGTAGAAGGGGCATTAGAGGGAGTATTTTGTGTGTGTGTGTGTGTGTGTGTGTGTGTGTGTGTGTGTGTGTGTGTGTGTGTGTGTGTGTGTGTGTGTGCGGTGTGTGTGTGTAGGAGGGAGAGAGGGGTGTCCACTCGAAGCCCAGTTTGGGCTGTCTCTCATGGGGTTCTAATGGCTTTGAAGAGCTACTCTATTATCCCAGATGGTGTGTGTGGTGGTGGGGTGGGAGGGTGGGGGGGTTGCTGTCTATTGCTAGGCTTTGGATGAGGGTAGAAGCTAGATAATGGGTGGGGAGCAAAGTGTAGTTCAAGTGGCTTATTAAGGAGACTGTCAGCCTGTGGTGGTGTGTGCATATGTGTGTGTCTGTGCGAGAAGGTGTTGAAGTGTAGATTTTAGTGCTTTTTTAGGCTTGCCGCACGATGGCCGGTGGGGGTTCATGCTTTGGAGGTAGATGGGAAATGGGAGAGGCCTTTGGAGATCCCAGCAGAGGTGCTTATGTGTGTATGTGTGTGTATTCCCCTCACCCTTTCCCTTCATCATTACAGGTGCTCTTAACAACAGGCACTCAACACACACACACACACACACACACACACACACACACTCACACGCACGCACACACACACACACGGACACACTCAATCTCACAATGGTGAGTGGAAGAATAAAACCAACCTTACCACACAGGTTGTACAGCTCAAAATGTCTCAATCTACCCCACCACCCTTCACCGCAATTTAATCATCACCATTGTAGCACAGTATAACTCCTGAAGCACCACTCACCCTAAAGGCTCATCATCATCAGAATCATCTTCTTCCTCTATATTACCATCCTCTTCCTAGCTGAGGTCTAACAGAACAAAGCATCAGACGCTAGTCAAATATTAACTGAAGCCTACAGGCAATGGTCCAATTGTACATGTGTTTTTAGGCTCACTATCTTCAGACTATTACATTAGAGTGATGCAGATTTAGGGATAGTCTGTAGATACGGAAAAGAGCTGGGACACTTTCAGCTGATGTATGGAATTCACACAACAGATGGTCGGGAAAATGTAGCTTGTAAACTGTGGTTCAAAATAACAATTAAAGATAAATGGTTCTTTATCATTATTCTTCTTTGGCATCAGTACTCTAAACAGAACACTGTTTGATTGTGTTTGGCAAGTAATATGAAGCCGTGAAATCCAAAGTTTCTAAATTATTTTTTATGAATGATAGAATCAATTAAAGTAATACTAAAATATCAATTTTGCGGTTATATAGAACAGTTAGGACCCTATCTCATCTGTTTGAAATGTCAATAGAAAAATATCTTCACATTTTCAGTTTTATTTATGAATATTTTACAGTAGTAAAACAGATATTTTGTTAAACTAAAATACAAATAAAGGATGTTTTTTTTTTTTACAAAGCACCGTCATTCATTCATTACAATTTCTTATTATTCCCGATATAACAACCATTGAAATGATGTGATTTTGTATAGATTTATTTTGCAAGGTGCTATGTCTTTAAGGCCGTCGCAGCATTGCTCGTTTCTGAACGTGAGCTCACAGATTGAAAATACTGCTTAGCATGACGATCATTTCAATGTCATTCACTCCTAAGCAAATGGATACTATTTCACATAATGATTAACCCAATGAACGCTTCTCAAAATGTTGTTATTTATTTTCCTTTATGCATTTATGAATCAATCCTGTCTTCATGCCTGCATGCATCCGGAAAGAGTGAGTGGGTAACATCCAAAATATCAGCATCAATATTCCCTCATTGTGAGAAAATGGGCATTGGATGGGTCATCAAACTACAGAAAGTTTTTCTTTAAAGAAGGGATGTCCCGGTCAAGGTTTTTTGCCCTTCGATCCGATCTTTTCATATTCAGTATCTGCTGATGCAGTCCCGATCCGATATTTGTATTTTCCACACAGCTGCACAGTGTGTTCTTCAAGTTAGTAAAACCAATAAAATGTAGATTGTTTGACAATTGATTAACGGCATTAACAAAAAATAGCCTGCATTACAGCTTTCCTTTAATTTCCTTTATAATTTTCTAACAAATTAAACAAACTAGAAAATATATTTAAATAAATAGGTCTTTGAAGTAATTCCATTCAGCAGACAGTTTTGCATTTTGCTTACTACATAACACGTGCCTCACTGCCACAGAGTGTGGATAAAAACCTAGTGGTTTACGACAATTGACAAATATCGAAATTCGCCAGATTAATATAGCCAATACCGATACTTTAAAAAAAAATTGATATCGGGCCCGATACTTGGTATCGGATCGGGACATCCCTACTTTAAAGATGCAGCTGGGATAATCTTTTGAACTTATTTTACATGTGATTGGGGAGTTAAACAGCAAGTGCTTGAGTGTGTCTGGCTGTACACGTCGGTCTGCCGTAGCTGTGTGTGTGTGTACCGTGTGTGTCCCGTGTGTGTGTGTGTGTTTATGTGTATGTCTGCTAGTAATGACTGCAGTAGGTTCACCTCTGTGTATGTCTGTTGGCCCCTGAGGCAGTCCTGAAGCCTGGCGCAGCTGCTCTAACTACTCTGCCTGCACACAGCCCATCTGACAGCCTGTGAAGGTGTGTGTGTGTGTGTGTGTGTGTGTGTGTGTGTGTGTGTGTGTGTGTGTGTGTGTGTGTGTGTGTGTGTATGTGTGTGTGTGTGTGCGTGCGTGCGTGCGTGCGTGCGTGCGTGCACAAAGGAATGTGTTGCACAAGAGTTTTTGTAAAGGTCACATCACCTGAAAGCTGGGAGCCTTACCTGGGGGCCTAACAAACATAGTAACATGGGTGAAGTTGCACAAACGTAGACATGGGAGCATCTGCGGCTAGAGGCCCCCACTTAGTCTCGAGGCCGACACTGAAAAATCAACCGTAGAAATTCCCTGTGAGATACTTCAACTCTGAGATGAAAGAACAGGCGTAGGATACAACTATATACTGCTTTATATAGAATACAAAGTTATTTTATCGTGTTGAAGATTGACAGTAAATCCATGGTGTTACTCAATGACCCCGTCCCTTACACAACAACTCTTTTAACTGTCCTCCCCCAGCTCACTCTTTTTCTGCCTTCCTCTCTTATCTCTGGCGCCCCTCTTTCTTCTTACTTCGACTTCTTCAGCCTCCTCGACTTGCCGTTCCGTCCTCACTGCTGTTACAGAGATCCATATGTAGGGGATGTCAGGCTGTCCTCCCTGCATCAATACATGCTATTCCACAGACACGACCTTTCAGCACTGACCTTACAATCTGAGTGATTGTGATCAAACATGTTCCGTGTCTGTGTCTCTCCGTGGTGTCTGTGTGAAAGTATGTTTGTCTGCGTGTCGGTTTAAACATGCTAACCCTGACTGAGAAGAGCCAGGTTTACTATACTGTACATGGTAACCTCTCTAATGAAAACCTTGATCTGTGCAGAGCTAGCACGCAGACTCCGGAGTTCTAAGCCGTGTTTAAAGGCCTCCGGTAGCAAGTGTGCTATCAGTTTAACTGCACCCTCCTACTGCTCACTGTACCACGCACCGTTGAATTCAGATGGCCCCACAGTAAACGTTCTAACAGTGAATGCCTAGGTGGAGGTGGGAACAATAGACAACAGATCCACTCCCTCTACTTGAGCATTAAGATTAAGACATTAAATACACTGCCTAGAGTGGGCCATTTTGATGTCACTGGTCTAGACTGCACATACATCTACACTAATCTGTCACCTGACTGCTTCACATGAGCCCCTATCGAAAGCAACATACAGTCTGATTACTTTCACTAAGGTGCTCTGTTGACCGGTCGTTTGGATTCTGGCCATTTGCCTCCGCTGTTTACCTCTCTTTCACTCTCTGTGTTTCTATCACTCTCTCGCTCTCTTTTTTCTTCTTCTCTCGCTCCTCTCATCCTTTTTATGTCTTTTGTGTTTCTCTTTAGGCCCAGCAGGGGTTATTGAGCTCAGCATCTCAACCAATCCCTGTGGAGCTCTGTGACTGTTGTCATGACGTTCTTTAAAATAGCAGTGTGCTGTAAAACGTTTTCTTTTGCTGTGATTCTTTACCATTCTCAGACTCAGCAGGGTTTTCACCGCTCGGGGAGAATTTTAACTGATGTTTGTGTGTGAGAGAGAGTGAGAACGAGAGAGAGATCCTGATGTGTGCCATGTCAGTTTAAGACCGTTCTAGAGGGGATCCATCAAAACATCTGAACCTTCAATCACTGGTCCCACAGCCGAGCCTTGCTGTTCTGTGTACTTTGGATGAAAGTGTCACTGAAACGTCTTTGCTCTTAAAATGATTTATATTTAAACTTCTCCCCTGTAATAATTTTCCTTATCGACTTTTCTCCTGTCTTGGTTTGTCAGGTCAGAATCTCACCCCCCCCCCCCCCTCCCTCCCTCCCCCTCTTCTAATAATCTCCCTATGCCACTGGAGATGGATTTGACGGACAGGCGACAACGCTCATTGTCACGGCGGAGCGGCTACAGAAAAGAAAACCAGCATGTCACTTCCTCCCTGACTTTCGCCCCGGAGGATGAACAGGAGGTTGGGGATGGGGTCGCAACTCGGAAGTGCTCCTACAGCTCCAGTGAGACCCTACCAGCATACGACCATCTGGAGGGCCGACTGCCGCTGCGCTATGGAGGGTGTGTGGCTGAGCTGGTCACCCGCCAGCGACAGGAGTACGTACGGCCAGGTGAGGCATCGTTGTCGCAATAATCTTCTGCTACATCATGCCTATCAACAGCAAAGACAACTGTCTTTTTCTGTGCAGACTTATCTCAGATTACACTCTTACATTTTCAATGATACAAGATCACTGTGTGTATATTAGGGAATGCTTATGTGTGTGTGTGTGTGTGTGTGTGTGTGTGTGTGTGTGTGTGTGTGTGTGTGTGTGTGTCTGTGTGTGCGTGTGTGTGTGTGTGTGTGTGTGCGTGTGTATTTGTGTGTGCGTGTCTGTGTGCACAGGCTTGTGTGGTATGGTCAGTAAAAACCATATGGTAGGGGATATGGGATACACTAGAGAAAGCTGCCTTGCTCTCCAAGACACACACAAGCAAACACCTACAGCCCCGACAAGCCGTGCCAAACTATTCCTGTGATGAGTCTGACTCCCTGTAGCATCTGTTGTCAGGCTCTCCCGCTCCCTGCTACAGCCATTACCTACCTCTGCCAGACCTGATTTGGCACGGACACTTATTCAGTTCTTCCCTGAAGGGTGGTTGTACTTTGACTCTGCAGTAGAAAACTTCTTCATCTGAATCAAGGGTCTTACAAGAGAGAATCCTTCGTTTGGAAATCTAGCAACCAAAAACTACCCTGTCGGTTTAATGTGCATTTGATTATGGTTGTGTTTCATGGTACCTGTGCTTCACTGGGTCGTCAATTTATATCGGAATTTCTGGCGTTATCATTTTAGACCAGATGCTGGGCTTGGTCTCTGCTGCTTGAATTTTATTTTATTTGCTATATTATCGGCCTCCTGTCGTCGGCCTGCCTTTCATCAAAGGCCCCATAAGTAGCAAGCTTATTGGGTAACATTGCAGTAATGCAGCTGTAGCCATGCTGAGCACGCTACCCCCTCCTGACCCTAATAGCCCTTAATGGCCCTGCCTCACAGTGCCTATGTACCAGAGAGAATGGGCTTTGCTCTGAGTGGCAAGGCAAGCTGTATGCATAGACATACTGTACATAACATTTGTGTAAATCAGCTTTTCTTTCCCTTTTCTTTTCTTTTGCTGTCAATCTGTGAATCATTCGTTTTTTCTTTCAGTTAATCTTTGTTCTAGAGGTTGTGTTGCACAGCAGAGGCGTTGATAGGTTCCTGAAACCTGATGGGCTTAGCCCAGTCCACAAATCTTTAGATTTAATTTTTCTAGAAAGATTTGTGTGAATTAGCCAGGTAGCTAGCTACTACTAGATGCCAACAATGACAAGCCCTGTAACTGCTGCACTCTATTACACACATTTTTCTTTTTTTTATATTCACACACTACAACATTCAAACATTCAGGGCTATTCATAAAACATTCGGGGCTGTGGCCTCAGACCTAGCAACAGGCCTAGCAATGTCCCTGATGCACAGTGGGTTTCGGTTTATGATGGGACCACGCTCTTGTGTGCTACTTTATGTGCATCATAGGGCTATTGGTCTGTACTGTTGAACCTGCCTGCTGTCTTGCATGCGGCCCTTGCAAGAAAAATGAGTGCCAAAGCGAGGACTGCAACAATGGAGCCAAAGCAGATGGGCCTTTTTAATAATTCCTTATGCGTTGGGTCGACAATGCAATCAATAGCGTACAATGCTGTTTGATACAATGTTTCCAGTTTGAGACGAAACAGTGCGTAACTGGAAAAGACATGCAGCAGTTCAAGGCAAAGATCAGTGGCGCGAGAGAGAGAGCACGCACGAGAGCGTGAGAGAGAGAGAGCGGGAGCGAGAGAGAGGGAGAGAGAGAGAGCCAGAGAGAGAGAGAAAGAGAGAGACCATGGGAGAGAGGGAGAGAGAGAGAGAGAGAGCGTGAGAGAGAGAGAGAGAGCGTGAGAGAGAGAGAGAGAGAGAGAGAGAGAGTGAGAGAGAGAGAGAGAGAGTGAGAGAGAGAGAGAGAGAGAGCGTGAGAGAGAGAGAGAGAGAGAGAGAGAGCGAGAGAGAGAGAGAGAGAGAGAGAGCAAGAGAAAGACGAAGACGTGTGCTCAGGGACTATGAATGAAAGAAGCATCTTCAATCTCATTTCAGTTATGAGCTTTTATTAACCAGTGTCCCTGGTGTAGTCCGCTGGAAGAGGAGCGCTGGAGAACGGAGAATTAGAATGTGGAGGCCTATCCGGCGGGGTCACGTTTTCCTTGCTTCGCCGTCTCGTTTCATCAGCTCCCTCCGTCTCTGGCGGGCCCTTCCAGGATTCACTTACTATTGGCTGCTGAATACTCTAACCCGGGTTTTCATAGGAAATGCACGCCCGGCTCCCCTATTGGATGGTGGTAATCGAGGGTTCTGTTTTGGAAACCCTTGTGATATCTTGGATTCAGTCAGTTAACAATGGCGTTGTGCTATACAGGACTAGATTAGCCATTTTTAAGCGTATCGATCTGTCAGTTTGGCTTTAGTTGTGTTCGCACTCGTGGCTAGTTTGTTGTACACACACACACACACACACACACACACACACACACAGACACACACATACTGCAAACATGCAATGCATTTCTTACACATTTCCATAATATCCGTTTAATATCCGTAATCCAAAATGAGCCATTTAGAAAGCATCATTTAGAAGGGATTTGGGTTGAAATGCAACTTTGCCCTCAAGCTTGTTTCCGCCTGTGAACACGACAAAAACATACGGTTAGCCAATAAGACCAGAACGCTCCCCACACAGAGAACCACAAAGATGACTTACCTCAGCGGGTGCTGTGGAATTTGCTGGTCTTGTGCTAGTGGTTCAGATGTGTGTTTTTGTCCTCCCAGCCTACGTGGAGTTGGCTCCTGTGAGTATCCGCTACCGGCTGTCAGAAATGCACTACACAGGTAGGTCCCAGTCCATCTCTGCCCACCGACTGCACCTCCCCTGTCCTGCCACCTACCCCTGGATCCCCAGCCTTAGACACAGTCATGCACACCAGTAATCAAAGTCCAGTGTATTGCTGTGTGTGGACCATACGCCCACTCTGTACCCATACTTCCACAGCCTGTCCAATTTCATGGTGACCTCCGACCCTTCAAGCCCCTTGTGCTAAGTCCCTGGGCAGATCCGACTGTCCTCCACGGCACCTTTGGCTGCCCTGACAGGTCGGAAAAGATCAGCCCCAGTGTTCTACCCATGCTGCTGGTTCTCCTGCTCCCCTGTGCATTGTGGCTCTGTGCTGGTGTTTGTACGGTGATCGAAATGCCATTTATACAGAGGAAAACGGGCGGTCTCCCTCCACCCACCGCACCCCCTCCCCTCACACCCTCTGATTATCTGATTATAGGATAGAGTGTGCAATAATAATTAGCGTGTTTCACAAATTATAAACCATGCAATGTTGGAGTTTACAGCTTAGGCTACTCTTTCGCCTTATCCTCAAATGCAAATCTCTTTGCCTAGTCAATTCACTTTTTTTTATGACATTTATTCAAATATGTTTTGTACTTAAACTCTGCTTTAAATAAATTATTTAAGACAGAGAGATAGTGCGGTCGCGCCTGGAAGGCCAAAGTAGGAAGATAGAAAGAAATTAACTTAGATGGCAATTCATATGCATTTTTATCATGTATTAATTAAGCCTAATAGGCCGTTGTAGGCCAGTCATCACAATAGAGGTAAGCTACAGAAAACAAATGCATTTGTAGTTAACATAAATTAACGCCATGATGAGATTTATCAACATTATATGGAGTCTCTTTATGTTCATGCTCTGTTGCAATGAAGTGGACTCTTGAATATAGGGACATTGTGTCGAAGCTCTGATTATGAGGGATGGCAGCATGTGAATATCTTGTTCTAATTTCATTGGATGCTTTAAGAGCTTTGGTGCGATGATAAACCCTAACAGAATGGTTCCGCAAACAAGTTCAAACCAAACGTTATGTCCTCTATTTGAAAAGCAGTGTGTTTATTGGATGATTTTCATTACGTATTGATAGTTTATAAGTGGTTTGCCAACAGCATCAACGCAGACACATTAGTGCTCTATATCTTTTGTTGTTGTTCATTCACTGGCGGTTGTAGTCTAATGAGCTCTTCGTGTTAATTTATCCCATTATGCATTCATTGATCCATCTCCTGTCCTCTGCTGATTGCCAGAGCCTGCCTCCCCACTGTTGGTTTAATTAGCAGGGGAATGTATTATTGGCTGCTCAGACCTTTTCCTGCTGGTTGGCCCTGCAGCTCAGCCTGTGTGCTGGCCTTCTCTTTGTAGGTGATCACTTACTTAGCCACTTCAGTCTTTAGTCGGTTTAGTATTAATTTATTTGGGCCTCCTTTTTTGCACTAGTCACACGTCACTGATATAAAGCGGTTGCAGTTTTACGTGGTTTAGGAGATACATTCAGAGTCATAGGGTGTAATTGCGTCCGATTTCATATGTAACGCCTTTTTTATTCCAGACATTTATCCACTTTAAAAATCGGATTAATCCTGTCTGCTTACTGTCTGTTCAATGAAACATTCATAGCGAAGGTCTTTCTTAGAAGTTGACAATCTTGCGTGGTCTGTTCATTCAAAGCCACATACTGTATATTCGCCACCATCGGTTAACTGTGAAAGGTAAAGCCACTGGCTCTTCTCTTGTCCAACCAGCATCGGCTCAAGGTGGTACTGTTTTCTCTTTCTCCACCATTAGAGTTTTACATTGTTGGCATTTCCTTTTGCTATCCACCCTCCTTACAACAGAACACTCATAGAAAGCTAGAATTCTTTTCTCATTCTTTTCACTTCACTTTTTTTTGCTTCGTATGCCCTAGAATATTAGGTGCCAGATAGCTTCCTGTCTTTACAGTGCGCACACATAGCCACACACCCTCACACAGACAAATACAGACACTTGGTGTAACCCTAACTTTTCGGCCCTCTTCCACAGGGAGTTTCACCCTGGCTGAGTTGGGTGTCGAAGGTCCTCCAGGCCACCAAGGGTCATACCCGTCCTCTGAGCTGTCTGTGCTGCAGGGAGGCAACACCCTCAGGGGCGGCTCGAACCGCCACTTGGACCCTGACCAGGCCATGACCCCGGAGCGCGCCGTGCAGCTGTGGGCGGGACACAGCCCCGTGGTGAAATCTGGACGCAGCTCCTGCCTTTCCAGCAGAGAGAACTCTGCCCTGACCCTGACCGACTCCGACAACGATTACAAGACGGACGACGAGTCAGGTGAGGGAGAGGAGATGGCGAGAGCTGACACGGACAGAGAGAGGATTAGAATATGGGCCTGACTGGGGGGGGGGGGGGGGGGGGGGGGGGGCGTTTGTGCTCTCCTGCCTAGGACACCAGGGCGATAATAGCAGATTTCAGGAGAGGTGAGCTTGCGGTGGGATACTGTCATTATTGTTTGAACACCTGAATGAGCTGTTTGTCTAGCTGATTATAGATTAGGCCCCTGCGTGTCGTCATGCCAGCTCTAATCCTGTCGGTTCATTCTGCCGGCGTTGTGGGAACGCAGTGGGCACTGCCAGGGCTCACGCTGTGGCCTCCCACACACACGCGGGATCCAGAGAGCGTGTGGCTGGGGCGTCACGCCATGCGCGGCGGCTCGCTAACAATAGACGGCGTGCCGCTCACACAGAGAACTGACGTGGCGCTGACTTCCACAGAGGGACAATCAGCGGCATTGTTCCAGTAAACACACTCTCATTCACTCTCATTCACCATGCTCTCATTTGCACGAGCACGCGCGCGCGCGCGCACACACACACACACACACACATACACACACAAAAGCACACAGTCACATAGCTTTGTCATCATGGCCTTCTTGATCTTGGCTTTGTTCTCCATAAAAGGCTGTTTCTTACAGCATAAGCCATGAGCATACATGAGAGGCTTTCTTGATTTAAATTTCTCTTTCCCTCAATTTCCCCCCTTTTTCTGTCCATCTGTGACTCTCTCTCATTTCTGTTCATCTAAAAGTGATTTAGGCCCTAGATTGAATTAAAGGGGCACACAGTAAGACTCCAGAAGTTAATACATTCCCTCTGCAGGGGCTGAATCATCCAGTCAGAAATGTGCACTCTCCATTTGATCAGCACTGCAGCCCGTGACGAGCTGTGAAGAGGATGCTTGTGTGTGTGTGTGTGTGTGTGTGTGTGTGTGTGTGTGTGTGTGTGTGTGTGTGTGTGTGTGTGTGTGTGTGTGTGTTATTTCCAGGGCAGACCTGTCTCAGCTCTGCTCATTAATACCTCGTTGTGTGTCTTGGTTGTTCTTGGGTCACTGTGCTTGCCCCATCTCTCTCTCTTCTTTCTTTTTTCGGTCTCTCGCTCACTACTTCCATTCCCTCTTTTTCTCTCACACACACACACACACACACTTAGTGGGATCGTACCTTGTCACCATAATCGTATTCATCCTTACTGTCAGCGTGTCACACAGACGCGCACATTCTCTCGTTCACTCACACACACACACACACACACACACACACACACACACACACACACACACACACACACACACACACACACACATGTCAGAAGGTCTCGCACACCATACCAGGAAAACCTCCCATGGCGCTCCGAGAGTTTTATCTCTGACAGGTGGGCACACACACATACAGCGCCCATACTGAGCTTACACCCCGACAACAACACCCACAAACAAAGGGAGATGCAAACAAATACCACTGCGCTCATAAACACAAAGACGCAAATGCCATGGGGAAATAGGAGAGCAAACGCTTATTTGCATCTATTCCTCATTAATACTGTAGCAGGCGTGACTGTGTTGGTGTTTGGGTTGTGCTGGGCAACAACAGTGTGTCAGGACAGAGGCCTTTGTGTACGCACACATAGACACACACCACATTCAGGACATACACAGACCCTTTATAGAGGAAATAATTGTCATTACGGAATAAACCAGGTTTTCGCCAGGAGACAGTCAAGAAAGTGACTTTCTGAGATTTCAAACAGAGTTCACAGCTGGAAGTCCGTGGCCTGAACCGCTTTGTTGGATTTACACTTCAAGCACAGAACATGGCTGACTGTTCCCATTATACTGCCACTGTCATTCGGTCACTGTAGAAGAATGGAGGCAAAGAGGGACGGCCATTACAGACAAACAAACAGAAAACATGCAGCTGGGGAAATGCTGTGTTGCTCCTGTTACTTCAATTCCACTCTCTGTGTATGATCAGTCACTGGAGCTCTTTGTACTGCAGGTGGGTGCTATACATTGGCTGTTAAAGGAGACACGATATTCACTCACAAAGTGAGGTTGGTTGAAAGCCTGCACAAGATGGAAACATGCAATATAGAGCAATGCTATTGGTGTCTGAATGTGTCAGGAAAAAATACTTTGTAATTGCAGAGCGACAAAATAGTTTTAGTAGACTGACAACTGGAATACAATCACACATCAGGCCCCCCCTGCCACCCAAGTCTCATTAGCTAACATCAATCTAGTGATTAGAGGGTTGTTTGATTTGACAAGGGGGACATGCCCGCTTACAGCCTACTTGCCTGTCTGCCTGTCTATTTGTGCGAGGGGTTTTTATTC
>CM030172.1:40283260-40330760 GCA_017639675.1 Aplochiton taeniatus | reverse complement strand
TCTCTGGCAAACTTCATTCATCAGGTCCCTCCGTGTAGTTCTGGGATTTTTGCTCACCGTTCTCATGATCATTTTGACCCCAGGGGATGAGATCTTGCGTGGGGCCCCAGATCGAGGGAGATTATCAATGGTCTTGTATGTCTTCCATTTTCTTACAATTGCTCCCACAGTTGATCTATTCACACCAACCTGCTTGCCTATTGCAGATTCACTCTTCCCAGCCTGGTGCAGGTCTACAATTTTCTTCCTGGTGTCCTTCGACAGCTCTTTGGTCTTGGCCATGGTTGAGTTCGGAGTCTGACTTTTTGAGGCTGTGGACAGGTGTCTTTTATACAGATAACGAGGTCAAACAGGTTCCATTAATACAGGTAACGAGTGGAGGACAGAGGAGCTTCTTAAAGAAGAGGTTACAGGTCTGTGAGAGTCAGAAATCTTGCTTGTTTGTGGGTGACCAAATACTTATTTTCCACCATAATTTACAAATAAATTCTTTAAAAATCCTACAATTTGATTTCCTGGATTTTTTTTCTTCTCATCATTTTTGTCTCTCATAGTTGAAGTGTACCTATGATGAAAATTACAGACCTCTCTCATCTTTCTAAGTAGGAGAACTTGCACAATCAGTGGCTGACTAAATACTTTTTGGCCCCACTGTATATATATATATATATATATATATATATATATATATATATATATATATATATATATATATATATATGTATATATATATATATATATACATGTATATATATATATATATATATATATATATATATATATATATATATATATATATATATATATATATATATATCCATATATATACACACAAATACGTAAATAGGAACATAAAGCGTTCACACCATCTCATTCATTCTCACTTTCACACAAACACCGTTATTGCTCTCTTCCTCCCACCTCCTCTCAGGAGAAATGTGCATAACAGAAAGAAAAGAAGAAAGTGAAATGTCATGGAATGAAAGAAATGTCACAGGTGTCGAGGCAGAGAGAGGAGGCGGAGGAGGAGTGATGTTCTCTTCTTTCTGTGTTCATCACACTTACAGACCAAAAATAAAAATCACCGGTCCATTTTGCTAGAGATGCCACTAGAAGGAGGGTGGAAAATCGGCTCCTCTGTGTTGAGTTTGTTGATGAGGGGATTTTTTTTATGACGGCTGTCTGAGAGGAAGGTGGGAGAGAAAGAGGAATAAGAGGGCCGACTCGAGGGGGGTTGAGGAGTGGGGGGGGGCATCCATCCGCTGTATGCAACACATCAGTTCGACACAAATCGACTCCAGTCAATGCAAGGCAGACAGCTGATCAATCGCCCGGGTCACAGGTTGGAACAACAGACGGACACTAAAACAGGAGCAGAGACTCAGACAGACACAGACAGACTCTCTCAACAGACAGACAGGGAGACACGGAGAGAGACCAGCAGGCTGGCGGACGTGCAGGCACAGAGACGAGCAGACAAACAGGCCAACAAGAAAACAAGACTCTGCCTCTCATGGTAATTGACAACAATTGTTATGGAAATGTGGGGACTTGGCAGAGATTTAGCGCCAAAACCACTATTGGAATGAAGGTAGCGTTGGCAGGCATTGAGGGAATCTGTTCATATGTGTTTTTGTAACTTTGCCCACACAAATTGGGATTCTAATTGTCACTATCCCTCCTATATTCTTTGCGGGGTGGGGGGTGGTGGGGGGGGTTGTGTATCTGAACACCATCCTCTCTGCCAGTGTCATGCTCTCCTTCCAGCACAAACTGAAAGGAGGTCCCTTAGCATTCTGACGTATTGGATTTAGAAGTAACTAGGGCTGTTTGTTGGCAAGAGTCATACGTATCACGATAAAGGGATTACGATTCATTATCTTGCAATATGTTGCAATACTCAAAACAAGAAAATATATTGCGATTTTATTTACTCTAGTTTTAGGAAATCCGTCATAGTATAAGGAACTAATCACCATATGCATAAAATAAATAAGTTTACTTTTTTATGCAGTCAGAACAGTGGGATCTGTATTTCTGTTTATCACAGCTCCTGTAACATCCAACATCATAGCACTACTTTTTGTGCAATCTGAGCAAAGGAATTCATATTTTCCTATGTCAGTAAAAAATTCTTGTATATACTGTATGTGTATATATATATATATATATATATATATATATTTATACAGTACTGTACAAAGGTTTTAAGGCAAGTGTGTAAAGTAAGAATGCTTTCAAAAATCGAAGTGTTAATAGTTTGTTTTTTTATGAATTAACTAAATGCAAAGTGAATGAACAAATGAACAATCTAAATCAAATCAATATTTGCTGTGATATTTGGTTTCAAATCTTTGCCAGCATTTTTTAACATCTGCCTAAAACTTTGCACAGCACTGTATATATATATCTACACACACGTTTTTTTTTTATTGATACAAAACATAATATCTATACTCAAGTGTATCAATATTCTCTCACACCCTTAGAAATAACATGTTTACTAAAATGTCTGGCTAAAGCGTGATGAAGCTACAGTACTGCGTTAGCATTATGCATCCAGAGCTTCCTTTTTCATTATTTCTCATTCTTATATTTCTGTCAGTGAATCAGTTAACAGACAGTAGGGGAGCAGGACAGCCCAGTGGTCCGATGTGTGCTCTATTCTTCACTTGTATATTCTACGCCATGTAAGGTCACCTTGGGTGTCACTGTTTAGAAAGGCGCCTCCAAATGAAATGTATTATTGTTGTTATTATTATTGCTCCTCCTTCCCTTTCATGGCCCTTACAGCCCACTACTTCCCTCGTACCTCCTCCCAGAGATATTCCCTCTGCTGCCTCTCTTGTCTCCTCTCCTCTTCTCGTCTACTTTTGACTTCTTCTCTTTTCCCCCCTCTTCGCTCCTTTGCGTTCGCCTCTAAACGACTTGGATGTCTTGCCTGCCAGAGCACAGCGGATTCCATGACAGAACTCAGACATGAGAGAGGTGTAGAGGAGGAAGGTAAAGTGTGAAGACAGGAGGGGACAGAGGGACGCATATTTATAAAAAACACACATAACAAATTACATCTGTTTGTGAGAAATAAATATGAGATTTAAGAAGAGTGTGATTGTTTACATTAGCTCATAAGCTAGTTTTAAGCAATAGAATTAGTTATGATTATGAATGAGGCTGCGTATCTGACTGTTCTGTTACCCTTTGGAGTACTATGGATGACTAAGAGAGCTGGGATTAGAACTCAAAGCCTGGTCTGCAGGGGGTGGCTCTATTGCATGGCAGTGTCTCTCTGTGTGTGTGCATGGTCCTGTGGTTGTGGTCTGAGTGCTCCTGGTGTCTCACTATGTACGACAGGCTGTCAATCACCATGTTTTGGAGCGGAACACACACACATTCACACAGACGCATACACAATCACACACGCACACACACACAAACTTGCGCATGTGCGCAAACACACATCCTTACCCACACCACACACTCATCCCCTCTTCCTCATTCCTGTTCACCTTGACAACTTCCAGAGAGGAAATCAGATGGCCACCATGAATTATAGATTTTCTGTTAGGTTACTCTATTTGTCCCCACCCACCCCCCCTACCCAGCCACCTCTTTCTCCAATCCTCCCTCCCTCCTGCTCATCCTTCTCTCCTTCCCTCTCTCATGGTCTGCCTCTCTCTCTCACTCTCACTCTCTCTCTCTCTCTCTCTCTCTCTCTCTCTCTCTCTCTCTCTCTCTCTCTCTCTCTCTCTCTCTCTCTCTCTCTCTCTCTCAGAATTCAATTTCTATTTCAATGGGCTTTATTGGCATTATAGAACAAATGTTCATATTGTCAAAGCAACAGTGGAATTACAATCTCAGGCTTATACATACTTATACTTAAACACACAAATTATATATATATATATATATTTATATATATATATGTTTACACCTACACACCCTAATATATGCATACACAGGTAATTGCAGACAAACATTTACAAATATAAAACTACATTACACATTACACAACTGCAGTTTACACCTACACATGACATCATTCTCTCTCTCTCTCTCTCTCTCTCTCTCTCTCTCTCTCTCTCTCTCTCTCTCTCTCTCTCTCTCTCTCTCTCTCTCTCTCTCTCTCTCTCTCTCTCTCTCTCTCTCTCTCTCTCTCTCTCTCTCTCTCTCTCTCTCTCTCTCTCTCTCCTTCAGCTGCCTGCCCGGTCTCTTTGTCTTGCTGTGTCCCCCAGGGGAGAGACACAGCCAGAGTCAGTCTGTAGCTACAAGATTCAGAGTCACCCGAGTTCAATGACACGCTCCCTGGAAGCTGCCACTCAGCGAGGAGACAGAAAGGAGGGAACATGAGGAGGTGGGGGTGGTAGTGGTAAGGGGGGGGGGGGGTAGAGATGACAGAGATAAGAACTTCAGAGAGTAAGTTTGCGAGATCGATGGAGGTGAGGAGTTTTAGAAGCAGGTGAACAGCCCGGCTGTTTGGATCGTTCAGCATTTGCTAAAATTCTCAAAGGTCACGCGAAATTGTCTTACTCACCGTGATCGTCAGTGAAAGGGTCATCGTCCTCTGAATGTTTACCAAGCAGAGAATGATGAGTTTTAATCGCTCTATTAGTCTAATGGATAATCCTCCCTGCCGCCCATCCACTCTGTCTCTCCGCCTCCTCCCACAGTCCCCCTCTACGGCCGTGTGACCCATAATTAGCAGCTTTTTGGACAGTGCCACCAAACAACACCCTCCCACACACACACACATACACTCTGGCATACACACTTTTCCACGCCCACTTTCTCACAAGACGGTTTCAGCATGAACTTTCTTTATCAGGCTTCAGAATAACTGCCAGTTCACACAAAAAGGAAAGTGTGTGCATGTGTGCATGTGTGCTTGTCGGGCAGCCGAGCATAGCCATGCCATGGTAATGTTTCTCTTCCGCCCCTCACATGTCAGATGCTAATTAGCAAGTAGCTAATTAGTGTTAGAGGATTAATCACTCTTGGGATTGTGCGTGTTGATGGGCGTGTGTGCGTGGTTGCAGTGTGACATGACAGGGATGCTGGGAGCGGTGTTTGTGCTGTGCTGGTTCTCTTATTCTCTTAGCGGTTGGCATGTGGCAGGGATGACACGACAGATGACACTGAACGTGTGTGTGTGCGCACGTGTGTGTCTTTGTGCGCTGAACGTGTGTGTGTGTGTGTGTGTGTGTGTGTGTGTGTGTGTGTGTGCACGTGCACGTGTGTGTCTATGTGCGTCTGAGAAATGATGCGCATCCGCACATGTGCTGTCATATGTGAGAGAAGAGGTCGGCAGCATTCATTTGACCAATCAATACTTTGTTCACTTACTAATTGAAATGAATCAAATCCGTCTATAGCGTTGGCCACTTGATAGCAGTGGCACATGATGTCTGGTCTGACTCTATACAAGGATCTATCCATGTTACAGGATCTGTTTTTCATTGTATGGTTTCTTCTTTATTCAAAGACAAAAGTGACCGGGCAAGGTCACTTATGTACAGAGATAGACAAGTTAATATCATTCAGGATTTGTTTCTATCAAAACAATATTCCCGCTTTGCCTTTGGACGACTTATAGAAAGTGTGACTTAACTTTGACTGATACTGCAGCCTTAGCTGCCTATTGAAACTGTGTGAATGAGGAATATAGAGAGAATAATATGGACAAGAAGACCAAAGAGAGAGGGAGAGTGTGTAAGGAAATGGAACGGATATGTGAGTGATAAAGATAGGGAAATAAAGAGAGGGAAGAGAACCGTGAGACACATAAAGAATTGAGACGGAGAGATGGGGAATAAAGAGAGTCGATAATGATACTAGTCCTGGCCCTTTCATCTCCTTGTCAAAAGAGAGTTTGATTGGACTGGGGCCGCCCTACTCCCTATGAACACTGCCTTTCACCCTCTGACCTACTGCTACTCAGTCTGAACGACTTCAATGAAAACTTTAGATTTTTCTGTACTTTGATACAATAATACTCTAGACATTCCTAAACAGTCTGAAATAAAATCTTAATTCTCATTCTAAAGCAATCCACCAAACTGGTCCTAAACAGCATTGACACATTTTTTCAAATTACACTAGCTAAACCTACAAGTAGTTATGCGAAGAAAGACAATTTGATTGCGTTTGTGTGTGTGTGTGTGTGTGTGTGTGTGTGTGTGTGTGTGTGTGTGTGTGTGTGTGTGTGTGTGTGTGTGTGTGTGTGTTCACGTCTACATCTCCTGGCCAGGTGAGAGACATGCCAGGGCATTGGCAGCAGCGGGGATTGGCTCGGCACCCCTAGAGCCAGTGAGCCCCAGGCTAAGAGCCTTGGCTAGCAGCACCAGCAGCTACAGGGCCCCAAGACTGGCAGGCGGGCTAACAGTCTCCGCTATCTAGCAGGCTGACAAGGCCCAGGGCCTGGTGGTCGGGGAACTGTTTAATGAGATGAACAGTGGATCAGGCTATGTCGCTAGAGGCAGAAGGCAGGGAGGGAAATGGGAGAGAGAGATAGTGGAGGAAGGGGTGGGGGAGAAGGAAATGAGGGGAGGGGCCTGGCACGAGATGGACTGCTCCTTCAAATCAGCATGATGTGTAGTGTGGTTTGAGACGGTAGAGCAGGAGCAGAGCAGAGAAGGATACCGGCTTGGCTTCCATTTTGTAAAAATGTTTTAGGTCAGAAGCCGACGTTGAAGCTGGTTGACTATTCAGCTGTCGCTGATCTGAATGGAGTGTTTAGGTAGTGTCTCTGTGTGAGTGTTTTTGTCTTGTTCTCTGATTCTGTTTATGTATGAGTGTGTGTGTGTGTGTGTGTGTGTGTGTGTGTATGTGTGTGTGTGTGTGTGTGTGTGTGTGTGTGTGTGTGTGTGTGTGTGTGTCATATCAGCCAGGCTTGTTAATTGTTTGAGTCCATCATCTCTTAGCCTTTCCAATGGGGGGTCTACCGGCTATGCTTCTAAATATAAGTTGATTACTAATGTCTGACATATTTCTCAACTTGGTGCCGGGTACAGCCGAGAGATCAGAGGGATCTGAGTGGATCAATGCTATCCGACCCGATTTAGACCAATGGTGAGTCCATTATTCATGCTGGATTGTACGTTAACATGCAAATGCTCCCAGCATCTATTAAGAGTATAGATTACGGTAGCTAGCAGTCTATCAATAATCTCTCAGGCTTATCTGTAGTGTGACATCCCATGTTTTATTGCTGGGATGATTATAGCATGGATTTGTGTAATTCTTAATGGGCCTTTGTGGACTTATGACAAAC
This sequence comes from Aplochiton taeniatus, assembly GCA_017639675.1. Lineage (NCBI taxonomy): Eukaryota > Metazoa > Chordata > Actinopteri > Galaxiiformes > Galaxiidae > Aplochiton > Aplochiton taeniatus. Next base: position 40,323,490 of record CM030172.1, on the reverse strand, counting down.
TATGTTCAAAATTAATTACTCAGTAAAGCGTTATTAGCTTTGACAATCCCATCAGTTATAAGATGGGGAGGTTTTCAGCTTGCTGTCTGTGTGAGTTTGGGGTTGACTGATTGATTGTGTTGATATAAGACATGCTCTGTGGGAGTGAGTATTTGATCACCGTGACAAATGTTTGTTAGAATGGTGGCTGTATGTAAGTAACTATCAGGAAATCTACAATGAACTTTCTTTGCCTTTTTGTATAGTCTATAACATTGCCAACCTTGTCCACTGTTTCTTCCATTCTTCGTGTAGAGCACATGAATGTATTGACTCTCCCAGCTTGTTTGTTTCCCCAGTGCAAGCCCCTTGTATTCGATCAATGTAATGAAAACAAGACAATAAAGCTGTCATAATTCTTAGACTGACTTTAATCTGACGCTCCACTGTCTTTGAATAGACTAACTGCCATTTCCTGTGATATTTCATCTCCTCTGATGTGGGAGTGGAGAATTATACAGGGTTCTATACGGTGTGTTGAAGTAGTGGAACTCAAGGACATTGGAGATGGCGGCATGAATGAAGGTCGCTCAAGAAAATGAATGGCTTGTTAAAGTTGGAAAGATGTTATTGGAGGGATTCAAAGTTCTCCTTTTATCATCAATCAATGGGAAAAACTGAAAATGTCTTGGGGAAATATCAACACCCCAAAACGCAAGGAAACACTGTGAAAACATGGCCTTTTTGATAATCAGCTTAAACTTACACAAAATAAATCAAGAGGAATAACAAGCTTTCAATGTTTACACAGAAAAAACTAATCCTTTTTAGCACACTTTTAAAAACAATCTTAAAATAAAATTGGTCACGATTATTGGAGCTCTTGGAAATTCACATGTATGGTTAAAAATATCAATCCACTATTAGGCCAAAACGCTCCAAGGACCGCATTAATTTTGTAAAACTGCGTAAATAGCTTATTTCTCGGGCTCACTAAGTCTTCAGAACTAAGCACAGCTCGAATGTCAACAAGGAATTTGGAGGGCTTGCCAGAAAAGACAACCTGCTGTCATCAAAGCAGAAACACAAGCGCCTATGGGAGAGCGCAAGATACGTATAGAATGTATTTATTTAATAAGTACATAAGCCACCTACATATGAAATCATTCTGTAGATGTCACCTTCATATAGAAATGTTGCGGACCCACTGGTGGTTTGTTCACTTCCAGGGAAAGTCTGATGTACATCTCTTTCTCTTTCAAACTGTGCCAGCAGTGGTCTTTAGCTGGTTTGATCTGGGGACGCACGCTTCCTCCTCATCTCTCCTCTCCTGCAGTAGTGCCACTAGAGGCTGTAGGCCATGCTGTGCTCTATTAAACAGAATGGCCAAGCCACGCACACCCAACGTATCTCATCTCAGATGGTTTCTTTCTCTTGGCCAGCTATAGCTCTCTCTTTCTTTCCCACCGGCAGACAAATACACGCTTACACGATACAGACACACACACACAGAGGTGCTCACTGTGAATACGTCTATTGAGGCTCACACTGAATACAGTCATTTGAGTTTGGTAAGAAACACAATTTTCAACTGCATAGAACTCGTGCTGAAATTGACCAGGCTTAGGCTTGTGGTGTGGCATTCTTACTGTCTCATCCAAGGATTGTCTTTCTTCATCCTCTCATCTTACATGATCTCTGCTCTATGGTCGCTCTTCCTGCTGTTTGTCTTTACATAGGTTCTCTTTTCTTGTCAGTTTAATTTGTTCAGAAGGCAGTCCTAGTTCTGTCTCTACATGATCAAAGATCCACTGGTTCAGCAAGGAAAAGAAACAGACAGAGGTGGGTGTGGCTCTGCACACCATTGTGAATGTCTGCGGTGGGGAAGAATTAAATTGCTTCTCCCGTGAAGATAGCGTTTATGCACATGTAATGAGAGCAAGAAAGAGAGTGGGAGAATGAAATAGTACAAAAATTCAGGGAGCAGAATTACATTTTTTACTACAGTTTTGAGTTGTTCATGATGTCTCTCTGGCTTCTGGGCAAGCACTGGGCAAGTGGGTAACTGTGACCGGCCGCTTCCATTTAGAGCTGAGCTAGGTTGAGTCAGGGCTTTGGTCTACAGCAGGGACAGATTGGGCCTGTAAATATAGCATTTGAGCACAGGACAACTCAGTTCTGTGATATCTAATAGTGGACCATCATCCTCAGCCCCCGCAGAGAGGCTACTCACACACAACCACTCACACACACACACACACACACACACACACACAACCACACACACACAAACACACACACACAACCACACACACACAAACACACACACACAACCACACACACACAAACACACACACACACACACACACACACACACACACACACACACACACACACACACACACACACACCTGCTGGAACAGGAAGCGAACCCCGGCGGGAGGGGGAAGGAAGGGTTGTCCGAAATGACAAACACACACACGCGCACTCACACTCAGCTCTTCTCCTGGACTCAGCCCCATTCTTGCTGGAGATGCTCTATACTATACATAGGCGTAGATTTAGGCCTGGACGGTAGCGATATGTCCCTACCTATATCAAGGGAACACAAGATTGTCCGTAGCAATAGTTTAGGGAAAAGCTTCTGTTCAGTCATTTCATCAACTCCAGTGACTCAACAAAATAATTACCTCCCCACCAATGTCTAAACCAAATCTGTGCCCTTGTTTCTGTTGAAGGTTGGGTTCGACTGGTTGCGGTAACAATTACGATAAAAAAACTAAAAAATACAATGTACATGCCTACACATGCAATTAACTGATTAGAGAAATGTATCAAATTGAATATAAACCGGCCAAATCCACTTATTTTAAAGACATCTACACACTCTCTCTTTTCCTCTCTTTTGAAGCGAGCAGTAAGATTCCGCCACGGCAAATTTTACCCCCCTGTGCTCTCAGCTGGCAGTTTGCTTTCTGCCAAACTCTGATGAGATCAGACAACGAACGCTCAATTCCATGAGGACTGTGACAGCATCATCCCTCCCTCCCTCCCTTTCTTCCTCCCTTTCTCTCTTCCCCTCTCTCTGCATAGTGCCCATCCCTGCTCTCCTCCCCTTGGCTCACTCCAGCATACCATTTTCCCGCCGCTCAGTGCTCTTGTGCTTCTCCCGGTCTCCACGAGAAGAGCGAAGCGACAGCGCAGGCTTCCTTCCTGTTAAAACCTAACCCTCAGTCAGTCAAAGGTTATTCCTGGAATGACCTCATCAGCCTGACTCACCCATCGCTACCAGCAGTTCTTCAACATTTGGTTTGGAGCTAGACACTTTTTTTTTATCATTGCGCTGAGCTGTGAGAAAGAGCAAGACAAAGCGAGGAGAGGAGAGAGCGGTCCGCTGCAGAGCCATGCGAGGAGCAGCGCACGTGAGGAAAGGGCTCCTGCATGAGCCAGGTAAGCCGTCGCCTCTGCCCCATGCTGCTGGGAGCAGGGAGCTTTGTCTCTGAACAGCTCCTCAATCCCAGAGGCATAGACTGAAGATTGACTTTTAGACTGATCATCATAATCAGGGATATTGAGATCCCACTGTAAATGTTAATCTGTGAAGGACATCCACGAATATAGGTAGATCTTCACAGATTTTTCCTGTCATTATTCTTTTTTCTTAGAGACTACTTAGTGTTTGAGTATGAATGCAGTAAACTAATTGATGTTAATATTTTCTGTTGGCCAATGTGAAGAATTGGCTCTTAATATGGAAAGGCTTTGAATATGGTATTCAAAACTAATAAAAACTGGAATATTTCAGCGCGTTTTATGGAGAGATAAAAAAAATATATATTTTATTGTTGAAATGAATTCAGACACATCATACACAATTAGTACATTGATTACAATGCTTTAAACCAAACTACCAACCTTTGATGTCAAAATCCTACAAAGAAATATCAACAACATTGAAACAAAGAAACTAAAACAACAACAAAAAAACAGTAGGAAGCCGTTACCACCTAAATTATTAGTCATTGAAATACATTTTATGTCTGCGCTTAAGAAAACCTAAAAGCATATTATTGACTTGATTGAAGTTCACCATTGATTCAAACTTTTTCGTTAAATTACTTTTAGTGAAGCATACTTGCCAGGCCAGCTGACGTGGTGTCTCATGGACTTCCTGTTCACTCAAAGATCATGTAAAAGTCCTCGCAGACAACGGGTTCCAATCCCCCGGCTGCCACATCCTTTTAACTCTGGTCTTCTCAGAGACCAGGACACCACAGAGGAGAGCTCCTGAACTGGAAGCAACTCTGCGAACCCAACCGTTCTCCAGTGACGGCGTAGACTCAGGGAGCTGTCACGCCATGGAGAGGTCTTGTTAAGCTGCGGATGTGAATGACTACTGTGTGTTTAATCTAAGCAGGAATAGCTTCACCTCGGCACGCGTCTCCTCTGCCCTGTGCCACGGCAGGGGCCGGGCCTGACCAGAAGGAGAGGAGAGGTGTAAAAGGAGGAAAGAGCATGTCTAGGGCTTTACGAGGCTCTTCAAATTAGACCGGCAAGAAGCAATTTAGCAGAACCCTGGACCCATAAAACCGGTGACAGGCAGACAGCGAGGGAGAGGAGCAGTGTGTGTGTGTGTACTGTGTGTGTACAGTGTGCGTACTGTGTGTGTGTTTGTGTGTGTGTGTAATGTGCCTGCCTGTGATTGAAAAGCTGTCCAGGCTGCCCAGGTCTGGCGTAGCATGCGTGATGAGCAGACAGGCAGCCCTCTCTCTCAACAGCTTGTCTATATCAATCCTTCATGATGCCCGTCCCTGTGTGTGTGTGTGTGTGTGTGTGTGTGTGTGTGTGTGTGTGTGTGTGTGTGTGTGTGTGTGTGTGTGTGTGTGTGTGTGTGTGTGTGTTTGTCTTTGTGTGTGTGTGTGTGTGTGTATGTGACTTTTGATGCGGTGGAGGGCTCCGTTGCACCACTGATCACCTCTCTCACCTAGGCGTGTGTGTGTAATACAGCATTGTGGAACAGTGTTTATAGAGGCAGTGATTTCTCATCCACCCCGATCTCACATTGCCGAAGAAAAAGAGAGCCATTACAAGCTGGCGGTAGCCTCCCAGCTGTCTCTATCTTTCTCTGAATGGATGACAGAAAGCAATGATTAGATAGGAGGTGATGCAATGAACACAAACACACACACACACACACACACACACACACACACACACACTTATTCCTACATGCTTTTTCGGTGGATAGATCTGGAGTTGTTCTTCCAGAGAGGTTAAACTACGTATCCTCCCCCAGCCAGTAGGGCTGTGTTTCAGATTGGAGGAACTCCTCTCAGTGCAGTCTGGGAGAGGTTGCGTCGGACTTCTGCTTGGCTTCTAATCCCTCGTTTATGGCCGAGCTGTCGTGTGGCCGTGGTTGTTGGTTCAGTCGGTCCTCGGGAGGACACCCAACACAAATATACAGAGCAAGATAGTATCAGAGGCCCGCTGCAGCATCGGTGGGCCAGAGAGAGATAAGCAGACACACGACTACTACAGAGGAGACTTTGAACGAGGGATCAGAGAGAGGGAGGGAAAGAGACGGGGAGGGAATGAAAAGGGGCCAGCAGGGAAAGGACACAGGGGGGCCAGGAGAGACGAAGCCAGGGAAGGAACAGAGGATTTGGAGGGGGATGAAGAGGGATCGGGGTGTATTTGTGTGACTGGAGAGGGTGGTAGGCCAGTGACTCAGGCAGGAGTTTCCCTCCCATATCAGTCTGCTGAAGGACGGAGCCGTTTGGTTACCAATCGCCTTGGAAGACACAGAGGATCATGTGTTTGTTTGGGAATGGTCCCCTGTGCTCGTGTGAACCTAACTAAATGATTGAAATGGGTGTGTGTGCGAGCGCGTGCTCTTCTGAGTCGTTGCCAGAATGAACCCTGTTGGAAATGTTTCAGACCGGCCACACGCAGAGACAATGGGTATCCTTCTTGTAATGTTTAAGTCATATTTGTCAAATGTTTACCGCTTCAGAGCCAAACCACAACATTTTTCAGGCTAAGAAAAGCTACATGAGATCAGTGTTAAAACGACTTTTCTGTTGTTTCAGCTGGGATACACAGGGGCCGCAATGTTATAGAACCATGATTTAGAATGTGCATATGTAGAAGCATTTTGAACGGAAACAAATACATCTGATCAATAAATGGTCGCACTCAAAAGGACACTGCTTGGTGCCCCAAACTTTGTGAGTGTGATGCGTTATCCTTCAGAACTGTATAGAGTGGGTGGTGATAAATCGTAAGACCACAAAAACCTGTGTGTGCGATTGCACCTAGTAGGTCAGGACTCTTGGGAACCGCAAGGTGGTAGGAGTGTGTGTGTGTGTGTATGTGTGTGTGTGCATGCGTGCGTGCATGTGTGTGCGTGCGCACGCGCGTTGGGGGATTGCTGCTTTTATTCCTGTAGTGATGGATTGTGGGTACGCTGTCCTCTGTCCTCCTCCACTGCCTGCTCTTTGTAACATGAGTCTTGGGAAATGGCTTTACGTGCTTCAAGTTGTCTAGCACAGTTTTATAAGAGAATTGTTGAAAAGCACTGAGGGCCACAAGGAAATTTTCATCACAGACCGTGACTCACTCAAAGAAGTATCTCGTCAAACCTTTGGAATAACAGTCAGGCCCAAGAGAACCATGTAATTATTCTATATTGTTATTTATATGGTTTGCTATGAACAGCATAGGAAAAGTGTATCACCTAATTTAGCTTAAAGTGCTCCTAATGTCTCACCATAATGTGTGTGTGAATGTAAGAGTGTGTTTGTTACTATTCCCGCCTGTGACTCAATAGGTCTAATGACTCAGACAACATTAATTTCTTTAATATCAGTTTGATGATGACTGGTGTTATTTGGCTACAATCCCCTTAGGAAATTGTGTGTTAGTGTGTGTGTGTGTGTGTGTGTGTGTGTGTGTGTGTGTGTGTGTCTGTGTGTGTGTGTGTGTGTGTTTGCTTATTTATGCTTCAGGGTTAGGTTCCATCACATGCTGTTACGTTTCCATGCCAACCAGGGCTCCAGCTCCTCCCTCATTACCATCGAGGTAATGGTCTTATTTAAATTTTTACTGATCTTTTTGATCCCTCTAGTACACACACACACACACACACACACACACAAACACACAGAGACCAGCAGATGAGCTTGTTCTTCTTTCTTGTGCTCTTGGTCTCTGAAGTACAGTTAAAGCTTTGCCCCTGAGGGACACAGTGACACAATCACGGTAATCTGCATTTGACACGGACTGCAAGGGCGCGTTTGATTCCCGACACAGGTGCTAATTGTCTGGGGTGCTTCCTGGGTGGCACTCAGTGGTTGTCAATCAAGAACCTAGCTAGTTTTAAGGAGAAAGCAGCGGGAGTGTTTTGTTGAGGCACGTGTTTAGTTTCTTTATCAAACGCCCAACTACATCCTCATTGTGTCTTTCAGCAACTGGTAGGATAAAGAAAAATACACACCCAATGCTTAATTGACGTGAGTTTCTTTCTGTGTGTGTGGGGGGGGATTTGTCTACCTGTGTGTGTGTGTGTGTGTGTGTGTGTGTGTGTGTGTGTGTGTGTGTGTGTGTGTGTGTGTGTGTGTGTGTGTGTGTGTGTGTGTGCGTGCCTGTGCCTGTGGTGAACCATACCAGTGGGTGGGTAGACCTGAATAGATGTTTTAATAAGACTGCGTGGGCGCAGCACGCCACAGTGTACGCCGCTTCTGTCGAGTTCAATTTAATAAATCTCTATTGTCCTGAAGGGATAAGACAGTGCTCAGTCCACGTGGAGGGCTTCTATTCATCATCCATCCATGGGGGATTTTTTTAATCCACCTCCTCCACAGTAGGAGATGGTTAGTAGGATGGGTTTCACAATGATCAGGAAAAAAAAAATCATGAAGCTTAATATTATCGATTTCAATTCAACATGATACAGTTATGCGGTCATACTGTATGTAGCTGTAAAATTTCAATTATGGGCTCAATAAAGTTGCAGCTCTATTCTGGCCTATATTCTTGCCTCCTTTCAGCAATAACTCGGTGACATTGATATTATCCTTTGATTTTGGATGGCTCCAGAGGGGCTGCTTACTGCTGGTAGAGTGGCCAGGCCCGGCGCCACTGAAGCCCACACGTCTCTGTTAACCTTGGCTCTCCATCAAAAGGCCCGCTGTTTTCTACCTGCTCTACTTTCGGGTGCCACGGAGCCCTGCAGGGTAGAGTTTTACCGGGACACCCCCCCCCCCCTCCCCCCCCCCCCCCCCCCTCCCCCCCCCCCCCCCCTCCCTCCCCCCCTGTCTAGATTGAGGATGCCGGGGGGAATATAGGATGTCTGTCAAGGGGCCAAAGTATTGACCTGCGGTGCAAATCCAATAGACTCGATGTGTCTAACGTGTCAGAATGATCACCACCATCGCCTCCTGATGACTCTCCACTGATGAGTTTCACGTCTTAACACAGCCCCCCCCGCCACCCCCGTCCTCTACATCTCCTAATTAATAACTTCACTTAACATTCTTCCTTTAATTAAAGTTTCTTTGATTTAGCGTCTACTTGTAATTAAAGTTTGTTGTTTTAGGAGCTAGTAAATACTGGTTTATCACCGACAGAGACGGACAGAAACATCCCGGACACACACATTAGGCTGAAGAGCTGTGGACACACCGATGTTAATGGCAAACACTGGTGGACCTGCAGTAGGTGTGCGTCCGTGAGCGTGTGTGAGGGTGTGCGCGTGCACGTGTGGCAGGCAGGTGTAATTGGAATTCTGGTGTGCGGAGGGAACAGGAAATAAATGTGACAGGATCAGAGGGATCGCACAACACGACAGGAATCTCAATTAGAGGGCATACACACACACACACACACACACACACACACACACACACACACACACACAGATGGAAACACACACACACACTCACACAAACACACACACAGACCCAAGAGATAGAAACTCTCTGAAACTAGGCCTATGTTTAATCTCTGTAAAGTGTCGGTCCAGGTTGAGGTTTCTGTTCAAGTGATGTAGAGGAGCAGCCGTCTCTCAGATCACTGGCATTATACTCTTAATGCTTCAGCCTGCACGGAAAAGCAAGCGGGTTTGTGTGCGTCTGTGTCAGTTCTGGCGCGCCTTTCTGCGTTTGTATACTGAATGTCAAAGCGCAGTCTAAATGCCCAATGTTTCTGCTCTTCCAAAGGGCTGGGCAGCAGGTAAGTCGCAGGGTTTGCCATGGCTTCACCAGAGAAGAATCTATGCTGTGGCACCTCCAATAGGCCTCTCGATATTTTCATATACCTGTGCGTGTGTGTGGAATGACAATAGAATGCAAAACAGATTTGCCTTGCCATGGCGTTGTTTTGACACATGGAAATGGGAAGAATATGAAAGTTGATATTGTTTATATTTCCCCAGGTCATCTGAATGCTGTTTGCTCTGCTCCTCTACTCACCTGGGCCGACTGAGAGGCATTAGGCTGCTCTCGTTATTCTCATTACTCATATACTCAAGCACACATCAGCTGGTGGAGAGACACCCATCACGGCGGGGTGTGTTATGCTAAGTGTGTTCTCCCGCTCTCGCTCTCCATATTTTAACCCAGTATTCCTATGTGTGTGTTTAGAGCCTCGCCGACAGCTAATGATGCTGGTTGCTAATGTGATTGTTCCACACCTCATTGACCTGCAGGATTTACATGCTAAGTTGCGCGCGTTGACCCCCCGCAGATGGCAGGTCAAGCACCAGCCTGGCTCAGAGATGGCGCAGGACGCCGTGCATAGACGCTCTCACACTGGAGCATCTGTAGGCGTTCGGTTCTGAGAGTGTGTGGTGCATGGCAATTTATTTTTGTTTGTTTTAACTTTTGAGTCCAACTGCACTAACTTATAGAAGGTTACTCTGGGATTAAAAGGACCCCCCCCCCCACACACACACACACACACTAATGATCGCTCAAAGAACTAAGAGCTCCATCCTGGGGAGGAACACATGTGTCTACCTCTCTTTAGCAGACTCCTCTTATGCTTTTCATTACTAAATCTGTCCATCACCCCCTCACCCTGGTCCATTTCACTTTCATAGGAAATTATAACCAGTTTGAAACAATTGGCACAGGATCTCATTTCTGAGCTCTTTCTGTACCTCTCTAACTCTAAGTCTCTGTCTCTTGTTCACGGGTCTCTTTCTCTCACTTTCTCTCTCTCTCCCTTTGCTCTCCGGTGGGACTCCTGCTCCACTGCTTCCTGAAGCGTGAAGCTGAGAGGAGACACAGTAATGGCACTGAGATGTTCCCTGAGAGAGAGAGAGAGAGAGAGAGAGAGAGAGAGAGAGAGAGAGAGAGAGAGAGAGAGAGAGAGAGAGAGAGAGAGAGAGAGAGAGAGAGAGAGAGAGAGAGAGAGAGAGAGAGAGAGAGAGAGAGAGAGAGAGAGAGAGAGAGAGAGAGAGAGACGGGGAGGGTTGGTCGTAGGGAGGGAGGGAAGAGGGAAGAGGTATGCTGACAAAGAAATGGAGAGGATGAGATGACGGAGTGATGTGGTGGGATACATGGAGAGGGAGTAGGAATGAAAGTAAGAGAATGACAGAGCGCCGGGTAGGGGGAGAAAGTCTGATGGAGGGAGTTGACGGTAGAGTGCAGGGTGGAGTGGGACAGAGTGGATTTAAGAGATGCGAGGCTTGGAACATGCTGTATGAAAGCAGCAGCTGTTGAATGTCTCTGCCACGGTACTGTTAGCACGGTACTGGGGTTGTTAGAGTTGTTTAGCACTTTTGCCTTGTTCCCTAAACTGGTTGCCCGCATTTTAGTAGCATAACCGCTTTGTGTTATTGTAGCTGTCATTCTGACTCTGTCTATCTCTTTCTCTCGATTTCCTCATCTAATATGCCTTAGGTGTTCCTCCCAGGAGTTTCCGTATGTACTATTTAGGCCTTGTCTCTTTACCATTAAAGGGAGGGCTAAGCACTGGCTTGGAGAAAACGGAAATATTTTTGAATTTGAAAACCTTTCAATCAAAAAGTGTCAGAGGCTTTTAATGTTGTTGCTCTAACCCAAATACATGATCTTTTTTGTTTGCTTGTGTGCGCCAACGTGCACGCGAACCCGTGTGGCTCATTTCACGGCCAAGGTCGCTCGACATTCCACGTATCGCTCCCCTAATCACGGGTTTCACGCGCGGCATTAAAACGAATGGATTGGAGGAGGAAAGACATGAATGAACGTTTGGAATAGCAACGGTTGGAACGTTCTGCGACATGAAAAACGCTGTGGATTGCCGGGGCCGCTGTTGCCGCCTGTTTGAAGTTGAGAGAGGCGGAGTGTGGACGAGTGTGTGCTGTGTTTAGAACTTAGGAGCTGGGGCCTTATCACCAGCAGGCGTAGGATCAAAGCCTGTTATCTGTGGCTACAGCCTGAGGACCGAGCCAACAGGCGGCATTAGAACTCCTCTCTGTGGAGACGTGGCGCAAAGGTCCGCTTTTTCAGCGTCTTCAAACAGATTTTCAGAACTGTCGAGGAGATGATTTGAAGACAGTATATTTGAACCTAAAAGGTGTCCATTCTTCCTTTCTCTGTTGGATGGGAGTTGGCTGGACACTCCTCTTTAATAGGTGTGTGTGTTAATGGCAGGGGGTGGAGGCTGTATGTGTGGCTCTCACATGGCATGTTGACAGTAGAGGCAGAGTTTTAATTGCCATGCCAGCTGTCATCAAATGAATGGGGGGCAGGGCGGGTGAAATGAAAATTGGTGAGGGGTCTGGGAACCTAGCACCACCCATGGGCGTGTCTGCCTGTGTATGGTGAAAAGCAAGTACCTCCTGCAATAAAGGAAGAGTGTGTATGTTCGTGTGTGTGCTAGTGTGTCTTGGCGCGATTCTTTAGGTTACCCCATAGAAACCCTTGTCCGACATTTTAAAAGTTTTGGGTCAAAATGTTCTGCTTCATTAACAGAACAGTCACCCCCCTTTCCACTGAAGAAAATAAGTTTGCAGATCGGAAGGGTTGAGTGTCTCTTAAAAACTTCAGTCTCGATGCCCCTCCTGATCTGAACCCAATCTCTCTCTCAATCTACTTATACAGTTCCACAACGTGAATCAGCAGATTAGCAGAGTGCATTGGCTAGCAGGCAGTCGGTGTACCAGGTCAGAGGCCATGCTATATTGAGATCATAATTGTAAACAAAATCATCGGGTGTTGTTGTGTGTCTAAATTAAGACACGTGTTTATCTCATGCACATGGCTTAATGCCTACAGATACGATAACTAATTCATCAGCAACTTATACATAATTTATTCTCTTAAACATAGCCGTGTAATCACATAACCATACACGCACACACACAGCGGGAAAGCTGTTTTTCACTGAAAACAAGCGAGAGAGGTAAGGAGTACTGATATGTAAAGGGAAATGTAGTTTATAGCATGACTGTTGGTAATTGATCAATGTTTAAAAGCATTTGTCAAGCGGATAGCTCTAAAGGCTGTCAGTCTGTATGTCTGAGTAGCACTAAAGACCACTTGGATGGAATTACAGCCCTCCTTTTCTGGCTCAGTCTTTCCCCTCAGCTTTCATCTTTCATCCGTTACTCTACCCATTTTGCTCCTTGTTCCTCTCCCCTCCCTGTCTCTCTATTTACTTTATGTCTGTTTCCTTCTTTTTTAATCTGGTGCCTCATCTTATCCATCTGTGTTTATTATGCGAGGTCTCCTCTTTAGTACTGACCATTAGCTCACGTGTCACCGTCGTCCTCTCAACGTAAGGGCTGAAATGTCTCCTCCTCAAGCCTGGAATCTAGTTTCTAGCTGGCTGGCGCCGTTCAATAGTAGCAGACGGGAGACAGATGGGACTGGATCCCGTGTCACCCAGGGAGACGCTCCAGATGTGTGTTGCAGAGCGGTCGGCAGCCTGCAGCCTTCCGGCGCTGTCCTCGCTGGCCTACCAGCCTGGCCCTGCCCTGCGCCTGGCGTGGCTGGCATCCTGGTGGGCAGGGTGTGGTTTTACACAGCCGCTAGCCAATCCTCTGGGTGGGTAAACGGTGCTGTCCCTCCAACACTGACCATCTTGACCCGCCATGAGTCTTCACTGTCAGCTTGTCTTGTCCACAGACAGCCTGCCAGACAAGATGTAGAACGAAAGGACCAAGGAAAGGCATTACGCCCCGATACCGTCAGATGATAAATCACTGTCTCTGGAGCTGTGTGATTTGTGTGTGTGTGTGTGTGTGTGTGTGTGTGTGTGTGTGTGTGTGTGTGTGTGTGTGTGTGTGTGTGTGTGTGTGCATGTGCGCCTCTGCGTGTATGCATGTGCGTTGGTCTGTTTGTGTGCGCGTTCGTGTGCGCCTGGGAGGGATAATTCCGACGACAGCAGGCTATTGTTGGCCTCCCCTTTCTCTCCTCGTCCTGCTCGCTCTCACAAAAGCCCCCTCTCGCTGACTATCTCTCCTATCCACTTTGCTCCCTTCCTCTCTCCACTTGATCAATAGGTCATCTCTTCTATGAGGCCCTTCACACAGTCCTGGAAATCATCTCCGCTCTCTCTCTCTCTCTCGCCTCTCTCTCTATTGCTTTTTCCATTCTTTGCGCGCTCCTCATTCCTCCCCCTGTTTCATAATTCACACGCACAACCACACTCTGTCGTGACACGTCTGAGTAAAAGTGTTGCAAGTTCAGCAGGGACCTCATCTCTCTGTCTCTTTAATCGGCTATAGTTCTCCACACTTTAAAGAAGCTTGATGCCACATATTCCTACGCAGTACATCACAGCGTGTCATTTTTAATTCAAGCCTGATCTTACAATGATGGTGCACAACAGTAGCAACCTTGAAAGACCTACATTGGCGGCTGTAGCCAAAGTAAGGGGGCCCGATCGCTGGGCCCAGGTATAGTTGTGTAACCTTTCAAATAGAGGGAACATTTCGAGCTGGTACTGTCGATTCTCTCTGCGATCTGGACTCGGCAGCTCGAACGCCCTTCGGTATCCATTCAATGTGATTTCTAATGTGTTGAGTAGGTGACGCTTAACACAGTCATGGCTATGAGAGAGCGGCGGGGCCATGACTAGGTCACTGTCTCTTGATGAGCTGCAGCTGGACCACTTTCCTTCTCTCCCTTCAGCCTCTTTCCCACTACTTCTGCATCTCTCATCTGTCTCTCTTTCTTTCTGTCTCTCTTGCTAAGTCTACTCTCTCTTTTTATGGTAGCCCAGACCTTCAATTCTGATTTACACTCCTATATCTCTTTTTCACTCACAGTATTCTCCCCCAAATACCTTTCCTCCCCTCTCTACCTCCCATTACTCTCTTGTCTCTGTCTCATTCTGTGGCTCTTTCCGTCTGCTGTAAGTTTTAATTAAACTTTCACAGCTGGTAAGGGTACATCATAGCCTATCTCATCATCCCTGCTGCCCAGCTCCCCTCACTGTCGCTCATACGCAAACACACACACACACACACACACACACACACACACACACACACACACACACACACACACACACACACACACACACACACACACATTCCACTGTTTTATTCATGCCGAAGGGCACAGCAGTGTACTTCATCCTGTTTCACTATTTGGGTTGACTTGGGAAAAAACCTGTCATGGGTTTGATGTGTGATAGTAGATTGTAGATTGTTTGTTAGCAAACTTGACGCATTTTGGTAATCTAACCAAGAAACCGTAATACAGTATTTAGCTATTCTCTTGTCTTCTTTTGTGCTCCTTTCATCTATTCTCTTTTAACAATTGAATTCCTTTGGTTATGCTGTTGGAACTGCAGTGGTTCTGTGACATTCTCATATCTCATTAGATGGTCTTATGTATTGATTCAACCTGTCAATCCCGTCACAGGGGCAGGGATATGAATTGTTTTAGTTTCAATTTTAGTGGCTGGAGATTTGCCTTATGATGCATGTAGGGCATTTGCATATATCTACATTTAAGTAAGTGGATTTGCATATGTGTGTGGTTTGCAGATCGGTGCTCGGCTCATAAACCTTGATTGCAGGGAAAAGTGGTAGGGATTAAGCAAACTGGTGAGGTATTTGTCAGGCTGGGTTGCCAGTGGCCAATCTCCCTTGCTGATTGGGCAATGGGGATAGTGGGAGACTTGGTGGTGGGACTTTGTGTGCGTATGTCTGTGTGAATGCACATACATTTCTGCTCTATATACACATGCGTAACCGTTGGAATGAAAACAAACAGGAGATATGGGAAAAGCCTTTTCCGTTTCCTGTTTTCTCACCGTACCTCACCCTTTTTTCTCCCTTTGCTTCACCTCTTTTCTCTCCACTCTTTCCCACTGAGAGAGGTAATAGGCAGGATGAGTGCCCCATACTTTCAAAGGTCTTTCTGAGAAGAAACCCCGACGGTGCCATTCGACACACACTTTTTGGTGTGTGTGTGTGTGTGTGTGTGTGTGTGTGTGTGTGTGTGTGTGTGTGTGTGTGTGTGTGTGCATTTGTGTTGAAAGGGAAGAGAATTCGGAGCATGACAGAAAGGAACCCAGAGGAAGAAAAGAAGAGAAGAAAGGATAGAGAGTGTACCTGCAAATTCCTTCCAGGAGCGGAGAAGGAGACTTCAGGAAGGTGGATAGGAGAGGAGAGGGGGGGACAGACGGGAGAGGAGGGGAGAGGAGAGGAGAGGAGAGGAGAGGAGAGGAGAGGAGAGGAGAGGAGAGGAGAGGAGAAGAGAAGAGAAGAGAGGAGAGGAGAGGAGAGGAGAGGAGAGGAGAGGAGAGGAGAGGAGAGGAGAGGAGAGGAGAGGAGAGGAGAGGAGAGGAGAGGAGAGGAGAGGAGAGGAGAGGAGAGGAGAGGAGAGGAGAGACATTAAGGAGGCTGTGAATTAAAAAGGTGAGTAAGTAAAGAGAACAACAATGTTTGGTTTGGCATTTCTCAATTGGGGAATTGGTTTCCAAAAGCCTCAAATAGGCCTGCTCAACCATGCACAGTCCTACTGGTGTCTGGTTGGAGGGTAAACTGAGGCTAGAAATTAGGTTTTATAAATTATAGAAGAAGGAAGCTTTTAAAAACATGACCAAACTGACACAAGTCTATTAATACATATAGCTGGCTTCAATTGAATCATATGTCTTTGCACATAGAATGATGCAGATCCTTAAACTAGAAAATGTGAATGTGCATAGAGCTGTACATGGGGATATTACAAGGCAGTTAGGATTTGGAAAAAGCATTGTGCAGGTTGTCCTCTTCCAAATTGTGCTTCTCTTTGTGGGCCACTAGAGGCAGAATTCACTGCATCTTTAATTCAGCAATGTCTTGTCTATGTCTTGTTGCACCTCCAGTGAAGGTCAGCATAAAATGTTCCACATTTGTTTTTATCTTGTTTTTTAGCTGTGTTTTTATTCGGTGCGTTACTGAATTTATTTGCATTAACTCTGCCATCCCTGTCGCATTGAATTATTAGCCGATGTGCATATTTTTTCGAACCATACAAAATCTATTATTAGTGAGGATTTAAATCTGGCATATAGTTGACACCTTGCTAGTGCATTTTGTTCCTCCAGTTTCCTCCAGTCTGTCTCTATCTTTTCTCCTGTCTGACCAAAACATTTAGAATTATATTTCCAAACTATAGGACACGTACTTTTAATAACAGGATGCACATAACAATTTCTAATGTCTTCATTCAAGTGATCTGAGGCCTTCTGTTAAGGAAAAAGGGGGGGGCGGGGTAATTTTGAATATATAAAAAGAAATGACCATCTGCTCTACGGCCTTTTTAGTGGATGTTTGTGTCTGGAAACTCCCCACCCTCCTTTATGGGATAGATCCCCCTCCCTGTCCATCTGGTATGTGGAGGACAACGGACAGGACAGTGGGGGATTCAACCCCATGTTCCTAGTCACCTGCCATTGACTCGAGTACACCGTCTCACGCCATGGACTCGCTAATGCTGATGTTCTACGATGTCAGCCAAATAGAGCAGTATGGCTGGTGGTCTGTCTGTGTATCGCTGGTTCGGACACTTGGCCTGCACGGTTGTTTTTCAGCCTGTATATGTCTGTATATCATTCTCCGTGATTAAACATGTTCCTAATTAGATAGGACGGAAAAAAAACTCATTATAATATGAACGGGAAGAAAAAATTGCTTAATTGCTTTTTGGGGTCGTTTGCATCAACAAATTAGAAGAGTGGTTTAGTGCTTGTTGTGCAAATCAATGGGGGTGCTGTGCAAGGAGTCAGATACGTTTTAGCATTAGCAACTATGGATTAGCCGTTTTAAGGGGGATAAAGAGAGAACTGTGATACATTAATATCACCTGTTTATTTATTGTTTATTGATCCCAACTGGAGTACAGGTTTCAAATAAATCAACTGTTTTGAATTGAGACATAAAACATATTTCAAAATTGACAAAAGCATGCCAGTCATGCTTATACAGAAAAGGTACTAAACTCCCTGATCATTCAAACCACAATTGCAAGAAAAGGCTACCTTTGTTCCCCAAGGCCCATTGCTTTACCTTTTAATAGTTCTTTTTGATCTTGGAGAACCAAAGCATGTATCAACCTTCTATCTTTATTGATTTGTGTGTCAATGGCCGGCTTTTGAAGTCTTTGAGATTTCTTTTTTTCACTCTGGACTGTGTTCTCCTTACCTCCCTACTTTCTCAACAACTCATTGGGACACCATTCCATTAAGGATACTAACCCCAGTGATAAACAATTAACATTGTACCCCCTTTTGCTGATTAATATTCTTGAAATGTTCTTTGAGTGTATAAGATCATCACCTATTATTTCTTTCTTTCTTCTTTTTACAGAAAGTTGACTGCTTTCGGGTAAACACGGCGGGCGTAGCTGTGAAAAAAGCTTTGAAATTAGAATGAGCCTAGCAAGGGAGCCCACACACACACCCTGAGAGAGAATGGCCTTAGTATACAGTATCATATTCCTGCACATCCTAATAGAATTTAAATGGATTTTATGACAGACTTGATAAATGGCCCTCTTGGGTGTCTGTGTCCATCTCTGTAATCCCTGTGCTTGTGGGTGTGGGAGTGTGTTTGTGTGGGTGTTTGAGTGTGTGTGTGTGTGTGTGTGTGTGTGTGTGTGTGTGTGTGTGTGTGTGTGTGTGTGTGTGTGTGTGTGTGTGTGTGTGTGTGTGAGTGTGTGTTTGTGCGTGTGTGTGTATGTGTGTGTGTGTGTGTGTGTGAGAGTGTGTGTGTGTGTTTGTGCGTGTGTATGTGTTTGTGTGTGTGTGTGAGGGAGAATTTGTGTGTCCTTTGAAATTTGATTGGTACACAGTAGCGTCATCAACAGTGCTAGCTAAGAGGCTTGATTCCCGATAGTACCATCCTTAAAATATGTATGCACCCATGTGGACTAATTTACTCTGGGTAAAAGGGTATGTCAAATGAATGTGTGGGCATGCGTGTATGTGTGTTTGGGGTTAAACTATTTGTTGTTGTGTTCATGGAGCATGCTCTGATGGG
Source organism: Aplochiton taeniatus (assembly GCA_017639675.1). Taxonomy (NCBI): domain Eukaryota; kingdom Metazoa; phylum Chordata; class Actinopteri; order Galaxiiformes; family Galaxiidae; genus Aplochiton; species Aplochiton taeniatus. Next base: position 40,305,042 of record CM030172.1, on the reverse strand, counting down.
TCAGAGTGAGAATGGAATTGGCATTGTGTGTGGGGTGGAGAGAGAAGGAGTGAGGTGGGGAGAGATAGAGAAGGGGTAAAGGGCAGCTCTCAGCTCTAATGGCCACGGCCGAGAACAGACAGCCCTACCATCCCCGGAGAAAAGCTGTGTGTGCACGTGTGTGTGTGTGTGTGTGTGTGTGTGTGTGTGTGTGTGTGTGTGTGTGTGTGTGTGTGTGTGTGTGTGTGTGTGTGTGTGAGTGAGTGAGTGAGTGTGTGTGTGTGGGTGTGTGTGTGTGTGTGTGTGTGTATGAGTGAGAGAGAGAGAGAGCATTCACGTGTGTATCCTCTGCTGCTGCTGTAGGTTGTATGCAGGAGTGTGTGTCTTTCCTCTCCAGTCATGGCCTGATTGTGTGCTAGCTTGCATGGCTCTTATTCCATTTCTACAAAGTGCTGCTAGGTGGCTTATGAGATCTGTCTACGGCTGCAGTTTATTATGCTGCCAGCATCATAGGTCTGCAACTGTTGTGTTAGTCTACCCAGGTTGGATGCCTGCACCCTATCTCCACTTCTGTACCATACTGAGAAGGCGTGTGTGTGTGTGTGTGTGTGTGTGTGTGTGTGTGTGTGTGTGTGTGTGTGTGTGTGTGGGTGTGGGTGTGGGGGTGTGAGGGAGAAAGAGCTTACTAACACAAGGCCCTGTTTTCATGTCATTCTATCTGTCTCAAAAAACGAAACTCTACCTTCTCACCCTATCTTTTTCCACTTTTTCCTCCTTAACTCTTCCCCTTTCTTCCTTCTTATCCCTTTTCCCCTCTGCTTGATGCTTGCCTCCTTGCTCTCTCTCCCTCTCTCTGTCTTTCTCTCTCCCTTTACCATTGTTCTTGTCTCAAAGCCCCTCCTTGCATTTGCCTGTCTGTGGCACATTGGCGGTTCAGTGTCTGTGTGCATGTGTTTGTGTGTGTGTGAGGATGTGTGTGTGGGGATGTCTGTGGTGCTGTTCTTTTGCTCTGACATCGGAGACCTGCCGGGCCTAATGAGGACGGATGCTTTTGCGTAGGTAGATCTCTCTCTATCTCTCCCTATTTTGTGTGTGTGTGTGTGTGTGAGAGAGAGAGAGAGAGAGAGAGAGAGAGAGAGAGAGAGAGAGAGAGAGAGCTTTTGTGTACTCTTTGTACTGTGTTACTTTACGTGTGTGTGTGTGTGCGTGTGTGTGTGTGTGTAGGTGTATGTTTGTGTACACATGTGCACGCACACATGAGTGACTACACAATAGCAGTGAGAGTTTTCCTGAGAGTTCAATATGCCGTAGGCCTACTGTCTACAGAGTTTGCTGGGACTAAGAAGGCACATATGCATGGCACACAGAAAGCTAGGTTCATGAATCTATTGTTGTTGCCATAACATAACATTGAGAAAATAACAACTTTGATTTGTAAGACTAATTTTCTAAGGAATCTAGAGGAAAAAAAGATTAATATTATAATGTGAAAAAAATTTGAAAGAAGGGTGTGTGTTTGATTGAAAGGATACTCAAGTTTGACTTCAGTGGCAGTCATTAGCCTTCATATTTGGCCAGAATGGGTCATGAAAATAGATAAATAAACCTGTGATGCATTTTAAGAGAGAATGTATTTGTTGCTGTTGAAATTAGCATGTGTTTTCAACAGTACAAAGGATCTTGAAGGGGATATCCTGTTAATCACTTTTCTACCTAGGCCAACATCAACTTTAGGAGGCTATGTAGGCCTACTTTGGTAACTTAGCCTACCCCAAACCACCACGACCCTGCCTGTACACCTTACACGTTCCATTTCTAAACACCTGAGATAAGGTGGAGAGGACATGATTGGTCAGACAAAATCTCTCTCTCTCGCTCTCTCTCTCTCTCTCTCTCTCTTTCTCTCTCTCTCTCTCTCTCTCTCTCTCTCTCTCTCTCTCTCTCTCACTCTCTCTCTCTCTCTCTCTCTCTCTCTCTCCCTCCCTCCCTCCCTCCCTCTCCCATTTCTCTCTCCTTATTGGTGGTTCGCTCTTTGTCCGTTAGGTCCCTTATACACATGTTACATAGAGCCACGCGTTAACCAGTCAGTTTAGAGCTATCTAAATATCCACGTTGAATGTCTGTAGGCAAATTATGTGAGCAACTCTAATTGGAAACCGACATAAGGCAACAGACACTGACACTGCTATCGGTCTGCATCGCTCTCTCCGCCGCTGACGGAATCATTTTGGCGCCTTTCGCTGCCTCTGCCGCCTACTGCGTCCTGGAAGCGCGTGCCCCCTGTGTAGATACAAATAGTGCAGAACGCAAGAAAGATTTCGTTTATTTCTCAAGACGGGCCAACACAGGTGCAAAAGAAAGGATGCTGAAAACGGACAAGCGCCGCTCTGTAGGCTGAGTTGATCGGAGACAGTATTCTAAGCATGGTGAAAAGTAAAGGTAAGCCAGAGCTTTTTTCTCTTTATTTCTTCCTTTAAGCACCTGCATCTCCCATAGGCTTTCGTGTAGCGGATTCACGCTTTGAATTTGTCTGTAGCTTAGAAGAACAATCCGTCTCTCCTACTCCCTGCCGAAGGGTTAAAGCATTGCTTGTGCAGCATATCAAATGACAGTTCACCAATTTCCACAAATGTCTTTATCTTTTCAATTTTAATTATACTATTTACTAGATCGTCAATCTACGAGAAACTTGTTCAGACATTCTTTTCACATCATGGCATTTTCGAACCATGCGCATCTATTATTTGACAATTTGTGTAGTCCATATTATAATACGGTTATACAGTTATTTGCATCAATTGTAGTTTAGGATATTAGTCTAGATTTGAGCTAGTCTAGTTATGTTTTGTTCGAGACAGTTTGCCATTGACATTGTAAAACCATAGGATTAGTCTGAAATGCTTAATAATCGCATAGATTAAGATAGGTCTTGACACCATCAGGTTAAATGGGCTTATGCTGCAGGTGGAACATGAATAAAGCTATTGAGGATGTCTGTGTCAGGGCATTTCTTCAATTCAGTCAAACATTGTATAACAATTCACCCACTATAAGATCTGCCTTGGCCTACATATAGTGTTTATATAAATACATTGGGACTCAGGGAAAACAATCTGAGGGTCTCATTTGCATATTCTCTCTCATCTCACTCTCTCTCTCTGTTTATATATATATAAATATACTGTGTGTGATATATATATATATATATATATATATATATATATATATATATATATAGAGAGAGAGAGACAGAGAGAGAGAGAGAGAGAGAGAGAGAGAGAGAGAGAGAGAGAGAGAGGCCTCTGTTTCATATATCTATTACATGTACATCAACTTGCAAGCCAATACGCTTATTTAATTGCTCAAATTGAACTCTGCTTGCTGCCTCACACACTGCCTATTTTCTGGTCAGCACAGTGTGCGTGTGTATGTCTGGTCTTGAGGCTGATGCTGTCATTACTAATTGGTATGATTGAGATGGGAGATCCTGCTGCATTTCTCTGATATATTCGGCAAAATTCCTTGCAACCAACCCCCTATCTGTTTCTCTGTCTCTCTCTCTTTCTCTCTGTCTCAGCTTCTGACAACTTAGTCGGATGCATCCTAAGTCCTGGTGTTTAGAGCAAGACTCCAAAAGATCGAAATATGGATAGAGAAACAAAGATGAATGGATAAAGGAGACTAGAGGAGAAGGAGACATTGAAATGTAAATACAGAAACAAAAGGAGAAGGATGCTGTATTCAGGCTGTATGCATTGAAAATATAGAGCTGCATCAGAATCCATGTTCTTTTTTCACTTTTGGTTTTACTTAGGTAGATTTTTCATAATTGCATATGTTTTATTATGCAAAGGGCACTATTGTACTTGTTCACTGTATTGATTTGCATTGTGTTATGCCCTGAGATATTAAAGCTTTTATATTTATGTTCATAAAACTAATGGACTGGACCGTCCATTCAATAGGACAACTTGGGAATGATATGCTGGGATTTGGTCCCAATTAGTTTTAAAAAGAGGCCATTCATTGGAAAAAGCACTATTTTGAAAACTTCCAATCAACCATTACTCATTTTGTTATTTTTGCACTACAAAATTATCCCACAAATATGACTAAAATCTTACCTATCTTTCGAATAATTTTCTTTTCAAAATATAAAAATGTTCTTGAATTTCCAAATGTATTTTGAAGTAAATTTTGTATCTGCTTTCCATATTTTCCATATTTGATGTGGAAATGTAGGCCAATACGTCGATCTCTGTCACATATAGGCCCAGCTGAAACAGCATCTTTCGGTATGTGACAAGCTGACACTAAAGTGCCCTACACACGTTATGCTGGAGGGAAAATCTTGTAAAATCTAAAAGCTGTTTATAGTTAGACCAGTCTATCGCTGCAGCAGGTGCAAATCAACATTCTCTTTCCATGGCGCTTTAAAACATGTCTTTACCACTCGATAGACTCTCAGATTCTCTGTACGAGTTTTCTGTTCTTAGAATGTGGTTTTACCCACTGCAGTGAAGGAGGATGGCCATGCTTTTTCATTACAGGCGTGCATTAAGTAACGACGCATACGTGCATCCTCATTGACATGCAGCAGTCAGATTGGTTTGTCTTTGTATTGCGTGTGATGGGTGTGTGTGTGTGTAAGCGCGGGCAGTATGATTGCTTACTTGTCAGCAGCACACAGACTCAAGAGTTATCTGCCTGAACTTTAGCTGGAAGCTTCATTAGTTTTTTGTCCCATTGCTACATCCTTCAATGTCAACCAAGAAAACAGTGCTGGATCACCTGTGGCTGTGTTTTATGAAGTCTCACAAACAGATACGTGTGTGCCGGTGTGTGTTTTAGGCTGCCCATTTTAGGGTTACTTTTATATAACTTAGTAAGTATTGTTTAAACACGTATCTATATTCATTTTTTGAAATAATTTGCAAAGAAGATAGCAAAATTGCGTTGTTTCCAAAATCTATTGCAAGTCATTGTGTGTGTGTGTGTGTGTGTGTGTGTGTGTGTGTGCGTGCGTGCGTGCGTGCGCGTGTGTGTGTGTGTGTACATGTTGCATCAGTAGAACAGGGTATTAAACCATTACCTTGGAGAGAGCAACAGCAGGTCGCCTCTGCTCCTCTGGGCCTGATGATGCAAAAACCTGTTACCTTTACCTCAGTGTGATAGTGGCTGTGTGTGTTGCTGGTGTTATTGGGTGAATAAGTTGAATGACCTCTTAAATTCTCTTGATCTGTGTTTTTTTCATGCCGCCTTTAAGATGACTTTGTTGGTTTTTAAAAGTATGCCCAGTTATAAACTGTGTGTGTGTGTGTGTGTGTGTGTGTGTGTGTGCGTGCGTGCGTGCGTGTGTGTGTGTCTGAAACACAACCTGGAGACCCATAAGGCTGTTAGTCTGAGTCCAGTGGCGCTTCCGTCCTCGGAGACACACCACTCCCACTCACCCATAATACACAAGGCTAACACCATCCCTGTCAGAACATTTTAGCAAAGCCCCAAGGGAGGGACACCTCGGTCACCCTTCACACACCTGCCAAGTTACAAGCCTCCGTGTGTGTTTTGGCATGAAAATCCAGCTGGGATTCAAACCTCCATCGAGGCAGAGCCAAGTGCCATTAGCATTCAGAAAGCAGGGGAGAGCCGCTGCTACATCAAAGCAGTCCCTCCTGTCAGAGTGGGCGGCTGCGTCAGAGGGTGTGTATTTAGCTTGTGTTAACTCTCACCTTGTCCCATTCAGGAACCCGGGGCAGGCCATTACTGCAGCTTCACATTGCCTCTGCACTCTCTGGGTTCGTCCCTGATGTGTGATTGCTGACGCTCCTGGCAGGCCTTTGACCCGCGGCTCAGACAGGTTTCCCATCAAGCTCTTCCTGAACGGCGTGTCTGGGAACTAATCTGGAGACCTCTTCAAAGGCGGAGGCTAACTTGAGTGGTTCCCTTATTTTGGGGATCACAAAGGGCAGAGTTTAGTGGGAGAGGGCTTTCGGGTTCGTTGGTGTCGGAGAAAACAGTCGGCCCTGCGTGTCACTGATGGCCCTTTACTGGAGAAAGAGCAGAGAGAGATGGAACGAAACAGAGGGCCAACGTGAGTTGAGGAATACAGATTTGTGGATTCTTCGAAAAACATGCAAACAAGTAAACAGACATAGTTAGCATGGTGCGACTGCGTACCGGGGTGGCAGGGTGTGAGTGCCTGCATGTGTGTGTGTCTGTGTCTAGAACAGTGCCATAGGGAACATGGGGTTGAATCTAATTTCTCAGTGCTTTGATCTTCCGTCAGGGTGAGAAGTTCTTAAGATTCCAGATGGAGTTGTGTGTGTGTGTTTGTGTGCGTGTAAGCGTTAAAGTTTGTGTGTGGGGAGAATTTGGGAGGACAGAAAGTGTGTAGGTGGAGTATTGGACAGAAGACAGCGTGTGGGTATTTAGGTGTTGTTGGCATAGTGTGCAACGGGCGCAGTGGAAGGAAGAGAGAGAGAGAGAGAGAGAGAGAGAGAGAGAGAGAGAGCGTGCGTGCGTGTGTGAGAGAGCAGAAGACGATGCGTTATTTCACGAGGGGCCTTACTAGAAGGAAAGAGTGGGCTTTAAAGTAAACGCATAAGTTAAATAAAACTGGGACAGTTTCTGTTTTGTGTCACTAGGATAAAAGTGTGTGTGTGCAGCCCAGCTCTCGACTTCAAAGGCAGTGGTACGGCTGGTAATGTGATAACTAATTTATACGGTACGTATATTAAAAACCAGCCAGTGATGTGAGATAGAGAGAGAGAGAGAGAGAGAGAGAGAGAGAGAGAGAGAGAGAGATTGGCCTGCTCTGGCAAAAGTGGTATAACTGACACATAAAGAAAGATTGTAGTGAGAGTTGGAGAACAAGAAAATAAGAGCATTATCTTTAAGAGATGTACTGTGAAGTGCCTCTTGTCATCAGCTTTATGTTTCCAATATTTCTCAGGGAGATATATATTACAGTAGGAGCCCTCCATCCTCCCTATACGTTTGGGCTAACTAGGCCTAAGCGTCAGAAATATAGTAGTATACATATTAAAAACAGTGCTGAAGCAGACAGTCTTCTGGAGGACTGCGTCTGCACTGCCAGAGCGATGTCAGAGATTTAAAGTGGTGATATTATTGAGGCTGGCTCAGAATGTGAAGTGCAAGCCCGCCAAAAGTGCTTTGGTCTACCCAACAGTATAAAGCTAAGGAGAGAGAGGAATTTGATAGGGAGGTTATTGCAGAGGACTTTAATGTACTTAAATTCCGTGTGAATGCTATACTACCGCCTGTATTCAATTCAATTGAATTTAGCTCAATATATTTAATGCACTTGAGTTCAACAGCCTTTTATTGGCTCAACATTTAAGGAATGCATCGTCAAAGCATAATCCGTACAAGGAACACAATGAATTCCCGTAGGAAACGGAGAGCTCAGTGAACCAGACCTCCATGTTCGTAGGAGTGTGTTATCTTGTTTTTTTTATTTCCGACCACAACTATTTCTGACATCAGTAAACGGCACAAAGGAAAGCCACTGGGAGCCCATTGAGCCCTGTAGGGGACAGACCGGAGAAAATAACATAGGGCGGCAGATGAGAGCCATAGAGAGAGGTTAGGGAGAGGGGGACAGGAGAGACAGAGGGAAAGGGTGATATAAAGAGGGGTTAGGGAGAGAGGATGGGAGACACAAGGGGTGTATGACCATTTCGGGGCACAGGGCCAGTTCTCAACCATCGCAGTTTCTCCCTCTTCTTCCCCTGCCTCTTCTGCCGGTAAACTCTCATTACGGTTTCGCGTAGGTTGGCATTTCTGTCGTTCAGAGCCATTTGACCGGTCGTCCACCTTGGTGCAGAGCAGCAGTCCATCACAGGCACTAACAGGCAGAGGCGGGGGTCAGGCCTCCACAGTGGGAGGCCAAATATGTTTAGGAGCAGGAGCCTGGACCCAGTCGGCCGTGCGTCTACATCACTCAGCCTGTCCCTCCGACTGCCTGCTGGAGAACTGTTTGTCCTCCTCTCTGCCGACGCTGCCCTCTCCCAATGTACACACATTGATGCAGGCATGCAATCGCCAGCACACACACCCAGACACACACACCCACACACACACACACACACACACACACATACACTTTGTTTGCTTTGAAAGCTGTGTATTTGCTCTATGACAGAGGACCGCAGTCACTCTCCCTCTGAGGGACCGAGAGACCAGGACCATATATAATTCAACTAAAACCCGCCCCGCTCACTCTCCCTCTCTTCTCTTTGCTTCACATGGCGACATGACATTAAAACGTCCTTCACACTGTACTAGACACACAGTGACACAGGATTTGCCACAGGGGCCGTAGATTTAAAAGAAGTTTTCCAGAAGAGGGTGTTTTCAGGCTTGAGGGTTCAAACCCTGCGCCAACACTGTGCGGTCCCTCCCCCTTCCATCGCCTCTCATCTCCTGCTGCCTCAAATAAAGTGTATAAAAATGCCCCAAAGTAATATTCCAACCCCTGTGAATATAACTAATTGGCCTAATGTCTATGGAGAGAAAATGCACTGTAAATCTGCAGGATACTTAAACCAGTGGTGGGCCCATAGTGTACTGATAAAATCCTATAGATATGACTGGAGTTTCCAGAGAATGGCATAGAGGTCCAGTACCCCAAAAAACAACACATGACTATGGTCCTGCCACTGACCCCTTCTTCTTCCTCTCATTAATTTCCAATGCTTCAATTAAAGCTATGGAATACAGAGAAGATTCATTAACTGTGAAGGAAAACTGCTATGGGTTTGCTAGGATTTAATTAGGCTAGGCTGCTATTGGGCCTACCAGATGCTCTAGTATAGATGTAAAAATAAAAAACTGCATTGGATAGAGGATAGTGATGTATTTAATTAATGAGGGTATGTTAATACTCCGTAGCTGTGTGCAGTTTGCTTTGCTGGGCACATATACAGTTGAGAATGGTTGGAGGGGACTGTGTGACACTGTTCCATCACTAATAGCTACGGAAGCTGCAGGGGTCTTCCGTCAGGGCCTGCTACTGAAGATGCATACTCCATCACACATAGCTAGTGGCAGGGCTGACCCCAGGACTGGTGGCGTTTGTCAATGTCAATGATCTTGACGAGGGTCATCAGAGCATGCTACCATCACAACACATACACCCACCCACACATATTCATAGTGACTCATACAAAAGGGCAGGAAAATAGTTGTGCTATGATGCTTGATGGTTCAGTGGAAAGAGGCATTATTTTTGTCCCTGTTTATGTAATAGTATCATTGTGATGAATAACAACACAGCCATTTTCAATACACGGCACACACACCAACGCACAGGCTGATGGAGAAGGACTGTAAATGGTCTAGTTCAGAGGATTTTAGAATACAAGCTAATAGAATAGCATAACGAGTAGCCTGAGAGTGTATTAACATGGAGCCTTGAGAGCACCAGGCACACAGTCGCTGCTGTGTGAGAATTCAGTGGTCTCTATGGTTTTGTATAGAAAACCTTTTAGGATGGTGCAGCAAACATTTCAACCTATTGGGAATTATATATTTAATATTCCAGTATTATTCCAATATGTTTCCAACATAGTCCTGAAATACATTAAGTGATAAGCCATATGTTTAAATGAGATATTACACTTATATACATGCATTCAAATCAAAATATTGCTCCAACGCATTTATTAGCATGTACAACATATTTAATATACATTTTATTTCAAAAGATATTCTGCTTTTCAAAATGTGACTCTTACTATCATAAGACAGTGACTGGCATGACATTTTAACACCTTGCGGTATTTAAAAAATATACACCATCAATCTTCTTAAAATTCTGGGTCACAAAATCATCATACCTTTGTTAGAAAATTCATTTTGAGATATTGAGTGATAAAAAATGGTCTCGCAAACACTCTTCAGTTTTGGACAGTAAAGAGACTGTTGAATAAGTGCAGGTTGAAATCAAATTCAAAATAATGTATCGCCATAATTATTCATTTTCTAAACTTGAATAAAACCAGTACAATGGCTAAAGGTTTCAAATGGCCTAAAGATTTCACATTTCAATATTCACGTGAAATGGTATGGTCCCGGTTGCGGGTATCATAGGGGCTTGCATTAACTGATCCCATCCCGAATTGAGGCAAAAAATAGAGGTGTTTGGATAATGGAGTGGAGCTGTAGTGGGCTCCTTAAAGGACATGAGCGGTTGATTTGACAAACACCTCTAAGACTAATGGTCATCTCAGACAATTGATTTCTGTGGCCTTTTACAAATCAGTGAAATGAAATAGCAACTGATTAACTTTTTTGAAATAGTACAACAACACAAGGAACAACAGTTTGGTCAACTAAATCACAGCCCTTTCGTCAAATTGACATTTTGCAGGCATTTCTCTCAACCTTATAAACAAAATATAGATTTTTTCACGATTGTGCAATTGTTTCAAGGAATATTTTGTCACTTCAGTGATGTATCCACAAGCTTTTTTGCAGAGGCTTATCGGCTGTTATCTGCGATAAGAAATGTTTGTTACCTACTTCTAACATCAGTTACCATGGTGTGCGTTAACACTACAACCCTTTCTACCAAACAAATGTTTGATGTTTTTAAAAACCAATTGTTTGGAGACCAGAGCATTAAAATAGTTCTGATTCAGACTTAAACAGAATTTAACGGTTTTATAATGTAGAGCGCCGAACAAGGGGACACTCTTTCAATGTCTATTCTGTCCTCTGTTATTCTCTCTATCCCTCCATTCTGTCTCCCCTATTTCTTCTCCTTTTCTCTTTCAGGGCTTAGCGGTTAATGCGCTGTGTCTGATCCACTGGGCTTTGGTAGGCCTCTCGCCATTCAGCAACATTTTCATGTCAAAGCCTTTACATTGTCTAATTCAAACACAGCCGATATATGCCCACTGTATAGCTGCAGTTTCATGTTCCCACATGTGCTGCCTGTGATCATACAGATGCACGTGTTGCAGTGAATATACATGGTTAAGGATATTGGGATAGTACTGTCGTTGTGTTGTGTTTTTATCTTTCCTTTTGCGCGGGCACCATATCTTTGTCAGCTGAATGACTGCCGGACTGCTGTGATGCAATGTAAAATATAAGTGATTTAGTCCGGGTCGTAGCCAATATGGAGGAATACAGTTTTGATCATAGTGGGACATGGTCCTCCTGGTTGAGAGCCTACTACCCCTGGCTGCACCTGAAAGTAGAGGCATTTAAGGCCCTAGCTCAAAACTACATCATACTAAGATGGACCAAAGTCAGTCAACCTAGAGTCTTGGGTATGTCTGACACCTGGCTGCATTATTATATGAACTACGAGACATACGTAGCTCTCAAGGTACAATGAACAAGCAGGAAAGGAATAAACAGAATAACAGAATGCAAGCGGGTTTAGTGAGTGAACTGTAACCTTTGGCTAAACTAATATAATTGAATTACGCAGGTAATGCAAAATCCCCAAAAGGCATCGATCACTTAAACACTCTACAAGATAATCTCTCCTGTACTTTGGCCCAGCCAACTAAGAGCCGAATCATCGACCCTCATGGACATACAGTTACGGAGCTAACAAGAGTAGAAATGCCCCACCCCCCAGTCAGTAGTATTAGAGGGTGCTCATGGCGCAGAAAGATGAGCACGTACAGAAAGCTTACTCTTTAACCCCACCCCCCCACCACCAACACCACCACCACCACCACCACCACCAACACCACCACCACCACCACCACCAACACCACCAACACCACCACCACCACCCCTTTCCCAGTTGAAGGGGCCCTCCCTGGAATTTGCTGTCATTTTAACAGAATTTTTTATTTTGTACATCCTGTGTGTGGCGCCATAGATTTATTTTTTATATCTATTATTCTATTTGGAGAGTGCCAACTGTACGAGTAGAGAGCGAAAAAATGTAGGAAAGATGTGTGTGTGTGTGGGTGTGTGTGTTGTTGCCACATTTATGTCAATGTGTTGGTCCTCATGGCAAAAGGATGATGATAAAAAAGTCTTTTTCAGCCTTTCAGTGGGCTTCCAAGGTCAAATTCAAAGGCTGGCGATCTTTTTCAAACGAAAATAAAGGAGAGAGTACATGATGGTTAATTTAAAAGGCTGCATAAGACATCAAAGATGACCTCTTTCCCGTCAGTGCTTGATTCTCTCCGAGTGAAAGAGTTGAGGCATTACAGAGATAGGCAAGATTGAAAACGGAGCTAGGAAAGATCGAAAACGAAGCTATCTCGACACAGATATATTTATTTTGTTACGCTGTAGTGTTTTTAATGGTGTCTAGATACTATATTTATTTTGAACGGGAATATGAGCTACTCTATCCAGGAATATACAGGCCCGTTAGGTTAGAATGTTTATTAGAACAATAATGCAGGAAGGATTCTGAATGGTCCCCACTCATATCGTGCACAACACCGAACAGTTTACATATGAGCAAAATAATACAGCACCTCCTAAAATGGAATCTGTCCCCCAACCTATTCAGCTGTAATGGGTAGAACATTTCCGTATCTCTTTGTGTCCTTCCCTTGTGTCCTGTCTTCGTCTCCTTACCTTGGGTCCTTACCTTGTGTCCTCTCCAGGTCGACCTTTACCTCCCACACCTTCGTCCAGCCTTCTGCCTCCTGCTCCCCCTCCTCCTCCCTCCTCCACTTCCTCCTCCGCTGCCCCTCCTCACCCAGTCCCACCACCCTTCCGGGAGTGCCAGGTGCCCCTTTTGGATAGTGGCTCTTCCCCTCACACCATGCTGGAACAGCCACACGATGACGAGTTCTCCCCCAACTCATATCTCCTCCGGGCCTGCGCCCCTCCATCCCAGCCCCCCAACACCGCCGGTAAGAATCCTGGGGGAAGGGCGGAGAAGCTACTTCTGTTGTTTTCCTTGTACTGCACCTCGGCTTTCCTTCACCATCGTGCCAAAGTAGACATTTTCTAAAAACATTTGAGAGGAACTGTTTTATTAGGCTGTTTTACAGTGGTTGTTTCGGCAGACATATGCACAGGCCCAGTCTAATGTAATATAATATGAGAGCAAATCCGAATGCAATGCATAGACTGGTCATATATGGTTGAAACAATTTTTTTTTAAATAAATTACTATATTAACATGCTACATATGATATTTAAAAATATAATTAATTATATACACTTTTGAATTAGCCAAACTATCAAACCATCGATGCTATTAAAGAGTATGTTTTCATTGAGCCCTTACTCTGTTACATTAACAAAAGCTCCAATGAAATAGAAATAGTATTCTATCAATAACTTAAATGAAATAGATAATTTAGCTCAGCTGGTAGTCTTGAGTAGCTTTTGAATTAGAGGTTGCGTAATAGAGATTTCCTGTACACATTCAAGCAGGGCTACAGAATAATAGATACAAAAAAGTGTTGCTAAACCCATTTTTTATAAACAAAATAATGGCACTTAGATTTATTAATAGAATAAATATATTTGCTTTCAGGAAATGTATCTTTTGTTTTGATAAGAAACCATTTTAAATTACTGCAAAAATTCTCAAAGTTGAAAAGAGACGTATTTAGTCATACATTTTTTGTTAACTAGAATTCTTGGGACTGCAATTCTCGAACCATGGTAAATTTCAAATGGAAGATGTAGTATTCAAAAAGGAAATTATCACTAGAAATGATGCTGCATTCGGAGCACTTATTTGATTTCCGTAATAAGCGTGATGGCCATCCCAATTGCTGGCATACTTGCAAGCTACAGCATTCAGGCAAATTCCTGTGTCGTTCAGGGTAAGCTATTGTTGAAGACACAGTAGTTTACAGCTGTGTGATTCTAATCAGCCTGGTAGTGAGAGAGCTGCCACCCCAGGATGAGGGGCTTTACCCTGCTGGAGAGAGGGACTGAGCCGGCCTGCTCTCAATGGGAGAGACGGGTGCTTCTCGGCTGTGCTCGGTGGGAGAGAGGGCTGGAAGGAAAGGATTTGAGTTGATTACCGGGGTGTCAAGCTGAGGCACGGCTTGGTGCAGGAGAGACTCTGAGAAGAAGGCATTGTCTATTGTCACTACCGCTATTTCTCTCTGTTTTCTCTTGTGCCTCATCGACTGTACATTTGACTGTTTGATTTTCTGAGTCTGTGTGTTTGTGTCCGCCCCTAGGATTCTTCTAGCTTGGCGAACATTGGGCCGTTTTCCCATTTCTTATTAAGCTGAGCTGTTTCGATTAGGCCAAGCTAGGTAGATAATAAACTACACTCCATGTGTATTACACTCTCATTCAATGTATCAGTTTTATTATTATTTCGCGTGTTCACTCATTTTCAGTATACCCAGCTTTAAAAAAAAATCTATAGTTATATATAAAGGCAAAAATGCGCAGACGAAAAATTGAACTTGTTGGAATTACGATTTTGTTCAAAGTAATATATTAAGCTATTCACATAGTAAAAAGCACACTATCATGTACAATATGTATATGTAATAGGTAATACTTATTTAAATTTATGTCTTAAGAAATGGTCTCAAACAAGACAGCAAATCCAATGTTATGAAGGCAAAAATATGAGTAATTCAAATCTACAGCATAATTGTTCATTTTAGGAATTCAAACTATTGTTTATGGAGCAGGGTGCCATAAATATTAGTTAAGAATTTAGTTTTAGATGCATAAAGTGAGCGAAACGTTACACTGAGTGTTAATCCAGGGAGAGAAAAAGGGTACCATGTTTTTGGCCTTTCTAAGCTCGTTAAATGGGGATGAGAGAAGAAGACAGACAGGGGTCACAGCACAGAGCAGGATCTCCTGTAAGTGGACTTAGTATGATTGGCAAGCAGGGCTAAGCATTCACGCCTGAGCGGCTAAGAATATTTTCAGGAAACCTATTTGGTACCGGCAAAATGTAAAAGAAAGTAGGCCTAAATAAAAAACAAACGTTAAATGTGACTAACAGTATTTTTAATATGTCAGTGTTGATGAGCAATCGGCCTAGCATGAAGCCATTCCCCTCAAACCCGAGCATGTAAGTCTCAGTTCCTTAGTGAAGCACAAAATGCCTTTTGGTCAGTGTGTGCTGGAGTTAATGTGGTGACAGAAGGATGTTAAGGTCATCCCCAGAAGGACCCATTCTCTCCACCATGCTGCGTCTCTTCTGGCCCAGGCCGGGAAAGCGGCCTTTGAAGTGCGGAGGTCAGGGGCTCCTATTGTCGGGGGCAAGAGTGAATGGAACAAGGTGATTGTTGAAGTCGGATTGGTCTCTGTGTGAATAGAACTGGGTAACACCTCAGTGCCTCTGAGTGAAAGGGCAGACACAGAGATTTACTGTGGTACCCTTGGTCTAAATTCTCCTGCACTTTAGGTTGGCATTGGTTGGAACCTACCATCACAGCATGCCAAGACTGGACCTTATCTTTTACCACTTTTCAGTTTTCTCTCTGAAACATTCATGCTGTATTTTTTACCTTTTTGGTAAGTGTTTATATTTCTGAAGATGGGTCCCCAAGCTTCAGTCTTTATTATTGATTTTACGCAGTAAAGTAGATCGACAAAGATACCTAATATAAGATTGAGGTTTGTACAGTTGACCTGGTGGATTAAACTGAGAGTTTTTGTCTCACCCGGTCTTCCATCTCTTCCTCTGTAGACGTCTTGATCTAAATCGGTGAGTGTTGGAGATTAATCAAATGATCTGACAGAAAATGAGATTTCCTCAAAGTCAGTTTGCAAGCGTTCTCACATTGGAACAAGGTCTAAGTCTTAATGTCATTAACTCAGTCTATAATCAGCCATAAATCTCTATTATCGCCCACCAACCGGGGCTCGGGATTCACAGAGCAACCTGATTACGGCCAATTTACAGCAACTTTGCATTCGGGGTTTAATTGGTTTACCTTTCAAAGGGGTGAACATCAATCAAACTAACAAACAACATCCTGACTCACCTTCTCTGGCTGACACGGATAACAACACGACAACACGCACAACTGGAATTGGAGCCATACGGCCATCTCAATACAACATGGCTGTGTTCCTGCCAAGGAATTCCAATTGCATGTGTTTTAAATCTTGGCTATAATTATACATTTGTCTTTTTTTGAAGGGTTTATGTTGCACTCCCCTCTTGCTATATAGGTCATGATCTGTGCAATCTTCTGGCAAATTCTGCAATCGCCTTGCAGTGTTATAGAATGTCCCTCTAGAATGTTGTTATAAGGTGGGATATGGTGAATTTTTACTTTGAACATTTTTCCCTCCTGTTGCGTTTACTTTGAAGCTAGACATACACCCAAAAAGCCCAGACAATGTTGAATAATTATTAACACAATGATTATAAAAGTCTGACATTCAAGTTGTCCATGCTGCACATATTACAAAACCCACAACTATAACATTTGGTGTCATAACAGTCGTTTTTTTTTACAACGTTCAAGTCTGAAATGTATTTTATTCTTGTCTGCAATGCACATTCTATATTTGTTTGACTTTTCTGCTTTACATGGCTGAATCTGAAATCGTTATTGTCCCAGCGTCCACTACCACTTCCAACTACATTAGCTAAAACAAAGATGGTTAATTGAAATCAACGGCTTTTGTCACAACTCATCGGCCCGAGTGATTGTTTAATTGTAGAGTATTAAGTGGACGGTATTCTGTCTTCTTCTGGAGAAATACATCTGTTATTTCAGGTCAAGAAAAAAAAGAAACAGTCTTGGATTCTAGTTTTTTTTTATTAAAAGTTTATTACATCCTTGAAAGAAAACATGATTTTGTTTTGGATTCTGCAGCATCAAACAATATATTGTAATGTTGTTGAAAACTACCAACATTAAGCAATTGTCAATGTAACACACTCATGGTTCAATTGCCAATGTAGTTTCGTTTTTAATTACATCAAATTGGATAGATGTAACCTACTATTTGTTGTCCTACACCCCCCCCCAAAAAAAGCTTTTGAAGTAGTCAATATTTTACAGAATCCAGATGGCCTATATTTTCTTTTTCTTTTTTAATTGGAAAAACACAATCATGGAATACTCATTTGTATCAATGTTTCCAATCATTATCACATCATGCTTTTTAGAGGCAGAAGCCTTTTGACAAACATTATTAAGCTAGATTATCAGACATGTGCGCCTTACTCTGCTTGCACCTTAGACAATGCCAACTCACACTTTTTTTTGTCACCGGCCTCTTTACATATAAAACGAAGAGAAATGTTTGCATGTCTGTGTGTCTGTTAGTATTTATAGAGTAAAGCACTAATATATCTCCAACTAAAGCATCAGAGCTTTTCCTCGTTATTAAATTCCCTGAAGTTTTAAACTAAGTCTCCTTCTTCTCCCCTTGCCTTTCCATCTTTCTCTCATTTTTGTTCTGTTCTTCACAGTTCAGGTAGCAGGATATAGCAGTATGTCTAATTGGCAGTTGTTCTGAGCGCTGACACCTTTTCCCTATTGAATGTGGCCGTCGTTATCTGAGGGAAAGCTTGCAATAGAGTAGGTATGTTGCCCTACTGTGTAGCTTATTGTGGAGTTTTTTTCTAAGTTATTTCAGAGTGGTTTTTCCTATTTCTACCCAGCCCTATCATTGTTAAAGTGTAATGGGTGAAGGGTGGGTGTGTATAACTGAGGCTTTATCGAACCATACACATTGGTGCATGTATTGTATTCTGATTGTTCTACATGAATAATTTGAAGGCATTTAAAATGCACCAGGTTGGCGTAGAATGCCACACTGAAATTTTAGCAGCCATGTCGAGGTGCAAAACCATTTATTTCTACATAAAGGTTTTCCCTGTGCTAGGAGTTTTTTGGTTAAAGGTGGGTTTAAATTTTGCTTAGATTCCAATGGAACATTTTAAATAGAAATATAGTGTAGTCCAAACAAAGAATACGGCAACAAAAATAATCAATGTTTGGTGTTTTTTGGCATACATTTTACATTTCCCCTATGGATCATCTCAAAACATGAGTTCAATATTTATTTTTTAGGGCTGTGTATTGGCACGAATCTGACGATATGATACGTATATCAATACAGGGGTTACAAGTCAGTATATTGCAATACTGTAATAAAGTGGATATATTGATTTTAATGTATTTTTTATATAATTTTAGGAAACCTCTAATAGTACACACCAACATATTGCATAAAATCTGAGTAAAAACTTTTTTATGCAATCAGAACAGTGAGATCTGCATCAAAAGTTAATTGTTTTGTGTAATCTGAGCAAATAAATTCAAATTTGCTTACATCAGTAAAAAAAAAGAAAAAAGTATTCAGTACATAATATTGCAATATTCAAGTGTATCGATATTTTGTTACATTCCTATATTTTATGTAATAAACATACTTTATTTTACTCCCTTATCCCGTGTGCTGTACACTGGGGCTAAAGGAATCCACCAGTCTCCCCTTGGTTTAGTTATTTAGCCATTCTTTTTAAATCATCATGTACAAATAAATGGTTTTCATCTGAAAAGGTTAATTGTGTGTAGTGCACTACAGACGTTTTTGAGTTTAATGAAATCTGTAGTTTACTTTAAGCTGCCACCCCCCTCTGCCTCTTAGGCATTGCCCTCACCGCACTTAACATGAAAACCGTATCACAGCCAGCGCTTGCCAAGTTCTCTAATACAATAAAAATGTGTTCCACCCTGTTCATTAAACAGGTAACCTCCTGATACTGTTACTGCTTAGCCAGATGGATACCTCTCGACGGCAAAGGCTTTCAGCGCATGTACTTTGAAAAAAAATTAAATAAAGACCATACACTCTGTGTTGCTAGATCTAGCAGTAGTAGCCTGCATCAGATCGAGTAGTAGCACCGACTCCTCGAAAGACCCTAGCTCTTAGCACACTAATGTTACTTCTACATTATTCATCTGTTGTTCAGCTCTGCTTCCACTCATTCCGCTCTTCTTTCTCTGTCCATCTCTCTCTGCCTCTCTCTATCTAACTCTCTTCCTCCTCTTCTTCAGTCAGCTCCTCTCTGTTGCTCGGCTATTTCTGTTTGGTCTCTGCCTCTACAGATTGACCGTGAAACTCCCCAGGGGTTTGGTAGGTATGTTGATGTTTGTGTGCGTGTGTGTGTGCGTGCGTGTGTGTGTGTGTGTTTGCCTCTCTCTCTCTGTTGGTGTGCATCTGTGTATGTACGCACCTGTGCGCCTGTCTTGAATGTTTGATAACTACATCCCTTCTGCGTTGCCAAAAGGAAAGATTCTAAATGGTTGAAAAAAAGACAGTTCACATATAATATGTGGAACCAGATTTTGTGTTGAAATGTGTTTTGGAAAAACGTGTTTTGGAAAAACGTGTTTTTGGTGTCAACGATAACGTTGGTCAGCCTGGCAACGGCAGATATGATGGAGGCTGTTCGTCTTGTTGATATTTTAGTTTGTTTTGCAGTGCTCCTAGCTGAATGTGCAGTCTGGTGTCACTGCTGAACATGAATTATGCCTTCTTAAGATATGAGAGGTATGCAGAGCTTTGCTATGGGATGTACACTGTCTCTATATCTTTGTCCCCCAGTGACATCCTCCTCTTTTCTCCTCCCTTCTTCTCCAACTCCCAGGCTCCTCGCCCTGACCCTCTCCCTTTTCTCCTCCCTCCCTTTCTCGCATCCTCTCCCACCACCTCTTCCCCTCTCCCTTTCTTCTACCTCTCCTTGTTAATTAAACTTCCCATTAGGGAGAGATCAAGGGGAAACGTCTAAGTAAGCCCGCTCCAACGCTGAGCTATCCTTAGGCACTCCTAGCTCTCGCCATCGAGGACCATAGGGGAATGATCTACAGTTTAACAAGCATGACTGGCCATTGATCTGACTAGCCCTGACGCTAACTAGATTGCTGGGGGAGCTATTAACCACTGATCTGAATAGTATTGGTGCTAACTATTGCTAGCTTGCGGGAGCTTATGTCAATTGATCTGACTTTGGTAGGCACTAACAACCGCTAGCTGGGTTTTATATTGCTGGCCATTATTTTCTGTCCATCTTATTAATTTAAACAGGACCGTGTGCACTCAGTACCCAACAATTACAGCTAGCTTGGTTTTCAGGGAGTCCTGGGTTCCATAAAAAATGTATGTATCGTTGGAAACCCCCTGGGGCATAAGCTGACATCTACAGACCCCTAGTAGGAATGTAAATAAATGAAACTATTCCAGTTCATTAGCCTGTTCCTTGACATAGCAAAGCAACAAAGTAGTCTTTTGAATTGTAGAATAGAACGTATACCGCTATGTCTTTTCCTATTGTGAGCTCAAGCCTTGGCAACTCTGTAGAAATGTTCAACTGTTCCTTAGAAAGAAAACGAATTCATGAGATGTTTTATTTAATTGTCTAGGCTTCTTAGTCTGGAGAACATTTGCAATGTGGGTCATGTTTAGTATCGCATTGAATATGACTGCATAACTGTCCTATAAATTCAACGTCAATGTCATGATGAACGAAAAAACGATTTGGTCAAACTGAGTGACCTCAAACCCTCAGACCAATCAGGACAGACGGACCAGCAGTATTGAAGAGATAGGGTAGACATCTTAATTGGTGAAAAGTGATATTCCTAAATCCATAAAGGATTTAAGGGAGAACCAGCCAGACCACATAAAGTGAAGGAAGAGTGGCAGCCGTAGGACAGTGCCTTCCCCCTCCTCAATGCCATCTCATTTATATTTTAAACAGCTGGTCTTAGTCTCAGTAAAAACCTCTAGTTCCATTAACTTGTCTCTGTCTCTTGGCATCTCTCTTTTTCTGCCTCTCAGTCTTACTTTCCCGCTCTCTCCCACCCGAGTTGTCTCGTTCACACACTTTCTCGCCCTCCTCCATCTCCCTCTCCCTGCCACGTTTAGATTGTGTCTTTTATCATTCCAAATTGACATTTATGCTTTTACTCCTATTGTTTCTCCAAGGTTCCCAGCGCTCATGTTGGGCAATTTATTTTAATCCCTGTCATTCGGGCCCGAAGCCCAGCAAACTGAAGACTCAGTAATTTTAGCATTGCCATGCACCAGTAAGAACAACAAACCAAACCGCAGGACAGCACACTCACTCTCTTTCTCACAATTCTCTCTCCCACTCCGTCTCCCTTTCTTTCCTCTGAACTGTAATTGCTTTTACTTCTTTTATTCTCTCCCTCTGCTTTTTGTCGTTCTTCCCTCCATGTTTCTGTGACAGCAGAAAAAAAACATGGAGTCAACACCTATCCTATTATCTACAACAATATTTATTTGGCCTGGCCTACTAAATGTTTGAGGTGAACAAATACCTATTTATATTCATGCGTTTCCCTATGTTGGTCTCCTTCTGACAGCCTTACATGATACCACTGTCTATTCAATGGCAACATCATTTTAGACTCCATTTCCTCCATTTTTGTACCAAAATGCTTTGAATTGTGATTCACTGGATGGCCGATGTATAACGCTAAACAAACATTGTGCTGGTCTGTTTTGAGCCTACATTTAGTTTACATGTTTCCTGTGTACGTTTTGCACAGAATATTGCACTTTAATTATTAATAACGGATGCCCGAGAAAACCTTTGAAATGGAAACAGATTCTGATAGGAGAATGATAAAATGGAACTGTGTCCACAGTTTCAAATTGACAGCATTTCATCTACATTTCACGTTATTTCTGTGCAAAATACAATAAAAAAAAATGTTGGTTAGCTACTAAACAATACTGTCAAGTACCTTAGGATTTACGGCCTGGTTTTAATTGTAAGCCAATAACCTATATTACTTATATTTCCTTGAACTTTCATGTTTTTAAACAATTTCCTTGATTTAAAATAATCTTTGTACAAT
>CM030172.1:40203260-40280760 GCA_017639675.1 Aplochiton taeniatus | reverse complement strand
TTATGAAAACACAGGGAAAAGTGAGAGAGAATGGGTATGAGGGAGACCATTAGGTTAGACATCAATTCACTTTTCCAATAGAAACAGGCAGCAATAGAGAGAAAGTCACATATTGTCTTTATCTGTGTCCTTCTTTTCAGAACAAAGGTACATTGATGATGTCTAGCCATGGTTTGATATATCTGTTCAATAAGGCCATGAGGATGTTTGGATATAGATTTTGAATTCACAGCAAGAATATTGCTAGATTAATTTCCCGGAACTCAGATCTTAAGTTTTGATTTAATACTTTGAAACTAAGTAAATGAGATCTTCAAATAATCTACACTATTTCTTTGTATTAACAGTAAAAAAGGATTCTTTTTGAGAACTCTTTTTTAATTAATTTGAAAATATAAAAAATGGATGTGGTAATTTGGTTTTATTTATGAACAACCCATTTTATTCCTGCCTGCGTCTTGAATAATGAGGTGCTGCCGTCAGGTTGAAGCCATCAGGAATGTCATGTTTTTCATCCCTTTTGTCTCCTTTAATAGTTCATCATTATTCTTTCTGTTTTTAATAGTTCATCATTATTCTTTCTGTTTTTAATAGTTCATCATTATTCTTTCTGTTTTTAATAGTTCATCATTATTCTTTCTGTTTTTACTTTGCAAAAGCTCTCTGCACCCAAGTTCTAGGGTTGATGTTAAAACTGTTGTCTGGAGGGGGGCAACTCAAAAACTGCTGCTTGTACTACCCACCATGTCCTAATACTCTGTCCAAGTTTCTTTTTAATATACTTTTACATTAATTGATTCTTAATGCTATGTGTTGTGTTATATTTGTTAAATGAAACACTCAACCAAGATGTTCAATCTGAATATTTAGCATGTAGTACATTTTCATTTACATTGATACAGCTAATTATGTATTTGTCTAATGCTATCGTCCGGATTTCAGTTTCGTTACATGGCATGGAATAGCAAAGCATCAGTGTAGGATTAAAAGTAGACTTCAAAATGTACAGAATATGATTGATGAATCACCATGTACCTGTTCCTCCGTGTTCTCTCAGGCCCCCACAGCCACCACGGCCAATCTTCATTGCGCCCTCCGGTTCCGCCCCCCCACAGCCATCACCAGTCCTCCGCCAATACCCTCAACCGTAACACGCTGGCCAGCCGACGAAACCCTGCCCACAACCTTACAGGCCATGTGCAAGGGGAGGGGCCTTCCACGCCAGAGTCAGTCCAGTTACAGGACAGCTGGGCACTGAACAGCAGCGTACCGCTGGAGACCAGGTGAGAGACACCCTCGCCTTACACACATACACACACACACACACACACACACACACACACACACACACACACACACATTGGCACTCAAACTAGCTGAACGACAAAATGGAGCCTCTCTGGTGGAGAACAGACCGTATAAAAAAAGGGTTGCTGGTAACCAAATCTGAAACACCATTCCAGTTCTTCACCAGATAACAATCCCCTGCAAAAAATGCAAAAAAAAAAAATTTTTTGAAATAGAATTATTATATTATTATTTATTTTATTTTTGTATGAAAAATAAAGATTATTTGTGAAGGTTTTATCATTGATAAATAAAGGAACACAAATTGTATTTTTTCCACCCCAAATATCAGCAAATTCAGGCTTATTAGCATTATCAGGTTGATATTATTATGGGCCGTTAAATAAGGCTGTATATTCAATCTTATTACCTAATCCTAATCTTATCATTATTGATATTGGTTTTTAAAATCTGCAAACATTTATAAGATAATCTGTTAAAACTTAAAGCAGGATGTTCTCAATGTTCTTTTCCCCCCAAACCCTTTTGTAGCATCACATTTTGATTTAATCAACTATCTCTGACTAACTCCAATCCATGCATAAAATATGTTTTATTTTATTTTATTTGAATCTTTTTATTTCAGACCACAGAAACACTACCATTAGCTCCAAAGTGGTCTCTGGTTTATCAACACATATTTTTATTTTTTCATTTATTCATATGGTACATTTGGGTGATTACCCAGCTGAAATGCTTGATAATAATGATACACTGCTGAAAATGTCAGTGTAGTTATTTATCAGCAGGTATCCTAGCAACATCCACCTTGAATGTTTTTATAGCTCTTTTTTGATCAAACTTCCTGTGTACACTTGAATAATTCCTTACACGATACATATTTTCCTCATGCCAGTGCATAGACTGTCAAACCCACAAATACACAGCGAATCCATCTGAAACATATAAAGGCCCCTCTCCCCATCAGTCAGCCCTGTCTGTCCACTCCTCTCCTCCACCGCCTACCTCCTCTTCTCTCCCTATCTCATCAAACCCCTCTCCCCCTCCTCCAAACTCCCCCGGCTGCTCCCAGCAGGCAGATTAATCGAGCATCTGTCAGGGCATATGGGCCTGACCTTACACACACACAAACACACACACGCTCAAACGCACAAACATCTACACACACCTCACTCCATATTTATTTGTGCTTCGCGTGGCCACGTCCAGGTCTTTTTGCAGTGCAAGCATATTCTGAAGTCCTCTCCATTAATACAGCTGGTCTCTGCAGAGCCAGGCAGGTCTCCCCTACCATCAGCCTCACTGCTGGGCCCTGACCCCATGACCCTCAGCCGTGAAGCCTGAACTCTGGCTGTCCATCACATGGAACCATACAAACACACACACAGGATTTTCTACAACCACATATAAAAACAATGGGCAGCTGTCAGTACAGGAGGATAACAGAATGCATGCTATTGTATCCATAATCCAAATATGAATAATCTGTAACTGTAATCCATTACAGTTATAGAGAAAAAGAGAGTGGCCTGCTTACAGCTATATTTGGACATCTTTGAAGTGGATAAAACATACTTACATCCTCTATTGAAAACAGCAATGGCAGGCTGAAGACACTAACCATCCCACCAAGGAGCCATAGTTTATTATTCAAATAGAACGCTGGGCTGTAAGGGGATTGAGCTTGGTTTTGGGAGTTGAGAGTCTTAGCACGAAATCAAGAACGAACCATTGCGTATCACACAAGACCTGGCCTCAGCAATCTAGCTCATGTGTTAGTTCATTAGCTTGTTAGTCTGAGTCAATAAGTGTAGCCTACTGTCACCGTAACAAAACACATGTGGCAAGGCTAGCCAATGGGAGTTGCTTGCAGGTCATTGATTTATTACACCACAGGTACTTTCCTAAACAAACTCTGCAAGTAAAGGCAAGGTAATAGTAAGGCTTTATCTTTGCACATGTCAAGACTTGCCCGCAGGCTTTAAATTGTAATTTTTTTCTTGCAATTTTGATATTATATATTGTTATGTTGTATGTTATTACAAGTAATCCGTGTAAGTTATGGGAATAAAGTTAAACAATGGATTACGCCTCCGTTTCTGAGAAAACTGTTATACGAACGAGATGAAAAGGAAATATATCGAAACCAAAGTCTTACACATTTCTTGTCAAATCCACATGGTGGAAGATAATGGCCATTTGCCATGAACCATTCGTGTAGAGGTTGTAAATTACTGGTGGATTCTGAGGTTTAAGGACTGCGTGAATGTTAAACAGATGATTGGTGATATCACTAGTGAGAGTCTAGCTAGCTAGGAGGTGGCTGTTTCCCTGTTTCCCTGTTAGTTTCCGTGCTGTGCATGTTAAGCCTACTTCATTACTATCTTTGTACTGTGTGTGTGTGTGTGTGTGTGTGTGTGTGTGTGTGTGTGTGTGTGTGTGTGTGTGTGTGTGTGTGTGTGTGCGCGCGCTTGCATGCCCTTGCTAGCTTTGCCTACTTCGTCCTGGCACGGTGTGTGTGTGTGAATACTAATAGACCCTCCAGTCTCTAGTTGGACTGCTGTTCATTATCTGGAAAATCACCATTTACACCTTAATTGCTCTGGATTCTTTCTCTCTCTCTCTCTGTCTAGTTTTCTACCCCCCCCCCTTCTCTCTTGCTCGGCTGTTCTTCATCGCCCTTTCTCTCACCCTTGCATTCTTTCGGCGGAGAGGGTGTTTACTGTGAAATGAGGGTCTGGTTTTGTTCCGCTGTTTTGTTTTGTTTAGTTCTGTTTGGGTTGGTTTGTATTTTGTATTCATCAGCCGTGGCTTAGCTGTTTGTGGCTTTTATGCCTCCCATAATTTCTATGGCTTGCTAACTGTGAAACCGCACTCACTGTGCACGCTCTCGCTCTTTCTCTTTCTCTCTCTCTCTCTCTCTCTCTTTCTCTCTCTCTCTCTCTTTCTCTCTCAAAACACACTCACACAGAGCCTTATCTGTGGAGGGCTGACCAGATCCCGAACCCTGAATCTCACTGACCAGCATGAAAGACTATGGGAGGCCTGGCTGGTTTACAATCCTATTAATACACTCCAGAGAATACACACGGAGGCATGTACACGCACTTACAAACACACACATACACGCACACACACACACACACACACAAACACACACACACACGTATGCAGATGCCAGTGGATGTGTTATATAGTTAGCTTGCTGGATGAACTGTCAACCCTCATGACAGACATGACACCTAATGCAGTCAACACCACTCATTACTACATGTTTGACACAGCTCTGTCACAAGATACATTTACAGCAAAGTGTAGCCATGCAAACCTGAAGAGGAGTCTGCTTCAGGAACATTATACTGCTCCCTGTTAATTGGATTCAACGCTCCACACTGACATGGATCCAGTCTCTACTAACACACACACACACACACAGACACACACACACACACAATACATCAAACTCGCTTTGATCTAATCCCTTTCATGGACGATGTGTATGTACTCCATGTGTTGGCGTACATGTTGATAGTGTTAACTTTGTATTAAAATGAGCTAATGTGAAGGATGAGTGTAATGGAGGAGGGGGGTCAGAATAGAAGCAAGGAGCGATGAAAACGTGCTTATACACCATCACCCTATGACCTTAGCAAGCTTCAGAGTCCTGCACTTAATTACCCAGTAAAGCGCTACTGATGCAAACACACACACACAGTTACACATGCACGCTCCTAGGCATGACCTATGAGCTGTGAATAATGGAGCACAGCTATTTTTTATTGCATCATTCTACTGCAGTTCAGTATCCCTTTTAATGCCATATCAATAACTCATTAGCGAAATAAAATAGCGCAAAAATAATAACTTAACCTATGGCACCGTTTTTCTTTCTCTCTCTTGCCCTCCATCACTCCCTTTACAGTGTTTACAAGATGTAGACTGCATCAGCATGAGGATGTTATTACATAAAGTTTCTGCATCGCTTGTTTCTTGTTTCTTTTATTCCCTACATTGCTCGTCTTTCTCTCCCTGTTTCCCCCATCTGTCATTTTTATCTTTCGGTTTTCCCACACCATGAAATTACCGCTGAGCTGTCACTCAGACACAGACCACCAAACCAGAGAATTGAGATTTTGACACTAGGATTGACGGTCAAATATGCACACACACACACACACACACACACACACACACACACACACACACACACACACACACAGAGAGAGACATACACACAGAGACATACACTCTCTAGGTCTCTACACAACACAGTCAATTTAGCAGACAACCCTGACAGATCCATCTCATTTGTAATAGATAGCTCTAGACCTTTGGTGCTGTAGTGGTGTTATCTACTCGTTCAGCATCTAGACAGGCAGGCCCTCCACACCCTTCAGCTCTGGGGAGAAATGAAGAAGAGAGAGAGAGAGGGGGGGGGGGGGTTGGAGGGAGGACAGGTGGAGCAGGAGAGAGCAGGAAGGAGGAGAGAGAAAAAAGGGGACAGGTGGAGTTATAGGTCCCATCAGGTCATGTTTGCAGGCCAGACACTCAGGAAGAGGGGGGAATTGCTAGGGGGGGGGTCTTGGACCTGCTTACCCCAGAAGGTAAGTGTGTGTGTGTGTGTGTGTCCTTGTGTAAGGGGCAGTTTAATGGTGGTACCATGTAGGCGCAATAGGTTGAAGTGTCCTGCTGCCGGGTGCCATGTGGGCCATAGGGCGGGGCAGTGAGTGTGTGTCTGTGTTCAGTGGCAGCCCCACCAACTGGGGGCAGATGGAAGACAGATAAAAGTGGCCGATAGTTAACCGGGCTGCGCTGCTTTGATGTCGATCTGTCGGAACCCCACCCCTACCCCCCCCCCCCACACACACACACGCACAAGCTGTCTGTCCCCTTAGATCTCTTTCCATCTCACACACACACTCATACACACTCTCACACTCCCCCAGTCCATGACCGACATGGTACCAGTCAGCGGGGGCTTGAGGAGCGGCGTTAGAGTTTGCACCACAGCAGCCAATTATTGGCGCTCGGCCTGCCTGATCCTTATCAGGGTACCATTGTGGGTGTCGCAACACTGTCTCTCGAAAAGGACAAAGAGTCAAAAACATAAAACTTTATCAGGTCCATATCCTGCTGGAGAGGACAACATTCCAATGTGGATGTTTGATAATTATAGTCACTGTCACATTAAATAGAAATAATTGCCATCCCAATAAAAGTTGAATTACTACATTGCATGCATGTATTTATGTATTTATTTTGTTATTTAATTGCGATTTTTGTTGTTGTTATTATATGAAATGTATATAGTGTACTTTTAAGAGACAGGAAGTGAGAGTTATGCTGATGGGCAAGCGACTAGATCATTTTGAATCTCACTAGAAAAGCTCATCTGTGATAATGAGTAGAATGAAACCTCCAGTATTTGTCAGTGGGAATATGAATTGGTCGTTATGCTTTCAGCTTTATTAATGACTGGAGACCAAAGCAAACAAGAGAAAGGACGTTAGGCATACATTACATAGAGAATATGAGAGACAAAGGAGGAAGATGAGATGCCACAAAGTCAGCACTGTGGTTGTTGTTTTTCTAGATCAAAACTGGACCGAAAATGTACAATAAAACCAAAAGTCTGTTATCTTCTGCCAACTATATTTATACTAAATGTAGTAATTAATAACTATTAGTATTATTATTATATTATTATATATTAGTAACTAATATATAAATTAACAAGACAAATTATAGAGGAATTTACTACTTTTTCCTGAATCTTCACATTGTAAGGACATGGTTGTGAAGGATGTTTCATATTGACATTCCTTTAGGCTTGCAATAGAAGTATAAGACATAGAGTATGAATGACTAGCTAAACAAAAATCAGAGAAAAAATGTCTTGAGTGTTTGTCAAATAAAGTTAGACAAAATTCCACTTCCGTTAGCTTTTGGGACCCTTCTTGGCCCACTGAGAGTAGTACAGATTAGATTTGGAGACCTGCTTGATGTACTGCCGAATTACTTGTTAAGTGCCAACAGATGGAGCTGTCCATGGTGCTGAACTCCTGCTGCAGACCTGTTTACATGGGTTTTATTCAATTCCAAATCACTCTTTTTCCTTTGAGAAATTCCTGTGTTCATACATCGGCACTTAAAATGCCAAAGGCAGTAAACGGTGGACAAACACAAAGTGCTCCGCGTGTGGCTTAATAAAAGGAATGAAAGTTCTCTGCTACAAGTTGTCACATCAAGGTGAAGCTGTGCAGCCTTTCTTTGCTCTTTCCACTCTAGACGGGCAGGGCTTTGTGTTGGCCTTGTTTCTTTGTCATTTACAAACTCCTTTGATCTGCAGCTGTGGGTACTGTCGGTGTGTCTGTCTACCAGCGCTGTCTCATGGGTCCACCTAGTCCAGCCTTTTCAGGTCGAGTCCATTCTAATAAACCTTTTCGCTCCCCTCCTTCTCTGTGACTCCCTCTTTCTCTCTTCTCTTTCTCCACTCCCTGTTTTCCAGGCACTTTCTGTTCAAGACTCCGTCGGGGACCACGCCCCTCTTCAGTAGCTCCTCCCCGGGTTACCCTTTGACCTCAGGAACGGTGTACTCTCCGCCGCCACGCCTGCTCCCCAGGAACACCTTCTCCCGGAGCTCCTTCAAGCTGCAGAAGCCCTCCAAGTACTGCAGCTGGAAGTGTGCCGCCGTGTCCGCCATCGCTGCGGCTGTGCTGCTGGCGGTGCTGCTGTCCTACTTTATAGGTGAGGAGCAGGCCCAGCAGGTCATCACATATTCACGCAGAGGACAGCAGCAGAGGGAGAAAGAGAGGGTGAAGGAAATACAGGGAGAGATGAAAAGTAGGTCAAGAGAAAAGTTGGGGGCAGAGAGAGGGGATCGGTCAGGAAAAAACTGTTCTCCGACATCAAAGACTCTTTGATGGGCCCGTCTGGAGGCAGCGGTCCACTGCAGTCACACACACTCTGCAGCAGAGCCAACTCCTCTGTGTACCGCGTGGAGGAATGATGGGAGGATAACCGACTCTAGCGTGTGTGTGTGTGTGTGTGTGTGTGTGTGTGTGTGTGTGTGTGTGTGAGAGAGAGACATATAGAGAGGGAGAGAGGGAGGGAGGGAGAAAGAGAGATGTACTATGCCCTCTCCCCGTTTACTGGTGGGCATATGTTTGTGTGGCCAGGCAGACACACACTGAGGGAGAGCCCCGGCCGAGCTGCTGTGTATTTCTCTGGATCAAGACTGGCTCTCGCAGAAATCCTCTCCAAGACTCGCCGTGTTTACTTGAGCCTGGGAGAGCAGGAGGTTTCAGGAAGAGCAGGGTCTGGACAAGTCCTACTACAGCAATTCAAACAGTTGTTCTGTATAGAAGTATTAAACCTGAAACATGCAAAAGACATGCAGTATAAGGTTTGAGGGATAATTCATGGTATCAATATCTGTGATATGGTTTGCAGAATACATTGACAGTGTATAGAAAACATTTGAAATTTGTAAGAATCATTTTTTTTAAATGAACCTTCAACAAGTCGCTGTTTGCACTTTCTAATGAGGCGAACCAAAGACCAACATTGGCCTGTACCGATCAGTGGTGAAAATCTGATGGTAGGATACAGGTCGCAGGTAGAAATGACATAGCTTCCCGTGTCACATAGTGGTATATGATGTTTGGTTAGTTCCCTTATTTTCCCAGTCCTGGTAAGCAAAGGGTGGCTGTTTCATCATGCTAGATATACACACTCAAAACATGGTGCCAGTATAACCAACAATCACACACACACGTTGGTGTTACATCATATAGTCACCTTCAGACAGTGGTGGCCCTGCGTCCCTCAAAGGAGACACGCAGTGACACACAGAGGCTTAGCTCTCCTCTCTATTTCCCCCTGTAGTGTTTTGACTCACATGTAGACCTGGCCAAGCATCCATAAGAGGAGAGGGATGCGGTTGCTAGGACACAGGTGAGGTAGCGGTCCTGATGCAAGAGGAGCTGGCTCTGGCATCATGTAGAGATGAATCGTGTGCGTGTGCGTGTGTGTGTGTCTACTAATTGGTGTGAACGGATGATAGGGAGAGATAAGTGATGAGTATGTCTGGGCTTAGAAGTCCCCCCGCACCCACACACACATACACACACACTTACACACACACACACACACATACACGCAGGTCAAACGGGAGCCTGACGAGGGCTTTTATAATGATGGCATTAAGTGAAGCAGAGGGTTTTAAACTCTGAGGAGGAGCTGCCAGAGAAATGAGCCTAATGACTCCAGTAAAGATGGAGGGGGAACACACTAAGAAGTGAAGTAGCTAGTCAGACCGACACACCAGGCATGTGTCACTGAGAGACTCTCTCATCCACCTTTTCTATATCATCAAATTGTGCCCCGCTGAATGATTCTCCCGTGATCCATTTCCCTCGCTCTTTCTCTTTCAGGTTCCCCTCCTACCATCCCTACGGGGTCTCTATTGAAACACACAAACATTCACAGACACACTGTGTCCCCTCGTCCTCAGAGACACAACTGCAGTCAGCCCTTCACTGCCGCAGTCAGCACTCTACCAACACACTCTTTTTACACACGCACACGTGCATGGAGATAGCAATGAGAGACTTTAAGCAGATAGGCATGAGGTGCAGAGAAAATGAGAGAGGGAGGGAAAGAGAGAATGAAAAAAGAAAGAAAGAAAGAAAGAGAAAAGCTGCTCCGTCTGGTTGCAGAGAGAATTCTCTCTGTGATGCAGTCTGGCTGTCAAGAAGGCTGTTAGGGATTCTATGCTACCACCTATCAAAACTAGGGCAAACCGTCTGCACACACACCCACACACAAAGACACACACTCGGCAAACGCAACAGAAACACTCTGAGTTGAACATACATCCACTTTTGTGCCCGCATTCGCACACTTACTGGTGTCTGCATGCAGAAGACACAGAGACGCACTCCCTATTTACTCGCCCACATTGAACCTAACTCTAACTGACAGCCTCTACATTTGGCCTGCAGCACATACAATTGACTCTCACCAGTCTGCTCTTTTTCATATTTGATATCCACTCACAAAGCCAATGTGTTTGGCCTTGTGTATATGCATGCAAGACACCAATTCTGCTCTGAAATGTTAGTGCTAAGGTGTTTTTAAAGCCTACGCCTGCCTATGAAACGGATGCATTTACTACAGTGCCGTAATAGACTCCAGTCCAGTCTCATACTGAAATACACCTAATGTGGCCATCTCCTGCCCGCAAAGCCCATTTCTGAACACAGTTAAGCCCCCTAGGGACCGGCTGTAAAACAGTTCATCTGGTCTTAGAGAAGAAACAATCAAAGGTCTCATGTCATATAAGTTAAATGGCACTCATTAATTAGGACAATTGTTCAAATTGATTTAAACATTTGAGGAACAATTATCTGAGATGACTTCTAAATGCACGTTGACTCAGGTCTGATTTATGTACGGGCCAAGTGCATGTCTTTGTCTATAGTAGGTTTGGCTCTAGGGTATTGAAGGACCTAAATCTTGCAGGTGTTTTGGTGTCTTCCGCACCTTTGTTCACCTTCAACCTGTTGTAATCGGAGTCAGAGATTGCTGTGAAGTGCTACAGCCTTGCATCACTCACTCAGCCAGCGGGAGGTGGGTGGCCCTCAGGGGCCAGCTCACACACACACTCACTGTTGTTTTCCCTCTCCAGGCAATGTCAGATCTCATAGCATGTCTTACTACTTTGGTAATGGTGGAGGACCTGTTGGACTTCGTGTCAAAACTAAGACATGTTCAATGTTTGTTTGATTTGACCAGTTTTTGGTATTTTCCTACTCAATGCCACGTCAACATCCATTTTCCAGCCTTTTGATACAGAACCAAAGCCTGGCAAAATGCTACACAATTTCTGGCCTTTGCTCGTTAGTCAGCTGCCTTGACAGACGAGTCGACCCTGGACGGGTGGTTCAAAAAAGCATCTGGAGAATGTAAACAGGGAGAACTCCAGCCTTAGCCCAAGAGCCTGTGTACTCTTTGCACAACTTGTCTAGTGCCTCGCTCTTATCCCCAAACACAGAGGTCCTTTCTACAGCACTTCTCCCCTGGTTCCCGGCCTCCCTCCAGCTCTCCAGGCCTGAAACCAAGCCTTCAAGCCAGCCCTCCTCAGCTACACCACTGTTCCAGCCCCTACCCCCACCACCACCCCCCGCCACCACCCATGGCCTCCCCACCCAGCCCTGGATCCTCTCTCCATACAAAAGAACGTCTGTTAAGACTTATTATTTAAACACCACCACGGCTTTATGTTGTCTTATGAATAGAAGAATGGCCATCGTGTCAGAGACGTGATAAAGTATGGAGGCCTGCTTAACTCCCATTGGCACATTGTCAGCACAGCCTATGCGCCAAGATCGAAGGAGTGGGAGAGTGATATTCGGAGGGAGTTGGCTGAATTGCGGGTGTCAAGTGGCATCACAGGAAAACTTTCGGCTCCGTAGTTCTGGTTGACTATTCTCCTCCGTCCTTCTCTCCTCTTTGTCTCTCTTCATCTAGGTAATCTTCTAACATCACTTTAAGCTGGTGAATTATACATGGCGATTGCGTAAAGTGTTATGCTTCGCCTCATGAATATCCCAGCTAACACATTTGGCCCGTTAATTATTGATGGTGATTGCGGAGGCCGGAGAGTTGGTTGGACGATCTACTGCTGATGTGATTAAGCCGTCTGTCGGTGCAGCGGAGCGACACGCGGCGCGGGTTAACTCCTGGCACGCCGCGCCGCCCCGTCGCTGTGACTCGCCGCGGCACAAGGCTCTACGGGAGGTGGCCCAGCGCGATGGGCAGGCGTCCCCCGTTCACCGTGACTCACGTTGTCGTCCCGGTGCTGGCGAGTGACGTGTCGAGCAGAGGGCTCCGATGACGGAGACCGCAGCGCTCGTGACTTGGCCGCTCAACTGGAGACACATGGCGATGTGCGGCGGCCGTCACTGGAGTAGATTAAGTGGACCCAGTCACTTTGACGGGGAGTCTGAGCAGTAAATTAG
Organism: Aplochiton taeniatus; assembly: GCA_017639675.1. Classification (NCBI taxonomy): domain Eukaryota; kingdom Metazoa; phylum Chordata; class Actinopteri; order Galaxiiformes; family Galaxiidae; genus Aplochiton; species Aplochiton taeniatus. The sequence goes on along the minus strand of CM030172.1, from coordinate 40,268,428 downwards.
AGACTGCGTTTACAGTACCGTTGCCTTAAAGTAAGGAGGCTCTCTGTGATCTGACGTGACTGGACACGTGACTGACTGTGCTATCAGTGGGTCTTTTTTCCCTCTTTTTTACAACTTTCCAACTCTGCCAGACAAAGGTTTTTTCCAAATATCCTGAAATGAGCAGGCTTTATCTCTCTCCCAATGTGATAGGCTTCTAAGGAACTCATTTTTCTAACTACTTGTGCTACTTCATAGGTCAGAGTAAATAGAGGGTGACCAATAAGACGACAGGGCCTGTTCTGTAATTGGTGCTTATACGATTTGTCTCCCCACCTCATTGGCTCGGCCTTTCATCCAATCAGCCGATGGTAATCAGGCTAGATCTCGAGGGGGCTGTGGCAAATACAAAACATTACTAACGTACTGTATTCCATTGCCTCTTGATAGGTGTGTAGTAAAACTGGCCGGGGCTGAGGCAAGGAGGGAGTGAATGAAAGAGTTGGAGTTTGGCTGAGAGAGATAAGTAAGGGACAGAGAAAAGAGGTGGAAGAATATAAGAGGTCGACAAGGAGTTGATGGCCATTGATTTCCAGGGATGGCATTTAGATTGAGTTGCGATAAACGCAGTAGGAATGAAGGTCAGCCATTAACACTGATACTGCACATGTCTGCATTTCCTACTGGGTCTGTCTGTCATTGTGTGTGTGTGTGTGTGTGTGTGTGTGTGTGTGTGTGTGTGTGTGCGTGCGTGCGTGCGTGTTTGTGTGTGCGGGCGTGAGTGCATACGTTTGTGTGCGCACTTCTGTGAACAGTGAGTGCATGCCTGCATACTTATGTGACAGCACATGCCAATGTCAGTGAGTGTGTGCTGAAGTGTAGCCATGGGGTGGAGGGTTTGACCAGCTGCATAGAATATTGAGTGCCCTGTCCACACGGACACACACACATACATGCAAACGTACATACCGTCCCACTTGAAATTTCCGACTGGAGTGTCATTTCCAGCGAAGGGGATTAACCTGCACAGAAAAAGGATTCCATCTCATCCTCTGCCCTTTCTTTCATTGTAGCTCTGAACCTTTTAGGTCTGACATGGCGGTTGCGTCCGGTCGACAATCACCTGGTTACTACAGCGATCAGCACCGGTCTGCCCGGCAGAGACGATGTGGCCACAGTGCCTTCTGCTGGCAGAGGTAAGAATTACACCCTCTGTTGCATTGATGGGTTGGTAAATCCGTTGATGCATGGATTAGTTTGTTAAATAAGTCATCGAAGGCCCTGATTTACTAATGTATGGAGGCTTTTAGCTATTACTTATATTGAGCCGTAAGCAGTCATAAAAAAAAAATAAGCAGTCATATAGGCACAGCGCGTGTGGTTGAGTCCTGATCTTCAGTGGCCCAGGTAGGAGACACTCATTGAGGCTGAAAAAGTCTTTCCATTTGAATGGCTGGTTAAACACATAAGGCTTTTACAGTGAATGCATACTTTTCTTTCTTTCTTTCTTTCTTTCTTTCCTTCGTGTTTTTCCTTTCCTCACCCACACAAACACACACACACTGGGATGGCCATTAAGCGTCATTCCTGTCAAAACTGCATAACATTCTCCTCATTTGCTACATTCTGCCGAACGTGTCCAAACCATGCCTTAATTGAGCAGAACTGAAGAGAGGGAGACGTTTTGTACATCCAAAACAGAGGTGTGTGTGTGTGTGTGTGTGTGTGTGTGTGCGTGCGTGCGTGCGTGCGTGCAAGCGAGCGAGCGAGCGAGCGAGTGAGTGTGTGTGTGTGTGTGTGTGTGTGAGTGTGTGTGCGTTAGTGCGTAGGCGGATGGAGGGCTGTGTGAAAATTGTTGCCGGAGACGCAAGCTGCGAACTCGTCCTCTGAAGTGTTTTTCCAACAGTGTGACGTTACCTTTGATGGAGGGCTGCTAGAGAGCCTCTGAGGAGAAGCCAAGAAAATACACACACACACACACACACACTGTGTCTCAAACACACTCGCAACAGGAACACTCAGAAACAAGCCGAGAAGACGAATGCACAGTGATCTGACAAATAAACACACGGCTCCACTCACAGAAGGAAGACACCACTCACAGAAGGAAAACACTGTTCTCTATCTATAAAGATACAAATTGCGAGACACACACACACACACACACTCACTCACCAATACACTGTTGCACCTACATGAAAACACAATAACCAGTGCCAATCTTAGTTTGCTTAATGGCCCGTGGAAATTAAGCACTTGATTTCACAGTGAAGTGTGTGATTAGAGACTCAGGGAAAGAACGAGAGATGGAGAGCACATCTGTTGCTATTTTTTCTCTCTTTTTTACATTTTTTTTTCTCTCCCCATCGAAACTCTCTTAATTCCCTTTCTGTGCCAGAGCTTAGGTAGCTCGAACACATTCTCTTTTTTTTTTGAAGGAACATACTCTTAACAACGGATTCGGGTTGTTTCATTCAGAGCGCCGTGTGTCTCCAAAGGGGCAACACACAAACGAGATGATAGGATGAGTGTGCATTGCCCACCAAGAAACTGCACAAAAGAGGGATTTTGTAGACTAACTACCCCACTGGGAGCCTGACGAGAGAAAACTAAACAGCTGCCGCTTCCAGAGGGCTTTCCCCAAACACATCGCATGCTTTCGTGCCCCTCGTGATTTCCTTGCGACCGTCCTCCGACTAGCTCCCTGTCCCCTGCGGGCAGGCAGCACTTTGATTTCGGCTGCTCAGTGGAGCTGTCCCCTAAACAGCCCCCTGAGACAGAATCCCTGACCTCCGTTTAACAGTGCTGAGCTGAGATCACTGACCAGCCAACCCCCCCACCCCCATCCCATAATCCGGGGTTCCTACTATCGGATCAGAGCCAGAACTGATCGACAAGCTGATCTGGTATAATAATCGGCTCTATTCAGGCCAGATGCCCACAAACCGACAGAATCCTTTCTTGTGGCGGGCCCCCTGTCCCCTGTAGAGGGATGTCACTGAGAGGTGTGTGAATGGTTTTTGCCGCAGGGCCCTGGGTGTACAGGAACAGCAGCATCAATTCCGGGGAGCTGGAGGTGGGGCGGAGGGCGAGCCAGGAGGTGCCCCCGGGCGTGTTCTGGAGGACGCTGCTCCACCTGCGCCAGCCGCTCTTCCTCAAGTTCAACATCTCCCTGGGCAAAGACGCTCTGTTCGGGGTCTACATCCGCAAGGGCCTGCCGCCGTCCCACGCACAGGTATAAGCTCCCTCCCACGCTCCGTCACATATGTTTTTTAGCTCTCTCGCTATCCACTCTCCAATGTTGGATGTGCTGGAGTCTCCCTGTAGCCTGTCCCTCTGTCCCACTGTGTTCCCCTCCTCCTGTCCTCCCTCCATAACGCTGCCCCGTTTCTCCTTAAGTACGATTTCATGGAGCGCCTGGATGGCAAGGAGAAGTGGAGTGTGGTGGAGTCGCCCAGGGAGAGGAGAAGCATCCACACAGTGGTTCTGAACGAGGCCATCTTTGTCCAGTACCTGGACGCAGGGACCTGGCACCTAGCCTTCTACAACGACGGCAAGGAGAGAGAGGCCGTGTCCTTCAGTACTATGTCTCTAGGTGGGTTCCGCTAACTCTCTGGTTGGTTATATAGCAGGCTGGCTGGTCTGGCTGGCTGGCTGTTTGATTATTTGTTTTTTGGCAGTTTTTTGGGGGGTTGCTGGCAGGCTGGCTATCTGTCCATACTATGCATCTTTTTCTATGTATATCTCTGTTTGTTTGTGTGTGTGTGTGTGTGTGTGTGTGTGTGTGTGTGTGTGTGTGTGTGTGTGTGTGTGTGTGTGTGTGTTTGTGTGTGTGTGTGTGTGTGTGTGTTCATGCTTGCCCCTGGCTCCAGCTTGACATGTAACAAGGCTGAAGAGTGATAAACTACTGCTGGGGGAAGAGAGATAGAGGAGTTGAGAGATGGATGGAGGCAATGAGATGGGTGGGGAGAGATACAGGGAGACAGAGATAAAGAGAGGGAGATAGAGAGGAGTGAATCGGTCCCTAAAATAGAGGTGGGTCTTTTTTCAGTGAAAGGAAAAAGCAAAGATAAATAGGGAGGAGAAAGGGAGGGGTATTTCTCCGGAGAGCAGTTAGGTCAGTTGACAAGCTCGGCTGTCAGTCCGACGTCTCTTCAAAGGTAACAAGCTATAGCCTGCAGGGCTTGAGAACACACACAAATGTACACACACAAACACATACACACAAGCTAGATGAATGGATATTGGGGGGCGGAAGTCCAAGAAAAGAACACCATGTAAAATAAAGCGTGAATGTGAAATGGAAAATTGACAATATTCAGTCAATATAGCTCCAACTGTGCCGTCCTGCTATGAGACAAGTACAGGCAGAAGAAAGGAACGTGTGAGCGAGCAGAGAAAGGAGGGAAGGAAGGGAATAAAACTGCCGTCAATGTTCTCTGTCCCACGATCACTAGATTCGGTCCAAGAGTGCCCGCAGAATTGCCATAGCAACGGAGAGTGCACGTCAGGTGTGTGCCATTGCTTCCCAGGGTTCCATGGGATGGACTGTTCCAAAGGTAGGTATTATAGGTTGGCTAATGGCCCTGACCATCTGTTAATTCTTACATCTCATCAGGAACAAAACAAAAATATCACTTTTGTTGGCACCGTTTTTATGTTCCTAAAGCTAAAGATATCCTCCCCGCTACGTGAACATCTTGGAGCTTTTCAGTGTTATGCTTTGTGCACTCTCTGTCCAGAGCTACAGGGTTCTAACCTGGCGCTCTCTCCCCCCAGCGGCGTGCCCTGTGCTGTGCGGTGGCAACGGTCAATACGATAAGGGAATGTGCATCTGCTACAGTGGATGGAAAGGTCCGGAGTGTGACGTTCCCCTGACTCAGTGTATCGATCCACAGTGCAGCGGCCACGGCACCTGTTCCCAGGGTACCTGCACTTGCTCCCCTGGCTACCGCGGGAACAGCTGTGAGGGAGGTGAGGCCGGGCGGACCCCCATCAGCAAACGTATCAGACACACACACACGTATCTGTCACACACACGCACACGCATCGGACACACACACACACTCTCAGACACTCAGAGACATAGCTGTGCTACTTGAACAGACAAAGGTTAGACAGATGGATTACTTGTTTAAGTTAAAAAAATAGTGTGAGATTGTATGAAATTTTACTTTGCCACCAAAACTTTGCCACTATCTCATCAACGCGATGCCAAAACAGCCCTTTGGGGTTAGGGTTCCTCATCTTGTCTTTGTCCTTCAATTTTTCTGTCACTCCCCCATTCCTCTCTCTCTCTCTCTCTCTCTCTCTCTCTCTCTCTCTCTCTCTCTCTCTCTCTCTCTCTCTCTCTCTCTCTCTCCCTCTCTCCAGTGGACTGCCTGGACCCGGTGTGTTCAGGTCATGGTACCTGTCTGAGCGGGCAGTGCCACTGTAAGCCGGGCTGGGCCGGTCTGCTGTGTGAACACCCACGGGCTCAGTGTCCGGACCAGTGCCACGGTCATGGAGCCTTCATACCCGACACTGGCATCTGCAGCTGTGAACCCAACTGGATGGGCCCTGACTGCTCTATGGGTGGGTGCACTAACATACACACACACACACACACACACACATAGACACATGCACTGTTCTCCTCCTTTTCCCTATTGGCTCTATCAATATTCGATTCCACACTTATTTAAAGTTTTCTATTTTGATTGAATTTCCTCTGACAACCTCCTTTCCTCGTCTTATATCCACAGAGGTGTGCTCGTCTGATTGTGGCTCCCACGGCGTGTGTGTGGGAGGTATCTGCCGCTGCGAGGAGGGCTGGACAGGGGCAGGGTGCGACCAGCGCCTGTGCAACCCGCAGTGTGTGAAACATGGAACCTGTAAAGATGGGAAGTGCCTGTGTCAGCAGGGCTGGAACGGAGAACACTGCACCATCGGTACGCACACGCACACACACACGCACGCACGCACGCACACACACACACACGCACGCACGCGCACGCACGCACACACCACGCACACAACACGCACACACACACACACACACGCACGCACACACACACACACACACACACACACACACACACACACACACGCACACACAGAGAGACGTTAAATCTGTCCTGTCCTCTCGGCTCCACTCATCCTATCCTGTCCCATGGATGCTCCAGAGAAACACACACGCTCACACACACACACACCGGCACACAGCCCCTGACAGCCTCTGTGCCCCCATCTTCTCTCCAGAGCCCAAAGCATTTATTTTCTGATTCTCCCTCCTGTGTTATCACCGCCTCTCCTCTCCTTGTCCTCCCTCTACCTCTCCCTCTCCCTCTCCCTCTCTCTCCCTCTCTCCTCCCTTCGCTGCCTGCTGTTATCTTCTTGTCTGATGAGAAAATCAGCTCCCCTGGCACAGGGCTGTGGAGACAATCTACTGCTGTCTCTCCGTCTTAATAGAGGAGAGGGGATGTCACATGGCTGACCCAAACTGAACGGCGGCGTTTGCTACAGCGGGGAGGGGGGGGGAGGGGGGGCACATGCCCCGAAAGGATACGGTCTCTCAGACCACCTCCTGTCGCAGCATATCAATCTGTTTATGTTGGGCACCATAGAATCTTTCAATGTCAATTAAACACTCTCTACCTTCTCTATCCCCCCCACCCCCACCCCAAAAAGACTTCTGGCAAAGCCCTGACCAAGGTATTGTGTTTAATAGGTGAATTATTCTATCCTTTTCTTTTTCAACAAACTAACTCTTTTTGTAGAAGCCAGTTCTACCCCTAGCTCATACATTTTCCAATGTTTCAAATCCTCGCCCCCGCTCCCCTTTCAAACGTCTCTGATCTGACATCATTGGACTGGTGTAAGCAATGCATTGCTCTGCCTACATTTCTCCAATCTACTAATGTGAGATCTATAATTACTTACTGTAGCCATAGTAATTAGCGGTTTTAGTTGATTTAGACCAAACCAAGCCATGTTTTGTTTATCTAAGGACCTGTGTCTGGGCTTTACTGTGCATTGTTGTGGTGGGGCTAATTGGTCTAGAAAGTTGGCACAGTGGGGAGCTTCCGCCTCTCTCTTTCTCTCTCTCTCTCTCTCTCTCTCTCTCTCTCTCTCTCTCTCTCTCTCTCTCTCTCTCTCTCTCTCTCTCTCTCTCTCTCTCTCTCCCCCTCTCTCTCTCTCTCTCTCTCTCTCTCTCTCTCTCTCTCTCTCTCTCTCTCTCTCTCTCTCTCTCTCTCTCTTCAGCTGTCTAATGCTCTCTCTTTTCTTAACTCTCCCTGTTTAACTGTCTCTCTATTTCTGTGTTTCTCTCTCAGCTGGAAATGTCACGGGTTAGCCTTAGCTGTATAGCACCCAGCAGTAGGTAGAATACTAATGGACATGACGTGTGTGTGCGTGTCTGTGTGTGTGTGTGTGTGTGTGTGTGTGTGTGTGTATGCTTGTGTGAGTGCGTATTGGCTGAGTCTTTGCCTGCGCACTTTAATGAGGCTTTGTTACTTTATAGTGGAGGCTACATCCCTCAGACTTTGGTAGTTGATAGACACCCATTATCTCTTACACTTACACTTACACTGCAGACTGTGGCACTGGCAGTCCAGCAGTAGGAACAGGCTCCTGTTCATCCTTTCATACCTCTAAACTCCAAATGTAATATAACATTTTTTATTAATATCTAAATACAACACACGCGTTATACAACATTTCTATTATGGAATACGATTAACAAACATAATCAACCAATAATGCATGCTAGAGCATACAGTGTGTGTATATCCATAGAGATATTATGGCAATCATGTCCTTGAAGATTGTATTAGCTTATTCTCTATGGTCATCCTTTCCCTTTCTTTCTTTGCCTATTCCCCTTCTCTAAGATGGTTGTCCAGGTCTGTGCAACGGCAACGGCCAGTGCACTCTGGGACAAGGCGTTTGGCACTGCGAATGCCGCACGGGCTGGCGAGGACCAGGTTGCGGCGTCGCCATGGAGATAGCCTGCTCCGACAACAAGGACAACGAAGGAGGTGAGAGGGACAGTGAGACGAGGGGCGGGGGGGGGGGGGGGGGGGGGGGGGGGGGGGGGGGGGGGGGGGGGGGTGGGGGGGGGGGGGGGGGGGGGGGCAGCAGAAGATGGTGAGAAAGAGGGAGGGAAAGTATTGAAAGTGCAGAGAGTGGAGAAAAGTGAAAAACTTTTCAGGTAAAATAGGGTGCCTATTGAGGGAGTATGACACTTTAAGAAAAATAGAGAAATGACTCTCCTGAAGATCAAAGACGCATTTGTGTGAGTGCAAAGCCTATTCTAGGTAATTTAAATTATAGGCTGTGTTTATCTCTGTGTGACCCCAGATGGACTAACAGACTGCATGGATCCAGACTGCTGCAGCCAGAGTCCCTGTCTGAACCATCGCCTTTGCCGAGGCGCCAGGGATCCGCTGTCAATAATCCAGCAGAGCCAACCACAGGGCGAGAAGGTCCACGCCTTCTACGACAGGATCGAGCTATTAGTCGGAAAAGACGCCACTCACATTATCCTAGGAAGCAACCCCTTCAACTCCAGGTAGCCCCTCTAGCCGGTAGCCACTACTGAGAACTTTTTCTATGAAATTTGGGAAGCACTGCCACTAAAACAGGGGATTAACATGAACTGCTGACCAATTTTGATGAATCGAAACATATTGTTTCTTGTAAGAAAGTCTTGTAAGTTTGCAGTGTATACTTGTCTTACTCTCTCTTTGGTATTTGATCCCTCCTCTTGTTCCTGTCTCCCTTTGTTCTCTGCGTCCGTCCCCCTCTATCTTCGCTTAGCTTGGCATCATTGATTCGGGGTCAGGTGGTGACTTCTGACGGAACGCCGCTGGTGGGAGTCAATGTAACCTTCAGCAAATACCCCCACTATGGATACACACTCACGCGTCAGGACGGCATGTAAGTGTGCGCCCCGCAACACATCCTACATCCACCACCATGGGCCGTGGACACAGGCCACATCAACAGTGGAATACATCTCAAATATCCTTTACTGTACACCAGGCCCCTTACTTTTAACAGTTAGAGATTGGCACCCTGGCCAAGGATAGGAAACATGAAGAATGAAGTCACCCCGCTCACTGGCTGGGTAGAATGAATCATCAGTGAACGATATTAAGTTAATATGACAAGGCAGACAATATGATAATTCAGTTAGATTTAAGTTCTCTAATTACTGCAGCTGGATCTGTGTGATTGAGAGGGACGAGAGAGAGACTCGTGTGAGGAGTAGATTTAGATGGATGTCAACGAGAGCATGGGAGCGGAATACAGAGTCGGATTCAACAGATACCCTCGGTTATGCAGCAGATGCTTTCTTTCGAGCCAAAAAACATAAAACTCTGTGAGCGCATATTTATATGGAATGGCTGAGATTTGTGGGAATTGGAACTCCGAACCTTTTGTGGAGGCAGTATCTCACTGTGGCAATCTGGGCTACATTGTTCTTTCTAGTTACAGAAATCACCGGCATATTCAGTAAAACCCCAGTGTGTCTGATGTGATTGACTGGCACGTCTACAGTATTTATTGTCAAGCTGGGGTGGGACTTGTACACATGTGCAGACACACACAGACATGACACACAGAGACCAGCATTTTTTTCTCCGTAGGTTCGACCTGGTTGCAAATGGCGGCTCCTCGTTGACTTTGCGGTTTGAGCGTGCTCCGTTTCTCGTCCAGGAGCGCACGCTGTGGTTACCATGGAACCAGTTCTTTGCCGTGGAAACCCTGGTAATGCGCACGGAGGCGAGCGAGGCCGTGGGCTGTGATCTCAGTGGCTACGCTCGGCCCGACCCCCTACTGCTGACTTCACCGCTGTCCTCCTTCTTCAGCTCCGAGCCCGGCCTGAGGCATATCATACCAGAGACACAGGTAGCACACACACACTGGGACAGAGTGGTCAAACTGACACACGAACATCCATGCTAATAGATCCCTGCAGTAAGAACACTTATCTTATATATCCTCTCTCTTTCGCTTTCTCCTTAGGTACTTCATGAGCAGCTGGAGCTCCCAGGGACCAGTCTCAAGCTGTGCTACCTCAGCTCCAGAGCCCAGGGCTACCGCTCTCTGCTCAAGGTATTCCTCACCTACACACAATGGCCCAGCTCTGCCTCCAGTGGAATATCTGCCTGATGAGAGGGACTGACACCACCAGGTTACCATCCCCGATTGACTTTGTCTGTCTGTTTGTCTCTAGGTGACCATGACTTCAGCACTGGTGCCTCTGTCTCTGACTAAAGTCCATCTGATGGTGGCTGTGGAGGGACAACTCCTCCAGAAGTGGTTCCATGTCTCTCCTAACCTGGCCTACTTCTACGTCTGGGATAAAACCGACGCCTACCGACAGAGAGTCTATGGACTGACCAGGGCTGTGGGTGGGTAAAAAGGGGCTCTGGGGAATTAGGGGCTCTGGGGTAGGATTACGGTGTCCTCCGGAAACATTATTTTAACCGACTGAGGTTGTGGATAGCATGGACAGGCTGGGGCAGAGCAAAATATTGTGCTTGGTGGTACTCTCTACTTCCACTTTCAAACTTATTTTTCTCGAGAGTCTGCGGAGAGGTTTTCCATGTCTCACATTAGAGTTACAGTACCGGAAACTCTTTCACAGCTCAACTTTTTCACAATGAAGCTTCTGCTCTCTCTCTCTTTTCTTTCAGTGTCTCTCTACGTCTACCAATTATCGAATCTTTAATTACATTCCCACCTACATAGCCAGGTAGCAGAGTGTGAATGTTTGCCTGTGTGGGATGTTCAGATGTTCCTCACACAAGCGCACAGACGGAAATACAGGGCACATTATTTAGCTTTCAACCCAATCACCTTTTTAACACCTGTCAACCCCAGTAATGGTGGGGGCGTGATAAACAGTGTGTTCGTTATACAAAGGCTTCGGGTGAAAAAAGTTGTTATCGCACAATTTGTGTGGATTAGCTCCTAAGAGTACAAGTCATTTTCACAGGAAGAGGTTTGCATCTTGTTAATTGTCTCCGTCCCACCCTTATCCTCTGTGCTTCTCCCTGCTCGTCTGTTCTCCCTCCTTCCCGGCCGGCAGTGTCCGTGGGTTACGAGTACGAGACGTGCCCAAATCAAATCCTGTGGGAGAAGAGAACCGCCGTGCTCCAGGGTTATGAGCTGCTGCCTTCCAACCTGGGAGGCTGGTCTGTGGATAAACACCACGCACTCAACATACAGAGTGGTAAGTCGCACGCGCAAACCCTCACACTACTTACATCCCTGTAGTATGACATAGCGTGTCCTGTCCAACAGCAACCTACTCCACGCATAAAGTCAATAATAATAAATTAAAACCATAGTGATATACTACCCTCCTCTCTCGCCCACTTGGTTTCTATAGCAACCGCTTTGATTTGATGACTTTATTGTTTTGTTTTTTTTGGTCTCCCGGCAGGCATACTATGATAAAGAGAATGTGTTTCAATGAGATGAAGGCTGATAAAACAAAATAGCAGGCTATGGTGTTGAATCCCTATTGTAGTCGTTTCTATTCTGAGCCGGCTAGATAAGTAAAGGCCTGTTCAAAAGGAAATTACTTTTGATCCGAGAGTTAGATGAGGGAGGAACTGCATAATTAGCTTTTTTATTTCTGTGACCAGAGCCAGCCAAACTTTAGAAAATAAATCATAATTTACTTTTGTGACGTGCTATCTACATGTACTATATATTCATGTATATTACATCAATAGAAATAATATAATAATAGTAATCCTGTTGGTGTTTTTGTCTGCCAAAAATATGAATATGATACAGTTGATTTCTCAGGCTCACCATGTAATCTACAACGATGAGCCAGACCTACCAGTTGGCAAAACCAAAGATAGCACAAAGGCCTATCTAGTTTACAGTAGCTGGCCTTTGTCTTGGTGCAGAGGGCTACAGAAAGGAGAGCATGTAGCCCAGTGGTTTTCAATCAGCCTGCCGTCCCTGCTCCCTGCAGGAGTCCTCCACAAAGGCAGCGGTGAGAACGTGTTCATATCCGAGCAGCAGCCTCCCGTCATCACCAGCGTCATGGGGAACGGCCGGCGCCGCAGCATCTCCTGCCCCAGCTGCAGCGGCCTGGCCGAGGGCAACAAACTGCTGGCCCCCGTGGCCCTGGCCTGTGGGCCGGACGGGAGTCTTTATGTGGGCGACCTCAACTTCATACGCCGGGTTTATCACCCGGCCATGAACACCACTGCTGTGCTGGAGCTAAGGTGAGGGCAGTCCATGCAGTTGTACGGTGCATACTGCTGCTCCAATTTTCCATGTTGCTCCCACTGGCCCCAGATTGCGACTGACACAACCAACTTTAAACGTGTACAGTTGTATTATAATTTAATCTAGACTCCTCCCATCCGTTCTTAAATTAAAAGTTGTAGTTCGTGTCAGGTTTACTTTAAATGAATAACAATGAATTAGACTGTATGGAATATTTTCATTTGCACATTTTAGACTTTGATCAGAAATGGATTTTCTCTTGTCTGAGTAGAACATCTTCTCTTTTCACTGTTTGTTTTGTGCCAGTTGAGTCAACACGAACAAGCAGGCAAATGAGCAGAGCAATGCTAATTAAAATGACGTGACTAACAGGACCATTGTCTTCTTTGGTTTTTGCAGAAACAAAGACCTGCGACATGGGTAAGATGAATGGAAGGAATTGCCTTGTCCATCTTCTGGATATGAAGATAGTCACAGTCATCAGACTCTCATTCATAATATATGATCAACATGATGTACTTCCTCACATGGAGCTTTACCATAATTGTAGTTATCTATAACTGAAAATTGCCTCTTGTATCTGATTAGATGGAGGCCTGAATTATTGCTTTCTCTATCGTTTGATGTAAATTGGATTTATCAACCACTTTAATATTCCTTTCACCCATAGCATATCATCTGATGCTACTTCTGTCCAGGGAAAATGATCTACAATATTGAAATGTGGCTTTGAAACATGATTTTAGCTAAACAAGCTTAGATGCTCAGATCGGTATATTTTGCTGATGGCTTTATATAAAGAAGTAAACAATGGACAGCAAACAATGTACAGTTCTTTATGCTCTAAAATGACCAACATCTTTTTTCTTCTGTGTAGCAATAACCCAGCCCATAAATACTACCTGGCAGTGGACCCATTGACCAGCGCTGTGTTCCTGTCCGACACCAACTCCCGGCAGATCTACCGCGTCCGCTCGCTGGCAGGAGGGAGGCAGCTGCTGGACAATGCCCAGGTGGTGGCGGGCACCGGGGAGCAGTGCGTCCCCTTTGACGAGGCCCGGTGTGGGGACGGGGGGAAGGCCCTGGAGGCCGCCCTCATGAGTCCTCGAGGTGAGGGACCACCCTGGAGGAAGGGGGGCGGGGGGTCTAAGGTTCTGCACAGCCACAGGGGAACAAAGACGTGCCTGATATGGCAACCCGTTCAACCGAAAAGAGAAGGGGAAATTACTTTTCCCTTTTCTGTTACTTCTCAAAACTCTCTTTCTATTCTGTGTGTGAATGTGTGTAAGAAAGAGAGAGAGAATCATTTGCCATCTGATTTGCTTAGAGTAGTGACCTGGAAAGGAGACAAATGATCCGACATCAAACTGTCACACTGAGTATTACCCCTGTCACTATCTGCCACATGGGGGATGACTCTTTAACACACTCAAACACACACACACACACACTCAAACACACACACTCGCACACACACACACACACACACCCACACTACTGGCAGCTCCTTTTAACACACACAAACAGAGTCTCAAATTCACATCCTGTCACACGGAAAACACTTTACACACACTTTATCTGATAGCAGTGACAATCATTCTGTCTCTCTCTCTCTGTCTCTCTCTCTCTCTCTGTCTCTGTCTCTGTCTCTCTCTCTCTCTCTCTCTCTCTCTCTCTCTCTCTGTCTGTCTCTCTCTCTCTCTCTCTCTCTCTCTCTCTCTCTCTCTCTCTCTCTCTCTCTCTCTCGCTCTCTCTCGCTCTCTCCCTCTCTGTTTGCCGCCTCTTTCTTTGTCGCATCTTAAGCTCCCTTCAGTCTCTGTTTCTCACTCTGTCTTTCTCTCTCTCATTCTGTCTGTCTGTCTCTCTCTCTCTCTCTGCCTGCCTGTCTCTCTCAAAAACACACGTTGACGCCAGTGTGTTTACACCTCTGCGGGGTGGTGAGCGAGGGCGAATGCGTTTCAGGAGAGGCTTGACACCTGTTTGATTGTTGTTAGCAACAGACACAAAGCAGCTGAACCTGTTTTGTCACTATGTTAAAAGCATCATCTGTCTCTCTTGCTCTCATTCCATCTTCTCCCTGGCTAGTGTTGTGTTTTACCCCAGGGAGTCTGGGGAGGCAGGGAGGGGGTAACGGTTCCCAGTGGTTATGACACCGTCAAGAGTGGGTGACTGGGCATGATAGATGAGATGCACTTAGCAGAAGCAACTCGCAAACAAGTTTTGAGGCGAGAACTTTGACCGGGAAAGCAGCGATTCAAACTCTTATTCCTTAGGAGATCCTGACACTAGCACTAAAAGAAAGATCTCAGAATGGCTGACATCGTATTATCAATCCCATGTGTTATTCAGGTATCGCTCTGGATAAGAATGGCCTGATGTATTTTGTCGACGCTACTATGATCCGCAAGGTGGATCAGAAAGGGATGATCACCACCCTGATAAAGACCAACGACCTGACGGCTGTCCGACCTCTCAGCTGTGACTCCAGCATGGATGTCAGCCAGGTCAGTACACACACACACACACACACACACACACACAATCACAATCACAATCATCTGGAGATAAGGACAGTTACACATATGAAAATAACATAAGGATTGTAATCTTCTGGGTTCATGTAGGTGCGCCTGGAGTACCCTACAGACCTAGCAGTGAACCCCACCGACAATTCCCTGTACGTCTTGGAGAACAACGTCATCCTCCGCATCACCGAGGACAAGCAGGTGAGCGTTGAGCCTCCCCTTTCCCCCGGATCCTCTTCCTCAGGGTTACAAAGCTAACACCGTGCCATGGTCTGATCTGTCCTAGGTGAGCATCATAGCTGGCAGACCCATGCACTGCCAGGTCCCAGGCATCGACTACTCCCTCAGCAAGCTGGCCATCCACTCTGCCTTGGAGGGGGCCACGGCCATCACCATCTCCCACACGGCCACGCTCTACATCAGCGAGACGGACGAGAAGAGGATCAACCGCGTCCGACAGGTCAGTCCCACTGGGGCTTAAATTCGCTTTCTAAGAGTGGATGAAGAGTCGACATTCAAACGATCGAGTGGGCTCTAAGTGGACATTCGATTGACTGAATAACCAGAGATTATACTGGGGCAAAACATTCTTTTTTCCTTCAAATCTTCCCTCTCTCTATCCCTGCCTTTAGGTGAGCGCTTCGGGTGAGATCTCTCTCTTTGCCGGCGCCGCCTCCGACTGCGACTGCAAGAACGACGTCAACTGCAACTGCTACTACGGCGACGAGGGCTACGCGGCCGACGCCGGCCTCAACGCGCCGTCCTCGCTGGCCGTGTCGCCCGACGGGACCCTCTACATCGCCGACCTCAACAACATCCGTGTGCGGGCGGTCCGCCGCAACCACCCGCTGCCCACGCCGGGCTCCGGCGCCTACGAGGTGGGCTCGCCGCGGGAGCAGGAGCTGTACGTGTTCAGCCCCGACGGCCTCCACCGCCAGACGCTGAGCCTGATCACAGGCGAGCCGGTGTATAACTTCACCTACGGGGCCGACGGGGAGCTGGCGGCCGTCTACGACAACTGCAACAACAGCCTGAAGATCCGCAGGGACGGCTCGGGACAGCTGCGGCTGGTGCTGCTGCCTGAGAACCAGGTACGTGGGCAGACACACACACACACAAACACACCTGAAGACCTTTACAGCCATGGAAGACTTACTCTCTGACGATGCAGCAACAGTTAAATCGTGTGGCTGTAGCTCCTCTAACTGTGTCTGCAGGTGGTGACTCTAGGCCTGGACCCTGCAGGAGGCCTGCGCTCAGTGGCGGCCTTCAACCAGGAGGTGGCGCAGATGAGCTACTCCTCCAGCAGTGGTCTGCTGGCCTCCAAGGCAGACGAAACTGGCTGGACCAACTTCTACCAGTCAGTACTAGCTTTGTGGCCGTCAATGTGTTTGTATGCGTGTGTGTGTGTGTGTGTGTGTGTGTGTGTGTGTGTGTGTGTGTGTGTGTGTGTGTGTGTGTGGATGTGTGTGTGTGTGTGTGTGTGCGCGCGTGCGTGCGTGTGTGTGTGTGTGTAAGCGTGTGTGCGTGTGTGTGTGTGTGTGTGTGCGTGGGTGTGTGTGCGCGGGTGGGTGGGTGTCAGTGTAGAAAGCATGCTAGAAAGGCTAACATATAGCCATTTGTTTGTGTTGGTCAGTTATGACAGCGAGGGTCGTCTGACCAACGTGACCTACCCCACTGGCATAGTGACCAGCCTCCGCCAAGAGCTCGATCAATCAATCGACGTCGACATGGAGAGTTCCAGCCGAGATGATGACCTCACGCTGGTTACCAACCTGTCGTCAGTGGAGGCCTCTTACACTGTGGTGCAAGGTAAATCATAATCGACAGTCTATTCAGCTCATTACATGATTTCAGACCAGGGAAACCGAGGTGAGAGAAATATTCTGTTTTGAGTGAGGATGAGTGGGAAGGGGAATGGAAGGAGGGAGGATGAAAGAAAAGAAGGAGAGGCAGAGCAACAAAAAAGAGTGGAGGCAGGATAAGGAATGTATTTCCCCACTGACCCACCACGGAGGCCCTGTGACAGAAGAGAAATGGAATCTCATCTTTGAGTCGGGGGCCCAGTGGAGCAGTGTGAGTAGAGATTGGGCTGATTTATATGAAAGACTGCCCTAGGGGGAGTCGTAATCCTGGGCAAAGCTGCTCGACCACTTTAAACTCAAACACTTTATTTCAATCTAACGTGGAAGGGCTGACACAAAATGGTCTCCGGAAACCAAATCTGTTTTTAACAGCCTGGGAAAGTTTGGCCCTGGCTTGTTTCTGAAAGATGGATGAATGTAAGGCACTGTTAAAAGCCGGGTTTCAAAGCTCCTGTCTTGTTAGGTGCATTCCGGGAGTTTGTTATTTAGCTCACAGATACCTTTCTCTGGCAAAATGGAGGAGATAATGACATTTGAGCGTGTAAATGGAATGTGAGGCTTGCGTTCAGCCTTTAGCATTGAGACTGAAACCTCATTTATATATATATCTCTCCTATCTAGCTGTCAGGCGATACCTGCTATTGTGGGAAACAATGAGAGAGACACATGGTATTGTTCGAGCAAGAGTACACAGCTGCAAGTGAAGAAACAGCCATTTCCTGCTAATGTGCTGCATAAGGATATCAGGTCTAATGTGATCATATTATATATCTTCTGCTCAAAGAACAATGCAGGGTCAGTTTCTAAACACACTCCTATTTCTTCCACGAGAACCTTCATCCACTGGTGTCTCCTCAGAAGCCTCTCACTGTAATGCAGTCAGTCAGATATCAAACTAATGTAATGTTTTCCGTATCAAATGAAATTGTCAGTTGTTGTTTTTTTTTTAGATCCCTCGCACCCGCAGAGAATATCATAACCTACCCGTCTTTGCTTTTTGAAATATCATTTTGCACTAATGCACAGCGTCGTATCAGTCATGCATCCATATTAGATATCAGATAAGGTTTAATCGAATGTTTTCTGTATCAAGTGTGCCTTGAGTTTCTCACGTCCCATCCCCAGAGTAACATATACAATATAACTTACAGGATTCCACGCTCCTAGCCAAAGCGGTTTCCACTCTGCGGTTGACACTCAATCAGAAATTGTATATCCTATCATGTTTTATGTAATGATAGTTTGAAGGTAATAAAATGCAACTTTAGTTCCCTTCACCAACCTCTTTCCCGCATTCTCTCCTCATCGTCACCATCCCTACATTTATTCTTCTCATTACGCAAACCAATTTGTTTCTTCATCCTGTCTCTCTTCCTAACTTTGCTCACTTCAGTCTCGCTGTTCAAGGCTGGCTTTCCATTCAGACAAATTAAGGAATACCAACAACTTTCTTTGTTGTAGTGTGGCACTGTTAGAATGCGGCAGGGTAATTCCGGAAAAAACTTTTCTGCCGAAAGAAGTTACACTCCCTTCTGTTTTCACAGTCGTTCTCATAGTGTGTAAATGCGGGGGTGGTGGGTAGAGCCAAAACATTTCACAGCCAGGACAGGTCGGCGGCAAATCTGTTTATCATTTAAACACATGCCGTGACGACCAGTATATTGGCCAGCCTGTAACAATAGATTACTTTCACGTACTCATGCCACCATTAAGGTCCAATGCAGGAGAGAGAGAGAGAGAGAGAGAGAGAGAGAGAGACATAGAGAGAGAGACAGAGAAAGCGAGAGAGCGGCATGCTGTTAGCAGACCCTGTTTTTATTGTCTCTGTCGCCCCCTACAGATCAAGTGAGGAACGGTTATCAGTTCTACTCCAACGGCACCATGCGTGTGACCTATGCCAATGGGTTAGGCCTAAGCTTCCACA
Organism: Aplochiton taeniatus; assembly: GCA_017639675.1. Taxonomy (NCBI): domain Eukaryota; kingdom Metazoa; phylum Chordata; class Actinopteri; order Galaxiiformes; family Galaxiidae; genus Aplochiton; species Aplochiton taeniatus. Next base: position 40,249,892 of record CM030172.1, on the reverse strand, counting down.
CCGAGCCCCACATTCTGGCTGGGACTGCCAGCCCCACCATCGGCCGCAGGAACATCTCTCTGCCCACCGACAGCGGCCACAACTCCATAGAGTGGAGGATGAGAAAGGAGCTGATCAAGAGCAAAGTCACTGTGGTCGGACGCAAACTCAGGGTGAGTGCTTGTGTTGGCCTGTTGAATCTTTGACTTTCTCTGTAGCTGAACAGTAGATGTCTTGATCAGGCTTTCTCTTCTCATCCGTTTATCTACTGTCCATCTGTTTGTAAAGTTGGTGGCACTTCTGAACTTTCCTTTTTTCTCCACCTGTCCATCTCCTTCGTACCTCAGGCTCATGGTAGGAACCTACTGTCAGTGGACTTTGACAGAACCACTCGAACCGAGAAGATCTACGACGACCACAGGAAATTCACCCTCAGAATCATATATGACGCTCAGGTTAGTTACGTTTACAGCCAGCCAAACGGACAATAGACAGAGTGTAAATACTTTTAAACGTTGAATCAGTTGGTAATCCATGTTCATTTGTTTTCCAGGGTCGCCCAGCCAGCTGGTTGCCTACCAGCAGCCTAGCCGTGGTCAACGTGTCCTACTCTCCGACTGGGCGTCTGGTGGGCTTGCAGAGGGGCAGCATGAACCAGAAGAGTGACTTTGACTCCTTTGGGCGCATTCTGTCACGTACCTTTGTTGACGGGAAGGTCTGGAACTTCAGCTACCAGGACAAGGTGAGAGGCTCACTAGGTGGAAGAGATGTAGATAGACTAATTCCCTGTTTTGTTACACTTTATCTAACAATGCAGTGGTACAGAGCCATCTCAACACTAAGATCTGCTTTCTCTCCAGTCCATGGTGCTCCTCCTCCAGCAGAGCCAGAGACAGTATGTGTTAGAGTTCGACCCCTCGGGCCGGGTCACCTCCGTCACCATGCCCAGCATGGCCCGCCACACCATGTCCACGCACGTGTCGGTGGGCTACATCCGCAACACGTACAACCCCCCCGAGAGCAACGCCACCGTCATCCACGACTTCAGTGAGGACGGCCGGCCCCGGGCCGTGCAGTATCTGGGCACCGGGAGGCGGGTGCTGTACAAGTACGGCAAGCTGGGCAAACTGTCCGAGGTGCTGTATGACGGCACGGCCGTGGCCATCGGCTACGACGAGACGGCCGGCGTGCTGAAGACGGTGAACCTGCAGAGCGGGGGCTTCTCCTGCACCATCCGCTACCGGAAGGTGGGCCCCCTGGTGGACAAGCAGATGTACCGCTTCTCCGAGGAAGGGATGGTCAACGCCCGCTTCGACTACACCTACCACGACAACAGCTTCCGGGTGGCCAGCCTGAAGCCCGTGATCGGCGAGACCCCCCTGCCGGTGGACCTCTTCCGCTACGACGAGATCTCCGGCAAAGTGGAGCACTTCGGGAAGTTTGGCATCATCTACTACGACATCAACCAGATCATCACCACGGCGGTGATGACCCTGTCCAAACACTTTGACGCCCACGGGCGGATCAAGGAGGTCCAGTACGAGATCTTCCGCTCGCTCATGTACTGGATGACGGTGCAGTACGACAGCATGGGCCGCGTGGTGAAGCGGGAGCTGAAGATCGGGCCGTACGCCAACACCACGCAGTACCGCTACGAGTACGACGGCGACGGGCAGCTGGTGGGGGTGAAGGTCAACGACTGGTCCACCTGGCGCTACAGCTACGACCTCAACGGCAACCTCCACCTCCTCAACCCCGGCAACAGCGCCCGGCTCCTGCCGCTGCGCTACGACCTGCGCGACCGCATCACGCGCCTGGGAGACGTCCAGTACCGGCTGGACGAGGACGGCGTTCTCAGCCAGCGCGGGTCGGACGCCTTCGACTACAACTCCAACGGCTTGCTGGAGCGCGCCTACAGCCGGGTGCCGGGCGGGTGGAGCGTCCGCTACAGGTACGACGGCCTGGGGAGGAGAGTGTCCCGGAAGACCAAGGAACGGGAGCACCTGCAGTTCTTCTATGCCGACCTCAACTATCCCGAACGCATCACCCACGTGTACAACCACTCCGGAGGGGAGATCACGGCGTTCTACTACGACCTGCAGGGCCACCTGTTTGCCATGGAGGTGACAGGAGGGGAGGAGTATTACATAGCCTCAGACAACACTGGCACACCACTGGCCATCTTCAGCAGCAACGGGCAGATGGTCAAACAGGTACTATTGCTGGTGTGTGTGTGTGTGTGTGTGTGTGTGTGTGTGTGTGTGGGTGGGTGTGTACGTACATGGCTGGGCGCTTCAGTGTGCTGGGGTGGGTTAGTGCATGCATTTGTGCGTGGGTGTGTGCGTGAAAACATTTGTCTGTGTGGGAGTGGTGGAAGCAAACAGGGTTTGTCATTTTGTGTTGGCGCTACATGGTGACGGGGGTGTGTCAAGCTGTGATTAAAAAGTAGAGGTAGCTGTAATGACAAACGAGGCCGTTGTTATACATCGAAGAAAAGGACGTAGTGTAATATAATATCTCATGATGTATATAGTATATGTGTGTGTATATATATACAGTGGGGCAAAAAGGTATTTAGTCAGCCACTGATTGTGCAAGTTCTCCTACTTAGAAAGATGTGAGAGGTCTGTAATTTTCATCATAGGTACTCTTCAACTATGAGAGACAAAAATGAGAAAAAAAAAATCCAGGAAATCACATTGTAGGATTTTTAAAGAATTTATTTGTAAATTATGGTGGAAAATAAGTATTTGGTCACCCACAAACAAGCAAGATTTCTGTCCTCCACTCGTTACCTGTATTAATGGAACCTGTTTGACCTCGTTATCTGTATAAAAGACACCTGTCCACAGCCTCAAACAGTCAGACTCCAAACTCAACCATGGCCAAGAACAAAGAGCTGTCGAAGGACACCAGGAAGAAAATTGTAGACCTGCACCAGGCTGGGAAGAGTGAATCTGCAATAGGCAAGCAGGTTGGTGTGAATAGATCAACTGTGGGAGCAATTGTAAGAAAATGGAAGACATACAAGACCATTGATAATCTCCCTCGATCTGGGGCCCCACGCAAGATCTCATCCCGTGGGGTCAAAACGATCATGAGAACGGTGAGCAAAAATCCCAGAACTACACGGAGGGACCTGATAAATGAAGTTTGCCAGAGAGCATATGGATGATCCAGAAGAGGATTGGGAGAATATCATGTGGTCAGATGAAACCAAAATAGAACTTTTTGGTAAAAACTCAACTCGTCGTGTTTGGAGGAAGAAGAATGCTGAGTTGCATCCCAAGAACACCATACCTACTGTGAAGCATGGGGGTGGAAACATCATGCTTTGGGGCTGTTTTACTGCAAAGGGGACAGGACGACTGATCCGTGTTAAGGGAAGAATGAACGGGGCCATGTATCGTGAGATTTTAAGCCAAAACCTCCTTCCATCAGTGAGAGCATTGAAGATGGAACGTGGCTGGGTCTTCCAGCATGACAATGATCCCAAAGTCCGTGTTGCCAAGCGACAGCCCCAAAACATGACTGCTCTAGAGGAGATCTGCATGGAGGAATGGGCCAAAATACCAGCTACAGTGTGTGCAAACCTGGTCAAGACTTACAGGAAACGTTCGACCTCTGTCATTGCCAACAAAGGTTATGTTACAAAGTATTGAGTTGAACTTTTGTTATTGACCAAATACTTATTTTCCACCATAATTTACAAATACAGTTTTAAAAAATCCTACAATGTGATTTCCTGGAATTTTTTTTTTCTCATTTTTGTCTCTCATAGTTGAAGTGTACCTATGATGAAAATTACAGACCTCTCATCTTTCTAAGTAGGAGAACTTGCACAATCAGTGGCTGACTAAATACTTTTTTGCCCCATATATATATATATATATATATATATATATATATATATATATATATATATATATATATATATATATATATATATATATATATATATATATATATATATATATATATACACACACACATATGATTGTAATTACTGTACCTTATCATCATGACTGGGCCTGTGTGTGACAGTGAGCCTCTCCCCTCTCTCAGCTCCAGTACACGGCGTACGGCGAGCTCTACCACGACTCCAACCCGGAGTTCCCCCTGGTCATCGGCTTCCACGGCGGCCTGTACGACCACCTGACCAAGCTGGTCCATTTCGCCAAGCGAGACTACGACGTGCTGGCCGGCCGCTGGACCGGCCCCGACCACACCCTGCTGCCCCGTGTGGCCCGCGACCCGGCGCCGTTCAACCTCTACATGTTCAAGAATAACAACCCACTGAGCGACATGCTGGACATGAAGAGCTATGTGACGGGTAAGGCTGCTTCCATTAGGAAGGGCAGGTTTCACTCTTTATCCTTCTTTATCATTGCCCCTCAGACTGGTAGGGTTGGTTGCCATTGACTGTACTATAGACAAGTATACTGTAGACAACAGCAGACACGATCGCTATGCATTTCACTCTGTCATCACAGTTAAGTTCAACTTTATCTCCCCGTCATGAACAGTGCCTCTATCTCGGTCTCTCTGTGTTCCAGATGTGAAGAGCTGGCTGGTGATGTTTGGCTTCCAGCTCAGTAACATTATACCGGGCTATCCCCGGCCCCCCCTCTACTTCTCTGAGCCTCACTATGAGCTGTTGGCTAGCCAGCACTGCGAGGCGGCTCAGGTGAGTAAGGCTGACTGCGTCCCATTCCACTGAGCCAAATGGAATCCCTCCACCCTGAGTGTAAAGGTGTTTATTGAGAGTGGTCCCAGTGATGGGCCAACTCCCAGCCCAGATGGTGGCCGTGCCATCTCCAATACACACACAGGCAACTAGTACCTTTACTGACAAACTCAACCTGAACTGTTCACACACATGCAAATGCACACACTCACTCTAAGTTTTTTTCATAGTCAACATTTATATGTAGAAATGAATACATTGTAGAGGCTACAAAGGGCAGGTCCCTGATGGATTGCTTCTCTGTTTCTCCAGTTGATGACAGGTGTGCAGCATGCTGCAGAACGCCATAACCAGGCCTTCATGGCTCTGGAGGGTCGGACCCTCAACAAGGAGCCACAAAATAAGAGGGGCAAGCCCGGGTACTGGTTCGGATCCCGCGCCCCTGTGATTGGCCGCGGCATGATGCTCGCCATCCGAGATGGTCACGCGACCACCGCCGTGTCCGGTCTGGCGAATGAGGACAGCCGCAAGGTGGCCCAGGTGCTCAACGGCGCCATCTACCTGGAAGGGACGCATTACACCGTGGACGGACGGGACTGCCACTACTTTGTCAAGCTGGGCCTGGCTGACAGTGACCTGCTAGCGCTGGGCCTAAGCAGTGGACGGAAGACGCTTGACAACATGGTCAACGTCACCGTCAGCGGGCGCTCAAGGCGGGGCGTCACCGTGGAGATCCACACATCTGTGATCTCGCTCAGCGTGCGGTACGGTCTGGGGGTGGAGGTCCTCGAGAGAGAGCGTGCACGGCTAGCAGAGGCTGTCCACCAGAGGGCAGTGTCTGGAGCCTGGGCCCATGAGCAGCAGAGGGCCAGGGAGGGCAGGGACCGGGAGGGGGGGTGGATGTGGGCGGAAGGCGAACGCCAGCAGCTGCTGGCTACAGGGCGTGTGCCTGGCTATGACGGCTACTATGTGTTGCCTGTGGAACAGTACCCTGAACTGGCTGACAGCAGCTCCAACATCCAGTTCCTCCGACAGAACGAGGTGGGCAGGAGGTAACAGAGGTGAGGTAGAGGAGTGGACGATAGTGCCTCTGTCAGGGCTGGAGGGGACTTAGCAGGGATTGAAGCCCCAATGGCACACACTGGATGAATGGAGGGGACCGGAGTGAGCCCCTCAAATACAAACAGAAAAAAAATAATAAAGAACCTCTATTACATTTTGGACGGGAATTAAAGCGGATAAAACTCGTACACATAATATGGCAGAACAGACTACAACTTGCAACTTTTCTGGCCAACCGGTGAAGCAGCACAGAATAAAGACACATTTCTTCTTCACTGGGGAGAATAGCTGCACATGCTGCAGGAGAGTCTGAGAGGAGGGGTTGCTTAGAGAAGGCGTATCACTGCTTTGCTTCAACACAAACACCCGTCCGACAGAAAAGAATATCTATCCTCTTTCACTTCATTTTTCATTTCCTCAAACACACACAGAGAGACCGCCTCAGTGACTTCTGATAACGAAGCTTGAATACCATAGCACCCTGAACTCATTATACTATTAAATGTACTGTGCTGTGTATTTTGTAAGAAAACAAAAATGGATCTTATAAAATCTTTTTTTTTTTTACTTGTCTTGTTTGCTGGGACAGTGGTATGGTTGATGTAAAAGACAGATATGATGGCTGAAGATGAACAGCATAACACCAGGGAAGCTAACACAGCTTGCTGGTTTTTCCTCCCTAAATATTCTCAAACCTCTCACCTTTACTTGTGCAGCCAACAATTGGAGAACAGTGGAGTCGTTGTTGAATAACTAGTTAAGTAAAGCGGAATCTGACCTGGGATGAGGTTTATTGAGACAGTTCTTTCCTCCTTGTCACTATGGCACACAGTGATGTGGTGAGTCGGTATAATCGTCAAAGTAGAAGCCATTCATATATCAATATCAATGATAGAAACCAGTGTGTTGATGTCTCAGATCAAATGTGTAAATGTACAAAGGATGTATCTTGAAGGAAAACGTAAGACTATTTCCAGTTACAGGACATCCAGGAGCTAGAAAAAAAAAAGGTTGGAGCACATTGCTGTATGTAAATGTGTATGTTTCTGTGAAGTAGAATAATCATAAACCCAGTCTCAGCAGATATATCATAACAAATACTTTCACACCTGAGGGGAAATATTGTTAAAAGCCTCTCTTTTGGTCCAGTGTAAATTTCAAAAGAACGCAGAAGTGATTAATAGTTTTCTTTAAATGTTTTATTTTTTTTGTGAAGCTCTTTTATTTGCACTAAATGACAATCATAAAGAATTTGTATAAAGTATGACTTACCTAAAAAGTCATAATTTTCTTTTTGTAAGATATGAAGTTCTCTGTCTTTTTATTAATGCTTATTTGCAGACTTGACAAATCGTAATTGAGGAAGTATGATGTGTATGGAATTTTTATATTGTTTATAATATGTTTAACAATTCCTTATTAGACTCAAACTTTCCATAAACCCTAAAAACGTTGAATGTATCTGTTTTCACACTTCTTCAGTGGCATAGATTTTGGTCTGTCATTTATTAAGCGATAGAGATCATTATCTAATGAGCTTTCACGATTTGTACATGTTATAGAAAGTGGTTTTGCTTACATTACGTGTTGTAAGTCATAGTCAAAAATGACTGTAAATTCAAAACTGAAACCTGTCTGTAAAGAGACTTTTGAGCTTGAACATAGAGTTCAGGTGATCAGATGAACTCCACTTTGGGTGATGAGTATGAGAGCTAAAGAGAGGGTGATCCAAGGTCATGCACTTCCCTCGAATTCTGTACATGTGATGTCTGCTGACACAAGCACATTGTCTTGCCTCACGCTCCTGCAGATGTGGCTTTTCTGTTCCTGGAGCGCAACATTGCTGAGTCTCATTTTTTACCTCCAGCTGTTTCTCTGTCTCAGAGATTCCCTGGGTGGGGAAAATTCACTCTATAATTGTCTATATATTAAGATGTACATTAAGAACTAGGAGCTGTCTATACAACTGGCAGCAGGAGGATTCTGTGGGAAGTTTATTCATCAAAATAAACTCTTTTTTTCTCTCATGATGTGCAGGCCTGTTTGTCTCGTTATATTGATGGGGTCTTACCTGCCACTGGAGTCGACCTTGGTTAGTGATGCTTCTCATTCAGTTGAAGTGTGAGGCAAACTGGCAAGCCAGTTGTGAATAAGACAAATCGCCAATAAAAAACATTTACTAAATATTTTTGCACACACAGAATAGGATAGCAAACTGAAAAGAAGACACTAGCCAGTTGGCAACAGCTCACTTATAGTACTTGACTGGGTCCAGACTCCTGGCCCCTTTGACACGCAGAGCTAACAGCACCATGTAGTTATTTTCTAGAACACTAACGGGACAGAGGACTGCATTTCCCAGGGACATGAGGTGTGGCCAAATACAGGTTTAACGTTGTTGCTTAACAATAAAGTTATGTTCCAAACTTAATGGAGTTTATTATCAATGAATAGATTACAGCATTGGAATTAGCACATTCAATTACCCAACTTGATACTGTCCCTCCTTTTGCATCTTTGTTTAGGTGTGTGCTTGCCCTATACGTGCATACCTACACTAATGGCAGATGGGAATTATTAGCATACTCTGTCCATAGAAGAATAGACGTGTAGAATAATTTACACTGCCAGACAATATTGAGAGAATTCAACTTTCACAAAACCACCTTCAACAAGTATTAAGACTCATTCTGCACCAGACAAAAACAACCCACTGGACTAAATTGAATTTTTCCTATCACAGCCACCAACGTGTCCTTGAGTTACACCGGTCACCGAAGACTAAATAAAAGCTGTTCAAGCCCAGCTAGATGACTTGCACTCACACAGATACTAGACACTTAAACACAGTATATGGTAAGCCAAGGCCCATAGCTCAGTTAACTTCATTGTTATAGTGACAACTATATTGACCTGTTAGACAAACTTAGACTTAAGTTTAGACTTAGACAAAACTCTGTAGTGTTATTTTAGTGTAATGTATGTCATTTTATTATCCATAATATTTATTTTTGATATACAGTATTAATCATAATACACCTAAAACATGTCCATATATAAAACTATCTTAAGAAATATACGTAAATACGGACAGTTAATATTGGAAGGGAAATGATTATTCATAGTATATTGCAAACATCAAGGTATTTAGAACTATAAAAAGACGTTCAATCTTTTGCAATCATTGTATTAGTGCTGTTTAGCTTTTGCTAGTTTACCTTTATCATTTATTTAATACGAGTTCAATCTATTCTTTTCATTAGGAACAAAACTTTAATTTTCATGAGCAAAAACGTAGACATAAGATATTTTGACTGATTCTTAGTAGGAAAGAAATCCATTCTGAACTAGAACACTGACAAACAAAGAGCATTTAGAAAGTTTTTCAATAATGCATTTCATAATTCCTCAAATACGAAGCCGTAGTTGCTGGTTACTACTCTATGTGGACCTAAAGTCACTAGTATTATTAAGCAGTGCAGTATGCTGCATACTTCTACCAATCAGGAGTCGTCAAATAAGTCAAGTATAAAAGGCCCATGTGCACTTCAGGGGATAAAGGTATACAATATGGACTCCAAGGTAGTGTAAAGCTTTAAATCAGGATATGTTTTGGATGGGGTTGTAATGAAGTAATGGTGGGGTAAGGTTAAGGCACAAAGGGTAATCAGGTCATCATGTCCCAGAGACAGCAGCAGCACAGAGCTGTCCAACAGGCACCCAAGCAAGTCTCCATTCCTCCAATCCCACCAACTCCTCTTCCTTCGGGTCTTCTCTCTTCCACCATATAAACTTAAAAGAGAGAAAGGCTCAGTATTGAACACCCTTTATATTTCCACTCTGTAAGACTTGGGAGATCAAAAACGGTAGTGAGAGGATGATGATTAAAAAGAAAACTATGTGATCTATAAATTGATTGATCCCTCACCTGTGTTTTTGGGTACATTTCCATACATGTCTCTTTGTGCTCCATCGTGCCATCCAAACTGGGGCTGGGGTGGTCCAGGGGCAGTCTGATAGCCCTGGTACCCAGGCTGGGTCGGATAAGGCCCCGGAGGCATCTGGGGATAGGGGGGGGAGGTAGGATCATTGGCTGTATGGTAGCCCTGAGCATGGTAGCCTTGGCTGGGATAGCCTAGCTGGGCGGGGTAGGCCTGAGTGGGGTAGGCCTGGGATGGGAAATTGGGTTGGGGATCATATCCTGGAGCAAGTGGGCCAGGAGGTGCAGGGTATCCGGAGGCGGTGGGACCTCCGTACGGTGGGGGCTGGTCGTAATTCATCTGTCGATAGATGGATGGCTAAATCATAGGGATGGGGCCTGTAAAAGAAACCAAACACCCTAAAACACGATATATAACCATTGATGTCCATTTTGCATGATATATGTCTACAATCGACCATGGCCATTGACTGTGTAAAGTCTGACAATTACAAAACATGTCAGTTCAAAATCATGAGAATGCACCTCCCCGTGATGTTTCCTAGTTGCAAATGGTCATTTTGCTATGCGGCTGTCTCGACTGCAAACAGAAGAGCAACAAGCTTTCTTCACAACAGGCTGTTGAATAGATGCCTTGTATACCAAGTTAGCACACAATAGACACGCATACACATACGCACACCAATGCTGTGACATCTCTCTCTTTGCCTTGTGACATTTTGTGAGTGTGTGTGTGTGTGTGTGTGTGTGTGTGTGTGTGTGAGCGAGCGAAAGAGAGAAAGAGAAAGAGAGAGAGAGAGAGCGCGAAAGAGAGAGAGAGCGAAAGAGAGAGGGGGAGTGAAAATGAGTGCCTCAACTCAGCTGACTAGGGAAATTCCTCTGAGCTTATTTTGCGGTGTGAACATCTGATCAGGGTTTAGACAGTCTGTCATTTTTAAAATCGTTTTTAGTTGTTATATTTTATCAAAGTTTGATATTACTTCTACCACTACTACTATATTCACTTTTCACAAAAATAATACCAACAACTCCAGCTCGCTCCACTGTTGTTTGCTTGTTCTGCGCTGTAGATCCCGAAACGCTAAAACGCATATTTTGTAATGAATCCCTAGGTTTACCAGTGCTTGGAGAAAATTATAACTTACTTTCACCAAAAATGTGTCTCATACCAATATTTGCTTTATTCCCAAAATAATTCTAGACAGAGGACATCCTACCTCTAGTTGTCTTTGCTTTCCTTGTTCAAGTCAATGTCCCCCAAAATAATCCTAGTTTTGAAGTATAATCCATCAACAGTATCAGTGGTGCACTGCTCACCAAAGCGCACGGACAATTTCATCTGAATCTCGTTGATTGGTGACTTCACGTATCTCCTGGATTTGAGCAGCTGGGCAGTGACGCAGGCCTAATTCGAATACTATTGTTGCGCGCACTCTTCCACAGGAGGCGGCGTTGGAACTAATATCGCTTTCCACGCCCCACATCTGACCTTTCCTTCACGCGGAGTGGCTGTATGATACCAAGGCCTAATCTACAGTATTTTTTACATGATTTGATCCTTTCATGAACTTCAAGATAGTATAGGACTCAATCGACATACTACATATCTAGATTGCTACATCCCTAGACTAGAAATTCACGATTCTGTCTTTCTAGAAGCCCAACACAGAAAAGGCTCAGAGCACCAACAACTGGCGACAGTATTTATTTGAAGGAAAATGCAAGTCTCACTAACCAATCAATCAAACCACCTCAAAAGATGGTTAGTAATATTGCGGAATAGATGCAGAAAACATGGTGCATGACGCAGACTTCAAGAAATTATTAAATTGACAATTTTCTTTGTTAATTTTCCATAAATACATAAGAAAACACATTTCTAAGACCCCAAACATGTTTTGTCAACACAGCTACAAATGGCTTGATCAACAAGTGCGTTTAACACACATACAAACATACAATTTGGACCCCAACATGAACTGTCACAAGATGATTCAATGACTTTCAAAATTACTCATAATTTATGTTCAAAGAATACATCAAATAAGTAGTACTCAATAGATTGCTGTGTTCTTAAATTTCATGCAAAGTAATGAGAAAAATATTTAACGCTCTAAATAAAATAAAAAATCCTAGTCTAATGTCAACAGTGCTTTCTTTTGTTCAGGGGACAGCCAGTGTCAAAGCTCTACTCTTTACTCTTGAAGCACTGCTCTTGGTCAACGGCTCAATTATCAGTAATCAGAGGTCACAGGTGTGACTGTGCATCTCAGTGAAAAACGGTCTGCCTCCAACGCTTGTCGTAGAGGAAGGGCCAGAGGCTGTCCCTGATGGCGGTCTTAAAGGGACGGGGGTCTGTGCTCAGCCCCAACAGCTCCAGTCTGGAACACTCCAGCTGGGCATTCTGAGGACGCTGAGCCCCAGCACCTGCTGCCTGTTCTGTCAGCTGGGGGGATCGGGAGAACACAGACAGACATTACTCAATTTCAGACCCATTTACATGAAAAAGTATTCAAGTTATGTTGTGTCAGCAACCACACAACTACCATGTGCATTGATCAGTGCATTTTTATGCATGCGAGTTCCAATGTGTCTTGATGTACATATGTTTAGTGAAAACAGGTTAGTCTGCTTATGTGTATGTCTCACCGGTATGAGGTGATTGGACGGCAGGTTGAAGGCCTCAGCTATGGCGCAGGCAATCTCAAATTTAGTCATCTGCTCCTTCCCAGAGAAGTGGAAAATACCACGAATAGATGGGTCCTGGAAACAACAGGTAGAATGGAATGGGAAACGCAATGGCCACAACTGAAGCTTTCAGCTTAAGTTCATGGAGGCAGCTCTTTTATTCTGTGCGCTGCTGATGAGTAAGCAATCATACTTTGTACATACGCTCTCACAAACACACACCAATTACACAGTGCCATGTCAATAAGGAGGTCTATTTAAATGGCTTAAACAAGACGATTGAGGAATGACGTCCATCCTAATTTCTGTGATGTTATATACTGTTATAAACTGTAAATACTATCAGCATATATGTGTACATTTGTGGTTCTGTCAGTTTTTTTCAGCATTGTGTCAATCATAGGACACTACCTTACTCTAGTGGTAAAACTGAAATGTTTCTGCGCGCACACAGACACACACACACACACACACACACACACACACACACACACACACACACACACACACACACACACACACACACACACACACACACACACACACACACACACACACACACACACACACACACACACACACACACCTGCATCCTCCTCTCAGCCATGTTCTGGCACACACGTGCCACGTCGTTGACGAAAGTAGGAAACCTCTGTTGACAGTGGTCTAAAGTACAGCTCTCTGTCACGCCCTCCTCGACACGCTGCCACAGAACCGTCACTGCACTCTCTTCCACTTTCTCCACCTCACCGTAGAGAATTGGAACACGCAGGATGGCAGCACCTAGAGACAGGAACAAAAAGGAAAGAGACAGGGAAATATATGGTCAGCTGGCATACATATAAAAAAGGCATATGCCCTTTTTTGGGGAACAGATTATATACAGTACAAGCCATTATATTCATTTCCAATCCAATTCTTTTTGAATTTGTTATCCTGCCAATATGAATACCATGCTCCAGCAACCTAGCTGTTCAGGAATAGTGTGGGGGAATGAGTGTATATACCTGGGCAATGTCGAAGTACCTCTCTCTCTCCTTCCAGTTTACTCTTGCCATAGAGGTTGAGGGGGTTGGGTGCATCGTTCTCACCGTAAGGAGGATTGCGACCGTCAAATACATAATCTGTACTGATGTAGAGGAGGAACATCCCGGGGTTTGCCGCTACACACAAACAGAAAGTTTCGTCAGCGTTAGGACAAAGAAAAAAGCAAGATAGCGCGTAAGAGTGTCTGTGTGTAACCAACCTGCCTCTTTAGCGAGGGTGCCCGTGGCGTGAACATTGAGGTTGACAGCTGCTTCTGTGTGTCTCTCGACCACGTCAGGCCTTCGCTCTGCTGCACAGTGGACAATGACGTGAGGCTGGAATGGAAGATGACCACAGCTAGTTCAGAGATGTAGTACTGAACCTCAACCGGATGTTTGCACAGGAAAAAGGTGTACGACCTGAACTGCAACATGCTTTAAGTGGCAGGTTACTATTGACGTTATACTTTAAGTTGCCAAGACAGGTATACACACCTGAAAGTCCTGAATGACAGCTCTGATGGCGTCCTCGTCCAACAGATTGCATTGTAGGAAGCGAGGTCGTGCCCTGCTGTAGCCACAGCCAACCGCCTGCCAGTTAGAGTTCTGGAACTCTTTGTATACAGCCCGGCCTAGTAGTCCGGTTGCGCCTGTCACCAGAACACGTCTGTTTGGGATAGACACATCCTCCTGCGGTATGGATGTTACACAGAGAAACACATATATATATATATATATATATATATATATATATATATATATATATATATATATATATATAGCCTGAATGTACCCAAATGAACAACCAAATTCGTAAACCCAATGGGCTAGATAGGCTACTAGAGGCTGATCAAAAGGAAACCGACACACACTTAGCATGTAGGCCTAATCCAATCATATTATTGACAATTACTTATTATGACACATCTGAACTACTCGCGATATGTAAAACGTTATGTGTTATAAAATGGGTGTCAACAGCACAGGCTAGATACTGGTGCAAGACAAAGCTAACGTAGTAAACATATTAACATTAACTTCACAACGCTCCAATAGCTACTAACGAGTAACAACCTAATATAGTATTGAAATAGTATGTCCAAGTAGTTCATAAATTATCTGTAGGCAAATATCTATTGACAACACTTTATTTAGACGTTATGTTAGCAAGCTGTCATCATCGTGCATTGTGTGCGTTAAACAGCCATATAATTCTAGTTGCCACCTGCAATAGCTCGACGTGTCCAGGGGTAAAATTTATCTTCTGCTCTTTTTCCCTGCGAATCATTTCTCTTCCAATACGGCCTTAATGTCAAATATACTCATTCTGTGAACGTTACTGTAATTTCTGGTGCGCAACTTCTCCTACAATCAGCTGTTTCCTGTTCAGGCAGCAGACTAAATCGTTAACGTAAAGTGTGCATGGATGTCGTGATGAGGGTTCGTTAGCTGGGTAGTGTTAGCAAGGTAGCTAACGTTGGGCGATCTGTTTTGTTGCAGCACTATGGTAACATTGAATATCTAATCATAGAATTAAAAAGTTTGAGAACCATTCAACGTCATTTCTATGTTGAATGTTGAGGTAATAACTAGATACCCTTAATGTTAGCTAGCGTAAGATTAACTTTTGCTAGTAACGTTACCGTTGTCAACACATTACATGTAAAATAGGACTATGATTCGTAATAAATTATAAAACCGCACCATATTCACCCCATAATCGCCGTATTCAAATCCTGGCATCTATCCTGAGTGTTTGCTTGGTTTAAATTACAGAAACATAAAGCCAGACAGACACCTGCTTGTCCCCCGTCTTAATTTAGGCTAGCTACCCTTGTCTGTGTCTGTGCTGGGAACAATCCAAACGTGAAGAACACTTGTCGGGGCAGCTACCCAGGCAGGCAGATATGCTCTTAAAGGGAAGGAAATATCCTTCAACCATTCCATTCTTTCACCACTAGATGTCAGCATTCACGGTCACATTTTATATAAAACCAGAAAAACATAATGGCTACTGTATCTTCACATTTCATCAGTGTACCTGCCACACAGGTTGGGGTTGAGTGGCACATTACTGCCCCCGACTCTTAAGACCTATCACACGTCCACTCTTACTGATTAATACAAATACAAAGTGACAGTGTGATGACACACATGCTCTTGCACAGGCATCATGTGAGGTTGCAATTCAAGGGCCTGTGCACACTTTCAGACAGTAGATAACAACAGCAGGTGTTTTTTCTCAGGGGGTGACCTTATGACGTCAGTAAACATCAACCTTCACACTGCACCTGTCAACAATGTGCTTGACCCCATTGAATAGTCATTGCAGAACGGGAATCTATTCAAATCTAGGAACAGAAAAAGCTTACCGCAAACACAGAATGTACCCCTATACTCATAATGCTTCTGTGAAAACGGTACCAACATCTGCATGGTGCTGTTTCTAAAAATAATTCAATCTCAATTTAAAATTTCATTTCATTTAAAAGGTTAGAGGTTGTTTGTTTGTGTTTTTGTTACATAGCTTTACAGCATAGGTGTCAAACTCTGGCCCGCGGGCCAAATTTGGCCCGCGAGGTAATTATATTTGGCCCGCGAGACAATACCAAATTACTACTTTTAATTTAATAAATGAATGCCATTGATGTGTTTTTTCATTTGAAATTCGATTTTGCATGTCTCCACTATTAAATGATATATTGTATGGTAATTAAGCGATGCTTGTTCTATATTCAATGTTAAAGCAAAACTTTTTTGGGTCCATATTAAAAGGTTAATTTGTTCAATGTTGGCCCGCGACTTTGTTCAGGTTTTACATTTTGGCCCACTGGGTATTTGAGTTTAACACCCCTGCTTTACAGTGACTCATATGCACCATGCTACTTTAAGTATGTACTCTTTTTTTTCATGAACAAGCTATGGTAAAAGGTGCTCAGGGCTCATTGGCATTTGGCAACAAGCTCATCCAGGTGTGTCATTTACAACACCTGTTGTAGCTGCAAACAATTTCCTAGGACATATGTGATGTGTCAATTGCTATGAAGATTGTTTAGATAGAGTCCATTGGTATTACCCAGCTCTTATGTTGATTCATTTTCCAACAAGAGAGGGAGAATCTGAGGAGAGGGTTTAAAGATTATACCCCTTTCAGTCGTATCCCTTAATGTCATCTATTGTGGTTCAAACTAATAAGGAGTAATTTACATTTTATTTGAAATTTCTTTTCCTTGAAATACAACTTTTTATTTATATTAATCGCATTCCCTCTTTTACAAAAACACACAATAAAAACGAACCAGTCGTTTCATTCCACTGAATAGTCTACTGAACTGCCATTTTGACCTGTCTGCACACTTAGATCAACTATTTTTCTGTAGTTGGAGCTGTTTACAACCAGATGTTAACACAGGAATTAACTGACTTAGCTTTCCTAACTTTCCTCATTCTTTATCCAATCATTACAAGTGTTGGTAATCAATGCAAGTTTTTTTTCCAGGTAGCATAATGCAAGAATGAGTATGTAAAAAATATCACTTTCACATCAAATCACTTGTTCAGCCCCTGCCTTAGAATTGGATATCATTTCTCCTCTGAGAATATTAATTAATTCCTTTGAAAGTCAATAGACTGTCGAACAGACCGTCATTGTTGTGGCATTGAAAATAAAAGTGTCCTTCTCATTGCCAAAGTCAACAACGAGCACAGGACTCTTCCAAAGGACTCCCGCTGATTGGGAGGCTTAGATGTCAATCTGGAATTGGTCATCACGAGCTAAGGAAGATCAGATAACATTTGCATAATTAGTCATTAAGGGCACAGGTCTGTAAATATGGCAGAGAAAATAAAAATGCGACTAAACTTTTAATTTGTGTTTTACCAAAGCAGGGACCAAATAGCTAGCAAAAAAAATAATAATGATGACAGGAAAACATTTACAACTACAAAAATGGCAAGATTACTTTGAAAATGTAAACTTGGCTACTCATGCTAGAAATTACTTAAGAGCACGCACGTGCTGTAGTCACCAGACCAGTCCACTCAAGATAGACAATATTTGGACAGTGTATGTTGTTTGTTTTTCATCTGAAGTAGCTCTTTTTTGTTATTTAAGAAATGTACAGGCCAGTAAATAAAGGGATAATTTGGAGAAAAAAAATGAAAAAAAAACGATTCCATACTGTGCTTGATATCAAAGTTACTCGGACTCTGGTATTAGTTTTTTCTCATTACATTTATCACCAAATAGAAATGGGCACATGCTGTAAAGTACAAGCAGAAATTCGAATCCTTTAATACTAAAATTTCACATTTGGCGAGACCAAAATCAGTGGACAATTGTATTTATCAGAATAAAATAAACGTTTTTGAAATGTTTTTGTCTCTTTGAGCAACTAACTGCTACCTTGGCATAAAGGGTATGCAACAAAAAAATGTCCTGCAACTACAAGATAGAGAGCAAAGTGTTGGTAAAGGTACCAAATTCATAATCAATTGTTAAAACGATTGATTTTGTTAAACGGTATGTTAAAACGATTATCATACCACAATCAAAATAGAGGCATATCAGATCGTATCAGATGATCAAACAAATATAAAAAAGACATTTATAGCCTACACCAAAATATTTTAACCGATTATCTGTTTATGATGTGCATGGGCTTGATTCACTTTCTCAGAGTGTGGTCTGGAGTGCCAAGTCTCATGTAGTTCCTGAATATCTCATATCGAACAACTTTTTTTCCCATGTATTTCAAATCTAAATAAGTATACATTTTGACACTTCTGCCGACAAAGTTAAGATTTGTCATTTGCTTTAGGTGTCTAGATGTGTGCCTACAATTTACGGCTGTATGGCCTTTTTTGGCAGATACCTAGACTATGTATACTGAAAAGGCCAATGTAGAAAACAACTGATTGGTATAAGATGTAAGATAACTAGCTTACTTTTGGTGAAAATACAGGTCCGGCATATGTACATAGTTTAGAGCCAATCATTTTTAATAAAAACGGCTTTAAAATGTCATGATAATGAAGGTTCAACAACTTTACTGGAATGAAACTTGGAAACAAAAGTATGGTTCCATCTTTTATTGAATATTAAGGTTGATATTTCACATTAATACAGGCTACGTAAAGTAGAGCCACTATAGGACACAACGTTTTTCTCATTTTAACCCCCCCTTTTCTTTGTAAACAATAATTATACATGTACTTAGGCTTATCACTCTAGTAATTTTCTTTTATGCTTTCATGTCTTAATTGGGGCAGGTATTTAGGTTAGGTAGCAACAGTACTGAGGATAGATCCTGTAAGGTCCATACCAAAACACTCCTGAAGGGGGAGGGGGGTCTATGCTAGGCAGATGGACAGGTTAACTCCTGTTGGACAGGTAGTCACTGGGCTTTCCAACAGACAAATGTGAAAATGTAACTCCTCATAGCCCCAAAAACCACACACAAACACCCACTTCCTCTTGTTTAGTTAGGCACAACAAAATGGTGTCACCTCTCTTGCTTTCTCTCCCTGGCTCGGGACACTCCCTTGGTTAATATCTGTGTATATAATCTATGCAATAATATCAGGAACTTCAGATGCTTCTCCTGGTCTGATAGGTCCTGTTAGAAGCTCCAGCACAGGTCAGTCACGTGCATCTTAGTTGACGTGGTTCATGTGAATATTGCCTACATGAGGAGCCCAGGTCCCCGGCCACACCTACAATCAGAGCAGAATGTTGTGGCATTCTTTAAGCAATATGAATCGTGAGAAATATGGCACACTTTTGTGTGAACACAAAACAACACTTTCTAACATACCTGCTGTGGGTCTGAGCTGTCGGTAGCCACCTTCAGCAATGGGTTCCAGGCTGGGTCCCCAGAAGCATGCAACCCATTGAACACAGGACCCACAGGACCATCCCCCATGGGAGGGTGAGGAGGGAGCATCGCACCACCATACAAAGACATGGGCAAACCCTACAGAAACACACAGCGGAATAGAATACATGTAGACAGGTGTAATTCTGGCCAAATCATCGTTTACCATTAGTGTCATTTGGTTTGAGGAAATTCCACTCCCGAGCTGTCCTAACCGTAGCCTAAGGGCAGAGGGCTGAACACGACTTATTTACCTTGGAGAAATCCATGAAGTTTGAGGGCATTGCTTGATGCTGGGTCTGATGTTGAGTGTGTGTGTTTGTTTGGCTGTGTGTCTGATGGAAGGCATTGGATGGAGCCACGATGCCACTGTCATCTCTCTCCAGGGCCTGGTGCTGAGAGAAGGCTGAGGGCGCAGCCTGCGGCTGGAGCTGGAGCTGGGGATGGTGCGGCTGGGCCTGGGGCATCAGGTGTGCCCCCATCAGGGATTGGGACCAGCCAGACAGGGCCTCTGGAGGGGGAGGAGGGTAAGAGGAGGGGTGGACTGAGACCAGGCAGGCACTGGTTAGTTAGTCAGCAAACGCAGACACGATATCATGCAGTCCCGTCTACAGCCAACACGAGACAAATACTTTAAATATAAATGATTAACTAACATGCAGTGGGGCTTTACAGAACAAAAAAATAGGTGCACCTCATTTAAAAAAATTTATATATTAACCCATCTTTGTTTAGGCAGTCATGAATAAATGGCAAAAGTAAAATCTGGGATACACTAAAAAAGCAAGGTGCCATTCAAAAAATAAAGTTGGTCAGTTTTGTATGTTTTTCTTAAATCCAATATTTTTGGTACTATATCTTGCCATTTGAAACCCCTCTCCACAGTACCACATGGTAGAAACAACAGGTCAACTCATGTACATCCACCCATCAATCCCTTTATATTACTTCTCTATCCATCCATCCAAGTTCCCTTACCTGAAGTGCTGCCTAATCCAAAAGACCAGATGCCACCCTGTCCAGCACTGGAAGTGTACCCCGTGTTGAACATAGCATGGTTCACTGTGCCCGTCTGTCTTATCCGTGCCAGTCGCTCCGTGCCAATGGGCGGTGGAACCTTGCGGTCTTGATGATGCTGCTGCTGCTGGTGCTGGTGATGGTGGTGGTTGCTGTGGTTACCAACTGCCATACTAGGCTTTGATTGAACCAGAGCAGTCGCCGTTGCCACAGGCGCACAGAGTGGAGAGGGCCCACAGGATGACACAGAAGGTACGCTGGACTCACCTTGGAGGACATTCGTTCATTAGCACATGACCAAACTGTCCCAAAAGCTTCACACAGGACTGACAGAGCCCCTAGTCAAACTTACAGTTGTTATTGTTCCAGGGATGTGGGGAGAAATGTTGCCTGCTGAAGGCCGGCGTGCCAACAGGGGGGTGCCCCTGCAGGTAGCCACTCAAAGCCCCTGATGAGGACATGGACAGGCCACTGGCCGAGGTCACCTCCAGAGGGTGCATCCCTGCAAACACAACAGCATGACTCAGTAGAATAAAAAAACATGAGCAAAAACTAAGGCAAGAAAAGGCAGGCAGGTAAAACTGATTCCTTACCAACTGGACTGTTGATCACCCTCTGAGAGGGGCAGCGATATCCTGGTGCCTTGGAGCTGTTGTCTAGAGGAGGGGGACCCATCACTCCTTCCATCTGCCCCAGGCCCCCCACCCCCAGGTAGGCCGTTGGTGGGCCACCATAGGCCTGGTCTGGTGGGGTGCGGGTGGGCAAGTGGCAAGCCCCCCAAACCTGGTTGTTAGCCACCTGGTTGGTATCAAACATACTGCCGAAGGGGTTGAAGAGGGAATGGGGCTGGCCATAGCTGTGGGGCTGTTTGACCCCTGCCAGGTGTTGAGGGGGCATCGGAGATCCATTCATCAGGCTGTTGCCAAGGGAGGGGGGCAGGTGAAGCGAAGAGGGAGGGGTAGAGGTGTTGGAAGCCAAGCCTGGCTGTAACTGCTGCGTGTTGGGGTGCGTTTGTTGTTGTTGTTGTTGTTGTTTGAGCAGGGACTCCTGCTGCGATACTCCGGTGGGCTGTGCATACACAGACTGCGTTTGTTCCTGGGGGTTGGTGGTGGACGTCAGCGGGGCGTAAAAGTGGCCTGGCGGGGGATGCATGCCTCTGGGGGGCGCAGTGGTGGGGCTAGCCACAGCAGGAGAGGCAGTGGGGGGATAGCAGCCATGCGCTAAGGTACCGCTCGTGATGGTGTGTGAGGACGTGTTGCCCCCGGTTGGCGGGGGACGGGAGGTGCAGGGAGGTTGGGCCATGGCTGAGGGAGGGCTGGGCGCTGAGCTGGGGGGGAAGGGGAGGAGAGGAGGCGGTCTTTGGTTGTCGGACTGGGAGGGTGGCATGGGCTGTTGGGGTGCAGAGAAATGCATGGCCGCAGATGGAGCCGAACCCTCAGTGACTCCTCCCGTTACAGGGCCTGGTTTGGGCTCTGAGGAAGGCTTCTCTCGGGTGGGGGTGGCAGTGGGCTCTGTCGGTTTGGAGACGGGCCGATAGTGGAGCTGGGATGGCGGAGCGATAGGTGCCGGAGGAGAGGAAGGGGATGAAGAAGGGGGTGGAGGAGCAGAGCTCAGGGCAGCGGCAGTGTTGCTAGTGGGCGTCTTTGGTTCCGAGAAGAGCTGCTTCCTGGCCGAGGAGGGTGCGTGGAGAGGGAGCGAGGTAGGGGGCATGGAAGTAGGGGTGGGGTGTGAAGGGGTCACCACACCGGAGGAGAGGGGGGTGGCCGGCGAAGCAGAGAGCGAAGAGGCTGTCACAGCAGGTCCGTGTGAGGCACGGGGATTCATGAGCCCGGCTGGGTTCCCGTTGTGTTTGGGGGAGCCATTAGCACTTCCAGGGCTCACCGGCCGTACGGGGAACGGGCCCCAGGTACTGGGCGGAGCCGAGGTGAAGGTTCCACCAAACTGAGCCATGGGGAGCCGGGGATGTCGGATCTGGTGCATGGTCTGAGCAGCCAGCAGGGCCAGGTGGGGGTTGGTGTAGGCCAGCGGGAGGGGTACAAAGGGCGGGCGCACCCCAGGGGACAGGCTCTTCCCTGTTTTGGCAGAGGACGAGGAAGAAGAAGAGGTGGAGGAATGGAAGGAGACTGTTGAAGATGGGATCACCGACGCCAGACCCTGGAAATGGTCAAAGAAAAACATCCACGTCAGACTCTGCTGTGTTGTGCTTGTGAGGTACTGTTTCTTGCAGCAAAATATTTCAGTTTGGGAAAAAACCTGTAGAGAATCTCTTGACCACAGGGTTTTCTAACTATGAACATCTTTTAATGTAAATTAAGTATATTTGTTAATGTCCAGTTACCTTAGCTGCATGGCCAGCAGTGGTGTTGGTAGCGCCAGTGGACGTGGTGAAGGTGGAGCCCAGCTTAGTGGAGGTGCTGCCCACTGCTCTGATGTGGCTCCTGGGTAAGAGATCTTCCAGCTCCTTGGCTGGGTCCTGGATCAGAGAATTGATCAGCTGGACTGCCTGGCGAGTAGACTCTGTACCACCTCTGTACGGAGAGAGCAAGAAGAGAGGAGAACGGTGAAGAGGAAGTAGTGAAGTGAACCAGCAAAAATGCAGCAATCCATTTCATTTCTCTTTTCTTTCTTTCTTTCTATCTATACACACACTCTGTATGTGAATTTAAAAACAATAACCTTTTAACCAAAAGGTGAATTTACTTCATTACATACATACATACACACACACACACATATATATATTTCTTGTTGTTGGAGTTATAGGTTGTTTGTCTGTGTTAGCAATACCTGATGGTGATCATTCTCTCTCCGTTCTTGTCTTTCTGTTTGTCCACATCGATGTGTGCTCCTGTAACGTCCTGGATGGCAGTGATGTTACAGCCACCTCGCCCCATGATCTTTGATACGACAGATGCTGGTACAGACAGCTTCTTGGACCTGCCACACACACACACACACACACACACACACACACACACACACACACACACACACACACACACACACACACACACACACACACACACACACACATTTTTAAATAAATAACACGATCAGCATATGGCCAGATGTTGCATTGTATTTTTTGTAAATGGTGTCTTGGAATTTCCACCTGGCAGAAGTAAAAACTGGCGGGACCACTAGGTCATTGACTATGAAAGGAAAACTTGGATATCACTTATTCGTAACATATTTGTTACTAATGGTTCTAGTACTGGAAGCAAAAGCCCTACCTGCGGACAACCTCTTTCCAACCCTCTTCTCCTCTCTTCTGGCCCCTTTTGGGGCTGGTGATGCTCTTACTGTTCGAGGAAGAGACTGGTAGAGAGATAGTCTTCAAGGAGGACAGAGGATGATCACTCAGGCTGTCATGAACTCTGAAGGAGAGAGTGGAAAGACACAGAAAGCAGAAAGAGAGTTAAATATGTATCTATCCAAACAGAAACACAAGAATCTGGTGTCTTAAGTTTCAGAGGAAGTCGATAGATTGTTCGGGCTTTAAAAAGCATCACGTCGCACCAAACGCGGGGCCCCGGACACACAGACGTACTTGTGGTGTGGTTTGGAGACGGACAGGGTGACTTTGTCGTCTCTCTGTCTCCTCTCTGATCCCGTCTGACTGTGGCCATGCCCTGACTGGGCGGGGGACGAGGTCGAGAAGGATGACGCGTGCGGGGGAGGGATGAGGTCGGGGAGGTAGTTCAGGTCCTGGCTCTTGCCTCCGCTGCTGCCAGTCTCACTGGTGCAGTCCCCGCTGTCCTGATTGTCCGAGTCGCTGTTTCCACCGGGGACCCCTCCTCCACGAGGCTCTCCGTGGATCTTGTTCTTGTCAGCCTGGGAGGAGAATTTCTACTGTTCATCTTGAACTTAACTTTCTCAACATTGGGTACTTTTACCCCCCAGAAGTGTGACCTCAATCTTTAACGCATTACAATGTATCACACCACCAATTCTCAACATTTCACTCACCTTCTGCTGAGCAAGCGCCACCTGTGGATCCTGCAATATGATTGGCTCGCTAACTGCTGGGTCCCGGGTCTTGTTCTTCCTGTTCTTGCGGCTGGCGCTTGGCGTGGTGACAGTAGCCGTGCGTTTCTTGCTATAGGCGTTGGTGAAGGTGGGCGAGGTGGCAGAGATGCCGATGGTGGTTGTAGTGGTGGCACTGGGAGGCTCAATGGGTACTTCGACTTCTGTTAGGAATGGATGGGTTATTATTAACACTTGGTGCCATACAGATTATATATGGACCATTTTGAGAAAAGTGGACAATCAGGGTGAAAAACAATATGAAGGCTACTCTGATTCTGTGGGAGGCAGATTTGCTGATTCGAAGAACTATCCCAAAGTTCATAAGGAAATAAGTATTGAGCAGGCGATAAGAAGATCCTCCTCACCCTCAGAGTGGTCGTGGTCCTGCTGTTTTGATCCAGAATTATCTTTCTCCTTGGCCTCTTCCTCCTCCTCCTCTTCTTCCTCATCTTCCTCTTCCCCTTCATCCTGCTTCTTTTTCTGCTCCTCTTTTTTCTTCTTCCTCTTCTCCTTCCTTTTCTCTCTCTTGGCGGCAAGGGCTTGCTTCTTGCTCTCCTCCAGAGACTGAGAGGGGCGGAGAGGGGAACAGCAAAAGGATTAGAACATATTTAAAGACTGAAATTACATTAGTTCAAATGTGGTTATATTGTGCACATTTTGGACATTTGTGTGTTGGCTCAGTGATTCCCTGTTCAATGATCTATGCAACAGAATGAATTAAGCCTTAAAAAAACACCCACCTTCTCCAAGTCCAGCTCTTTCAGTAGAATGCTGGCGTTCTTGTTTGCTTCAGCTGCCTGTTGGTCTTTAGCCTTCACAATGGTCTCCATGCACTGGTGGCACTTCTTCAAAAGGTCCTGGAAAAGCAGTACAGTATACATTTATAGGGCAAACAGGAACCTATTCTGCTTTCTTTCTAATTATGTAAAAGAAGTTTGGAAGGAATCGAATGTGTTTTAATTAGGAGCAGAACGAGCGGGATGAAGGATGACTAGTAGGAGATCATGATCAGATAATATCTCATCATACCTTATCAGCAATAGTAGCGATGTATCTCATACACTCAATATCAGAAGGAAACTGGTTGACCTCTTTCACCATGTACTGAACAACTTTCACATGGCCCTGGAAAACATACAGGTCGGGAGTCAATGTAAGGGTTTAGGAGCCAGGCTATACCCACTACCACCAAGTGTGTGTGTGTGTGTGTGTGTGTGTGTGTGTGTGTGTGTGTGTGTGTGTGTGTGCGAAGGCAAGTAGTTAGTGAGTGCTCCTTTCTTCCACATATCACCTTTCTAAAGGCAGCCATTAATGGTGTGATCTTGCGGTTGTCAGCCGCGTCGACCTCGGCTCCTGCCTGCACCAACAGTTGCACCACGTCAAAATGGCCGCCATTGGCCGCCAGCCACAGAGGAGTGTTCCCTTTCTTATTCCTCACGTCAATATGGGCACCTCTAAAGAGAGAAAGATGGAGGAGAGGGAAAATACCAGTGAAGGAGGAGACTGACAGTGGGAAACCATCTAAAAAACATACAAATAACTTCCCTTTTGGCCTAGGTAGAAAAGACTTGTCTAGGCAGTGAACGTGTCTTACACCAACACTAGCTAGCGCTTTCAAGTACATGAAGGCTCAAATTAACAGGTTACGGTTAGGTGTCTCACCGGTTGATGAGGAGTTCACAAAACTTGTAGTGTCCTTTGTCTGCCGCGATGGTGAGGGCAGTGTCTCGAGAGGAGGGCACAGGAGGCGCATTGACGTCGGCACTTTTATCCAGTAGGACTCGGCCCACCTCGGCGTAGCCTCCAGAAGCAGCTTCCATCAGGGGAGTCAGGCCCGTCTGAGACAGACACAAGGGGTAAACCTGATTAGACCGCCACTCCACTTCTGTGATACACACTGGGATGACTCTACTTCTGTGATACAGACTGGGATGACTCTACTTCTGTGATACAGACTGGGATGACTCCACTTCTATGGCCGTGTCTGTTATGTAGATTAGAACAAGCGGGCCTGTACCGGTGTAGTACATCCCAGGGCTTTCTGTGCTTCCTAAATACTATAATTCTTCTCTGACCCCCTCAGCTCATCATATAGTGGTACAAAAGCTTGCAGTGGATATTCCTTTTTGCAAAAAAACTGAGAAACTATGAGAAACTAAATGTCATATACCTTAGCGCGGTGCTCGACGTTGGCCCTACGGTCCAGCAGAAGGCTGACCACCTCGGCTCGTCCCTGGAAGCAGGCCAGGGTCAACGCCGTGTTCCGGTTGGTCTCTATCTGGGCGTTGATGTCGGAGCCCATGTCCAATAGGAGCTTGACAGCGGGAACGTGGCCGTTCATGGCAGCCAACATGAGGGGAGAGATGCCCAGCTTACTCCCAGTCCTACAGAAAGGTAGGAGAGGAGAGAAACACGCAGAGATAATTAGAGTGGAGATTTGCACTACAAGAGCAGAGTGTGGTTTTCTTCAAGCGGCATGTACGTGTGCGCTCATGTTACTGACCTGGAGTTGATCTCGGCTCCAGCATTGAGAAGGATCTTGATGATGTTGACATAACCTCCTGACGCAGCGAGACTCAGAGGAGTGTAGTCAGAAACATTGCGATGCTCCTTGTTGGCTCCCCGCAAAAGCAGCAACTCCACCACCTACACGTATGCACACAAACCATAAGCACTGATCCTAATCTCAACCTGTCCACAGACCTTCAGGTTTTTGTCATCAGCTATAGGGAGAAGAAGCAGCTGTCCAGGGAGAAGGAGATTAGGACGGTGCTTTTAAAAGCTTGGAACAGTATCAGGGCACTCGCTCCAAGCAGCGTCAGCCATTTGAACTAGAAGGGCTAACTGCACGAAATCATTCTGATGTAGAGCGGCAGGCAATTATATCCCTTTATCTCAACAAATGATATAGCCAGGTTATAGCCCGTTTGTGTAACTAAGTATAGAGTAACAAACTGTATTAGGACCTATTGAAGGCTCAAGGGATAATTCATTCGTTATCTCAATATATGGATCTAGATAAGATCAAATTAGCACCTCCTGTCTTCCACCGGAGCAGGCCAGAGACAGGGGCGTGTCTTTAGTTCGCTCCGATTGGGCCTCGATGTCTCCGCCTTTATCCAATAGAATCTCCACCACACCCACGTGCCCTGCCGTCGCAGCCAAGATGAGAGGGGTGAATCCTGGGAGAGGTACAGAGAAAGGGGAGGACAGAGTGAGTGGACGGGGAATAACAGTTCAAACGATAACACAACACTACAGAGAGCAGACCAGGAGAGGGTGTGCAGTTTGGGTGGGTTTGGTTTCCTACCCTTCTTGTCCCTGTGTTCTATGTTGGCTCCTCGGCCAATGAGAACAGAGACGAGCTCTTCGTGACCCCCAGCACATGCCAGGGTTAGAGCTGTGTCATGGTTGCTTTCAGTCTGTAAACAAACACAAAAAAAGCCAGAGACAAAGTAAGGAGAGTTAAAGGGGTTTTGACTTGACACGGAACAAATGTAACTGCGCTAGCTCTTCACGTGGTTGAAACCTACATGTGCGTCGACGTCCACCGACGGGTAGAGGGTCAGCATGGATGGAGGGGTCTCTGCGTAGTCCGCCATGAGGTTAGAGGGCTGAGGGGATGGGGTCAACATGGGAACTCTGCTGCTCACTGCTGTGGACAGGGGAGAAGATGAGAGGCGGCTAAAATACATTTCAGCCATGCTGGGCCGCGGCCCCCGTCAGCAGAGTCAACTCATCCACCTACCTGCCATGATGTCGTCCAGTGTGTCGGTGCAGGTCCAGAGAGTCTGTGCAGGCGTAGCCACCATGAGGCCATCGGGACTGGGCGGGGCCGGCGGAGGGCAGGGCTGATGCTGATGTTGTTGTTGTTGTTGTTGTTGTTGATGATGATGTATTGTCTGCGTGGTCAGCAGCCCAGGTCCTCCCAGGTTTGCCATCTGCTGCTCCAACAGCGCTCTCTGTAGCTCTGGAGTGGTGCTGCAGGGGCCAGAGCAGGGGCATGGCCCAGGGCAAGGGTAGTTGGCTGGGTTGCTGAAGTCCGTAGACTGTTGCTTCTGGGTGGTGGGGGTTTGGGGCTGTATGGGGTGAAAGCTGATGGGAGGAAAGCTAGCCTGAAAAGAGGAAAGAGAAGGAGATGGAGGGCTGGGTAGGCGCGTCTGCGGAGGTGAAGGGGGAGGAGGGGATGGGGGCTGCTGCTGCTGCTGCCGCTGAACCTCTCTGTTGAGAATGGCGTCCACTTCAGGCAGTTTGGAGTAGTCCAACTCTTCTTTCTCTTCCTCCTCTTCTTCGTCTTCACCATCCTCCACTCCCTCGTCCTCTTCTAAAGCGGGCGAGTGTGGCTGGCCCTCCTCCACCTGATCGTCACGGTTAACCTCTCCCTTTCCCGGCGCCATGATGGCAATGTTTGATGGCAGGGGAGGGCTGCCGGGAAGCTCCGCCTCCCCTGCCGCCTGGCCCTCCTGCCCCGGGTCATCCTGGGAAAAAGAGTTCACATTGAAGGGCCTTCTCGGTTCTTACATGTATTGAGACAGAATTCATTCTCAGCTTCGTCTTAAACATCTGTAACGCAGGGTTCACACATGCAAGGCAAGAAGAGCAGGCCGAAATTTGCCCCGCCGGCCACGGAATGCTCGCTTATCGAGATTTTCGACGCGGCCTTGCGGCAAATGACGATTTGTGTGCATATGGAAAGTCTCCGGCACTTGTGCCATTTATGTGATGAACATCGTTTAGAATTACATTCAAAAACATGACTATTTATCATGCTCAAGGTGCTAACATTTTATGTTAACGTTTTTTATTATTACTTTGAAACAGCGATAACGAGCGTTTCTTCTATGCTGCCGATTCTGAATACAAGCAGAACCAAGACGAAGGCACGTGTTGCACAGACGGATGACAACATGGAAGCATCTTCTCATTGCACTGATTGGCCACTCGCACAGCAGGTGCCACTGCTCTGCCATTTAAAGTCCTTTTAAACTTTAAACACGCCCGTCGCCCAAGGATTTCCCCGCTCCTCACCTCGCCTCTAGCGTTAGAAGCGGGGGAACGCCTTCCGTTGAAAATGAATGACTTCCAGTGCGAAGTACCGCTCTAACCGCCTATGTGTACACCCAGCGTACGCCGTCTGCATTCGACGTGTTAGCCCCATCGCTCACCTTTAGGCCTTTAGCCTCCATGTATTCTTTGGTGAATTGCTGTTGGGTCTTCAGCTGGAGCTGTCTCTCCACTTTCTGTAGCTCCTTCAATATTTTCTTCTTCTTCTGGACCTGGAAATAAGAAGTAATTGATAACATTTTATCTTGTTTATTTATTGCCCTGATAATTCAATCACAATCAATCTAGTAGTAATTAGGGTGTACTATCAACGTGCTGTACTGAAAGTTGGTGTGTTCACAATGGATACAGAACAGATTCCTGAAGTAAACGTCTGGCTCACCTGTTCCTCTCTGCTCTTCTTCAGCTCCTCTATCTTGTCTTTGGTGAGTGGCTCCCCCTGGATCAACTCTAAGGACTGCAGCTGGGCTTTCTCTATTGCACTGATCCTACAATTAACCAAATAACAACCAATTCATTCAATAAATGCACGTCACCTATCGCAACAGCAAAATAGAAAACCACTGAAGTATTTCAATGGATTCTGAGTCTTGAGGAAACTTTGATAGGAGGTCCAAAAGGTATCTACCTAGGTGTGGACACTGACCTCTGTCCCAGCTCGTTGAGTTTTCCCTCTGTCTCCTCTACGATACACTCCAGTGGCTGGTAGGGGTGGAAGGGGGGCAGAAGGTCAGGCTCTGGGCCTGGGCCCGGGACCACAGTGACTGGGCTGGCCTGGTGGGGGCTCCCTCTCTGTTTTGAAGCCCCTGACAAAGACACAGACGGGGAGCACAAATTTGAGAGGAAAGAACACACAATATCTTGCGCTGAATATCATAGACCACAGATACTGTTCAAAACTGTACTGTGTGTCAGCTGTAAATGTGTGTGTGTGTGTGTGTGTGTGTGTGTGTGTGTGTGTACCTTTGTTGCTGACAGGAGGAGGGGTGCTCATGGAGGAAGGGGTCCTGTCTGGTTCCTGGGGAGGCACCACCATGGCCAGAGCCTGGAAGGGAACCCTGGGTGCCTGGAGGTAGGTGGGAAACAATACTGATGCTGTACACTACACTAAACGGTAATGAAGCAAGGATTTTGTTGTATACTGGAGCCTACTAGAAATGACTGATTTGGTAATTCAAGCTAATTTCTAGAAGTCTTATTAACTATTAAAAAATAAAATGGACACACAAACACTTTTGAATGTTTTGAGCTTAGTGCCGTTTGTGTGTGGATACCTGCGACTGATCGTGGGAGGGAGGAGTGAGCTGTGCCATATCCGGGGCAGGCACAGTGAGAATGTTGTTGGGGTAGTCTAGGAGATAGGAGACTACGATGGTGTGGCCTCCTTTAGCTGCCTCTATCAGCATGGTGGACCCGTCCTGAAGGAGGGACAGGCAGAGAGGAGGCAAAGCGGGATTACAGATTTAAGGTAATTTGTTAGAAACATGAAGGGAAAAGAGAAAGAGATCTTCATGCGTTTCTCTGATGCGTCTCAGTTGTAAGTGTAACTGCTATTCAGATGAGCTCACTTTGAGTCTGTGGGTGGGGTCAGCACCATGGGCCAATAGAAGCTCAACTACAGCAAGGTGGCCGCCTGCACAGGCCAATGACACTACGGTGTGATCATTGTTGACAGTTGCCCGGTTGACGTTTGCACCTAGAGGAGAGAAGACAGTGAGGCATATAGGTAGATTTGAAGAGGTGGTCATATTCCAGAACAGCAATAAGCCATGTTGTGATGCATGTGACGAACGATGCAGATATGCTTGTGTGTAGAGATGTAACGGTATGAACATTTCATATCACAATCATAGTGATATGTGCACATAAAAGCAACAGGATCATTATAAACAAAGCAATATGCATGGAAGAACAAATTCAATGTGCAGGTGTTGACATTAAAATGAGACAGAACATGTAAAACTGGTCAAATGAACAGCACTGATTGCATGTCCGTTCTCTTCTTGTGCATGATGTGCTGGCAGCGCAGCATAGCCTATGTGTGAGGGTTGTGCGGACATCCGTCCGGTAGAGGGCGCTGAAGGACCGTGGAGGTGATTAAGCATTTATCTGACAGGTCACCAGGTGAGCTCAATCTGGTGATTAGCTGGAGGAATGCTATAAAAGGGTGTCTGTTTCTTTCAGTAGGGGCTGATACACGCCAAAAGGCTGGAGGAGAGCAGGAGTGGCAGCAGCAACTGGAGCCCAGCGCTGGCAACACATTCCAGGCTGTGCACGTGTATGTGTGTGTGTGAGCAGTAATAAAAGGGTTACTACCCAAACATTTATATTGGTCTTGTGTCGGTCTGTGGCCAAACTCTCACACTATGTTTCCCCCCCAAAAATAGTAGCCCACGTCCCGCACTTTCTTTGGTCCCGGGAAAGACCCGGGTCTGCGCCGTTCACACAAACGACCTGGGTCTTTGAGTTACTTGATCATTATCATCATAATCAAGTTGATGTAGCCTACGTCACTGCCATAGACTGCATCAATACAGTTATAGTCTCTCTTGTTATCACACCAATTACTTTACAGCATAGACTTTGTTTTCTTCAGTACTCTAGTAATGGAAATGATTACAACACACAGACTGTTGGCTTTAACGTTTGTTTGTATTTTTCGCGTCTCATGCACAGATCCTAACCAATGAGGGTTATTTTTTATCATAAACCGAGTCGCGTAACTCTTTATACCGCAGCTGAGTCTGACTCGGGAATAACCAAAGTTCCAACTCTATGGCTGTCCCTGCATTCCGCCATGTTTTCCTTGAACCAAAACAAACAAACAGCCTACGCTGCATGCTGTGCTTGCGCAGCTTCATCTGTGAGACTTGCAAACTTTGGCTGGCGCTGGACAGTATTTTACGTGAGTTTTTCAAACTGGGGTAATCATACCTTGACAGTTTTAATGATAATTTCATTTTCCACGGTAATACTAATCGTCTGAGATTTTTGCCGTGGTTAATCATTAAATCGGTAACCGTTACATCCCTACTTGTGTGAAAAGTAAAGTTGTGTGTTGGTGTGTCGGTTTGCTATGTGCCTCTGGTGGTGAGGAGGTTGAAAATAAAGAGGTGTAATTGTGAGTGGCAGCCTACCTTTACTGATGAGGAAATGGACGGTACAGAGGTGTCCTGCTCTGGCTGCTTTCATCAGTGGAGTCCTGCCTCCCTCTGACTCATGCTCCTACAGGACAAACAGACAATTAGACCCATGAACGGGGAACAGTTTGCAACCAGTAGGACAGACTGGCTGACCAGGCAAACCAGACAGTATAGTAGTATAGTATACCAGGTATTCAAATCATTTCAAAACCGTTTTCTTAGGTGGGTAATTCCTGTTTTAGGGCGTAGCAGAGGTCAACCAGGCGGGGTCAGGAGTTCAAAGACTCACCAGGTCAGCTCCTGTCTGAAGTAACACATCCCCAACGTCAGTGTGTCCGTTCTCACAGGCATACGTCAGGGCCGTGTCACCAGTCGCCGTGGTAGCGTGCACGTTGGCCCCTAGGGAAGCCAGAGAGCAAAAGGATTTAGTACGCTACCATAGCTGAGGGTGTGTGGAAGTGTCCCCACTGCGCCTGCTTGTGGCCTTTAGTTGTACATTGTGCACCTCACCTGCAGCCAGTAGGTATTTGACCAGCTCTAGGTGTCCCTCCTGTGCGGCCTCCATGAGCGGAGTCGAGCAGCCCAGCTCAATGTCAGCGCCCGCTTTGATAAGGAAGTCTGCCACCTTGGGAGGCGGAGACGTGTACACACGTTACACAAGCCATTTATGAGGAAATCCTCCACATATCATGAGGTAAATACAATTTGACTGGTAAAGTAATAACAACACTTCACATACTGTGTGAGCGGCTGATTTTTTTTTTTCAGATTAGGGGCCTTATTATATAAAACAATGAAGAACAGGTAAAAGCATGGGCTTTACCTCCAGGAATCCTCCGCAGCAGGCTAAGGTCAGGGCAGTCTCTTGGGTCTCCTCTGTCTGGGAGTTGATGTTAGCGCCTGGAAAGCAGAGACAGCCGTTAGGAGGCAGTAGACTCAAAGGTTTGAGAATCGCTTTGACCATCGCCTCCTGCCTCTAGTGCCACAGCTCCCTCCTCCCCTTTTCCGTCTACCTTGGGCAAGCAGCAGAGCCACCATCTCCTCGTGCCCCTCCCGGGCGGCCTCCATCAGCGGGGTGTAGCCTTCGTCGTTCACCTCCTCCAGGTTGGCCCCTCGCTCGATCAGCAGCGCAGCCAGCTCAACGTGGCCGCCGCACGCCGCCAGCGTTAGAGGGGACTCGAACGAGTCGGCTGGCATGTTGACCTGGGCGCCGCTGTCGAGCAGGAGGCGCGCCACCTCGACGTGCCCGTCCTGAGACGAGAGAGAGAGGTGAAGGCGTTAGAGCAAGGTGTGTTATCGAGAGAAGAAAATGTGAGACATGTTTCTGCTTTTCTGTGCGCGTGTATGGGTGTGTTACACTTACCATGCAAGCCTCCATGAGGGCTGTGTGCATCTCGTCTGTCTTGTGCTCCTGGTCAGCCCCGGCTTCCAACAGGAATCGCACCATGTCCAGGTGCCCTACGGAAGATGTCAACGTTATGACACAAACATTCATCTATTGGGATTCAATTTGTTTTCAGTGTCGGTTCCTTTCTATATCGCAGAGGATAATACAGAAACGTGTGTGTGTGTGTGTTTGTATTTAGGCGTGTGCACGATACCTTTGTAGCAGGCCAGAGTCAAAGCGCTCTCCTTGAACTCGTTGGAGTGCGTGTTGATGCCTGCTCCAAACTCTAGAAGCACGCGCGCTACATCCACGTGTCCTGCACTTGCTGCCTCCATCAGGGGTGTGTGTCCGTTCTCGTTGTGGTCCTCAATATTGGCGCCTTCCTTCAGTAAGACCCCCACCACGTCCAAAAACCCTCCGGCACATGCATAGGTTAGTGCTGTGTTGCCTAGAGCAGAGGGGAAGGGGGGAGGGGGGGTTGAGTGCGGGCCATTCTGTGGACCAATTAGCCGCTCGTGTGTGTGTGTGTGTGTGTGTGTGTACCTGTAGATGACTGTGCGTTGACGTCCGCCCCGTGCATCAGTAGCAGGTTGACTATATCTGTGTATCCTCCACTAGCAGCGGCCATGAGAGGGGTGATGTCTCCCTTGATACCCCTGTCCTCTACATTGGCATGCATCGCCAACAACACCTAAAGGGGAGGAGCACAGGTTACATGGACAGTTACGTACGTGCGTGCGTGCGCGCGCGTGTGCGTGCGTGCGTGTGCGTGCGTGTGTGTCCGCAACTCCTGCAGCTGTATAGGGAGTGGGTATGTTACCTGGGCTAGTTCATAGTATCCAGCGGAGCAGGCCAGACAGAGCAGACTCTCTCCCTCCTCTGTATGTTCGTTGACGCTACGTCCCTCGTCTAGAAGCTTCCTCACGGCGTTCACGTCTCCGTCAGAACATGCTTCTGCTAGACTTCGGCTGAAAATAACCAGACTGCTACAATTACTGGGACTGACAGAAACCGACTCAAGACGACAAAGGAAACGTTCTTGCAGATATTGTCTGTCATTGTATAGGTCTCATGTGAACTTTGTACATAGATGATTCATTTTGAAGTTTTTGCCCATGTCCAGTTTGTGTATAATCCAATTAGATTAGATACATACTTGTCAGCCTGGCTGGCATTGAGTGTGTTTTCTGCCCTCATCCTAGTGAGGGCGGCGGCGGCTTCGTCCAGGGCGCAGCTCACCGATGATGTCAGACGCCGCAGCACTTCAGGGTCTGCAAAGGCTTTACCATCGGCAGTCGACAGTTTACCAATGCCTTCATCACCAATACCATCATCAGGCAGGGCCAGAGGTCAAGCCAGCATTCATAGCACAGTCCCACAGGTTAGTGCCAGGCAATGTTGAGCAGAGCACACAACACACACACACGCACACGCACACGCACACACACACACACACACACACACACACACACACACACACACACACACACACACACAAGCAATGGTTACAATTACAAGCAATGTCCCAATTCAAAACCATGCGAATGGGTTACATTTTTACAGTGCTAAGTTAATGAATACCCTAAAACATTGTATACGTTTTTTTTTTTTTTCTTGCATCGTGATAAGGGACTGGAGTCTAATCTAGAGGTTCTGATGAATACTGAAGGAAAAACAATTGCATTTACTTATTTTCAGGATTTTATTGTAAAATTTCCATTCCAAATTAGTATTAAAACTGAACCTTGACCCTGGCTCCACTGCACAGTAAAGGACCACATTTGGATGTTGGAACATTATAATTAAAGGACTGCTTTCAGTGTAGTCCTCAGCCGACTTAAACAGATCCCTAAGGATTACCAGTTCACTAAGACCACAAACAGGCAGTCACAACTCTGGCCTAGACACTGACTAGCCTGAGTTAATTCAACTACACAGAGGTAACAGAGGCATGGACTTTCACACAATCTATGTCTATCGCTCACACACACAGACACACAGTGTACTAAAGGGCACTGCTGAGTCATGGAAGCTGTTGCTGCTGTATGGAAATCCATTGTTCCGGATAATCTCGCCTATGGTGCCCCAACCTGTTAGCTTCCCTGTAATATACAGTGGGTTGGGCAAGGACGTCTAACCTACTAGTCAGCTAGTTCACAGTCTCACCAATGCTCTGAGTTAAGCAAACAGACTGCCACGCTTCATTCAAAGTGGGTTGGGCTATTCGCACAGCCGGCAAGACTGGCTGAATGTTTTGTTAGCATACCCTTTCTCATTAGGCTATCCATTATACAACGAAAATTATAACAATACAGCGAGCACACAAGTTACCAAAGAGTGGCCAGGGTGACTGGCTAGCCTGCTAAGTTGCTATTGAAAGCTACTTATGGTCTTATTCTGACTAGGTTATACTATTAGCAGTGAGCTGCCCTGCTAATTGCATTTTGAAACACAGCTTGACCTCTTACCACAAACCATGCAGAAGCTCTACCATTATTGCTGTGTCTCAATAAATCCCAAAAATATAGAACCAGAGTCAAGCAGCAATAGTTTTGGTTTCCAAAAACTCAACCACATGACATGTTAGACTATCTCTCTAGGTGAAAAGAGGGTTTGACATTGATTCCAAAACTAAGTTTGCGAGCACAACTGAATAGTGCAGCAAGTCCAGCACAACACAACTGATGAGGATGTGGAGCTATTGCAATACAGCTGGCATGAGGGATTTGAGAATCTATTCTGAGCTTAAGTCTTTCCTGTGCAAGCCTGATCCAGCGAGGCCATAAAGTCCTGCTGTCCTGGGTCACTTCCTAGCCGAGGAAGGCAGACATGCTTTAGCCGAACCAAGTCTTAGTCAAGCCTCTCTGGGTAAAGGGTTCTACATAAACCATTGATTAGGGCAAACTTAGTCTGACGCTAGCCTGGTAGGTGTTTCTGTTTATTAGAGCAATAAGGATCTACAGTGCAGGGTTAAGGGCGTACTGACCAGCTGCTTCTAGCAGCGCCTCTAGTCGGGCCTGTGTCTCTGGGTCAACTGTCCGGAGGTCAGCTCCATCTGCAGCACTGGACAGCAGCAGTTCAGAGGCAGTCTTCAACATGGGGTTGTCAAGGTCATCCTGGTCCAGAATAAACGACTCCACCTAAAGAAAATGTGATGAGAAACCGAAAAGTGAGGGGAAGGGAGACAGAGACATTGGTTTGGAAGAAGATACTGATAGATGATAATTGTAAGGCAGTCTTTATATTTTGAGATTTGACACAGGAGGTGATATCCTCAAATAACCTCCGATAAATGCAGCCCCAGCCTTGTCATGCTGCATTGAGAGAGACTGTGCCAGGCTACGCTGAAAAAGATTTGAGCCCGGATGACTTTATGACAATGTGACCATATTATTCCCTAAAGTGGTCTTCCCATAAAATACAGTAAAGGGCAAACTACTTTATGGTATTTCATTGACATAATAGTAACAATATAATGATAATAATAAATCTTAATTTGTACTGCACTATTAAATATAAAAAATAATGGGCTACATAAATAGCACCACGTACGAAATGTGTACCGCAAGACCCATCCAGCGATATAAACTGGAGATAAGGCCAGTGGCCCGGTGTGCCCTTTTAGCTCACAGAAGGCTTAGGCTACTTACTTAAGCTTTGAGTTGAGCTGATCAGCCTCGCCTCTTCCTTTCTATCCAATACACTCTCTCTTTCTCTGCCATTCCCCTCCCACTTCTAGCATACGAGCTGGTTAATCTAGCTTGCGATGCCCCCATATCACCTATCAGTCTCTCCCACTTTCTCCCCTCCTAAAGTGACTTTGACCTGCCTCCTTTACACATACGCCAGGTATCCTGTTTTTTAAGAACGGGTCCTAACGTGTAGACCGTAAGACAGCCTGGGCCTACACTCAATAGGGCAGACAGCTCTGTTCTTTCTACATTGATTTAACATTAAAGTAAAGTCAAACAGATCCCCTCATCATTGAAATTGCTGTAAAGCATTTTCCTAAAGAGAGCAACATTTCCACCCAAATCATTATGTCATGCTGAGCAAAGTTTGCATCATCATCATTGGCTGTGGAGCTCAGCTTGATATCTCACAGCTCTGCTGTCTGTTAGCCTGGCAGTCTCCTCTGCTGCTAACTTGGCTGCATGTACTGAGGCACAGTGACAGCACCACACACACACACCTGCCAGTCAGCTAGCCAGCAGTGCCTCAACACAGTGAGCGCAGCTGTGTCTCTGTTTGTGTGTGTGTGTGTGTGTGTGTGCAGGAGAGTGACTGGAAGCTGATCTCAAAAATCTGTTACAAAAGACGCATGCAGAACAGGCATATACACTGAACAGTACAAAGACATACCAATGGGTATGGTAGAAGGAAGATAGCGATAGGTAACAGGAAAAGAAGAAAGAGAGAAAAGGAGGAGATGGGTCACAGAGAAAGCATAAGAGAGGACACAGTGAAAGGGTGTGGTCCACAGCAGCATTTCTTTTGCCGCTTTGGGGCTAGAAATACTAAAACAACTGTGGTGCTAGACTCAGGGAGAGTAATTGAAACCACATTGTTGTTGAAGTCATAGTACTGACTTCAGACTGCAGAGGTCTGAGACAGATCTTACAACCTATGTGCGACTGGGAATATTGTAACTGGAAAGATGTTGAATGCAGGAGTTTTTTTGTTACCTTTTAAAGCAGTCGGGTCAAGCTACAAAATTTGAAATATAGTTGTGAGGGAGAATTTCCATGTCTGATTGTGAAACTCAAATAGGCATCACAAATTTTACATACAAGGTAGGTCTGGGCCAATCATCTTTCAAATAACATGAAGTAAAAAAATACAAATTAATGGCTCACCGTTGCTCTGGTATAGTTTAGATTAGTTTATCAAGACAGAAATGCAATTGTTTTCCTTAATTCCATATTAATCTTTTTGTTATTATTTTTTGTTTGTTTTTAATGTTAGTATTTTATCCTGTGTGTTGTACATCTTTGTTTTCAGTTTTGTTTTATTCTGGTGTTCTACTCTTGGCCAGGGCTCTTTTCCTTTATAAAATAGATGTCTATCTGAATGGGACTGATGATTAAAGAGAGAAACACCACCAGCACCTGAGCTACAGGGTCTTAAAATATAACAAACCTGCATTTGTATATGAATGTGTTTGCTGTGTACATTTGATCCCTGACTGGGATTAGTAAGACAGTAGTTTGAACCCTAATTTAAATCTTGGAAACATGTGAGGTTCTCCAGCTACCGGCAAAAGTATCAAACAAGCACTGGATCATTAAGATGGTCGGATTGACTTTAGGGGACTCAACCAGACTAGGAATTTTATCATTTTAGGATTTACGTAATTTGTCCATTGGACACCAATTTTTTGGAGGACATAAAAGTCATCAGACATCAAGGCAGTTTACTATAGCCTATATTTTGCTTTGTGTAAGTTGCCATTTATAAACACTCATTAGAAACATTTACCTTCATAACAGATGTCAAGAGGAAACATGTAGATTTTAAGGAGTCTGTGTAAAATATTCTTAATTAAGTATCTTATTTTTGGGTCAAGGTAATCATTTAAGCAAAGCCTATTTTTGTTTCCATGTAAACGACATGTATACTATATGGATATTTGTATTGTAATACATTAAAAACAATGTACAATTCAAGCATATAAATATATTAAAAAAAGAAAAAGGAACTTGACTTCACTAACTAATAACTGTGTACACATTATGTTATCTCCAAACACAAGTCCCACTCCCCAACAAACTCCCCTGAATCGTATGCATAATAGAACCAACACAAGGGGAGAAGTGGCACCAAGGGGTTTTGGAGAATTATAAAGGGCTGCGGATACACTCAAATCCAGTCCTGCAGACAAAATGGAACGGTGAACCACAGGATACTCTAGGTCTAGGCAACTGCAGCTTATGTAGTAGCCTTTGTGCGTTGTCCCAAGCTTATGACAGTCTGACCTGTAACTTATTGACATCCTTGTATGTGAGTGTTGCCTATTCCATCCAATTACACATTCGAACGTGAACCTTGTAGTGAGTTGACATCACTTCCAATATGAACATGAAGACAAAAAAGAGACACCAGAAGATGTACCACACATTTTACAAAAAGGTGTTTCACTTGAAAGGGCCAAATACTATATCGATGCCTGCATGGACCCGGATACATGTCTACAATAATGGAACTCCAGCGCATGTGTCACACAAACAACATTTCCGTTAGTATGTCATTGGTTTTTAGCAGAAGTAGACGAACACTCCTGGCTAGGCACCCGAAGACTAACATTTGTCTCCGGTACTGCTGGTATACAGCATTACAGCAGAGACCGAAAATGCTTTGGCAAAGCCCTATGGTGAAATCTACAACTAACCCAGTGCTTTGTCATTTCAAGCTGTCAGACAATCACATTTAAGAATTGGTAGTTTATCTTAAGTGAAAAGGAAGAAAAAAAAACGTGATATAACAACATGATAGACACCTTGTTAAATCATATATTATAGGCTACACAAAATGAAAAGGGTAGTGAACCTTGTAAACTGTCGGTGCCACTGCTTGCGTTTCAGGCCTGCCTGGCCCCCTGGTAAAGTAGTCAGGCTGGCACACGTAACGCTAACTTGCTAACATATTTTTTGCTAGAATACTGCTAGGGCTTGCTGTCTTATGATTATCTGAAAATATGAAGCTGGTGGGTTCTTGCACGCATGG
Source organism: Aplochiton taeniatus (assembly GCA_017639675.1). NCBI lineage: Eukaryota > Metazoa > Chordata > Actinopteri > Galaxiiformes > Galaxiidae > Aplochiton > Aplochiton taeniatus. The sequence continues at coordinate 40,209,272 of CM030172.1, read as the reverse complement.
CATACAAGCGAAATAGTCAGTTTCATTGGCGATTGTTGACAAGCGCTTCAAGTATGAGGCAATAGATTAACTAGCATTTTAAGCTAACGTGCTTATGTTAGCTAAATTAGCTAGCAGACATGATAATTTACCTCGGAAACCTCATCCTCGTCGCTGCCAGAACCGGGCCCCGTGAGTACTGCAGCTGCAGCGAGCTTGAAATCCAGCCTGTCAGCTACAGGCCCCGCAGTTTCGCCAAACAAGCGGACTTTCTTAGCACCTGCACCGTTGCCACGGGCCCCGAGTCCGGCTGCTTGTGTAGCTCCTACCCCAATTCCCGAAGCAGGGGAGCGCGGAGTCACGGAGTCTATCTCGTCCTCGAAGCCGTCTGCCAGCATTGCTGTCCCGGCTACTGCATCCTGCATGCTTTGCTGTAAGTGTGTTCACTAATTTACACAACGTTGTGTTTTTCGATTGGATGTGTAAACTATTTCAGATAATATGTTTAACACCTCAGGGAAGTCAAACTCTCCTAAAGCGAGAAGCGATTCTTTCCCCAAGCCATTAACTTTCTAACAACCTAACTTTTCGGTCCAGCAATCTATAAACCCGCCCCTATAAAAAAAAGCTGCGCAGGTCATTGGTCAGCAATATTTAACACCAAACAATGACTGGATAGAAGGCTTGTCAGAAATTCCAGGGTCATGTTAGGTTTACTAGTGAGCTTTGCGATTAAATACAAACTCCTGGCCACGCGAGGTTTACAGAGGGTGGGCATGTCAAAGACTTATGAAATAGGAAGATATCCACCTTACCACCACTTCAATTGTCATCTTGAACGTTAAGGATGGTCGCTACAAAACGACTTACAGTGAGTGTATTGCATAAACTTACTAATGTGTTTTAACGTTTTCCCTCATGTTGGCTTCTAACGTGCTAATTACTGTTATTTTTCACCTAATTATCTTCATGTAAATTAAGTAAATATTGTTTTTAGTGTCTGGCTGATAAACATAATAAAAAAAAAACTGAAGTATGTCTTGCTTCTAAAGTGGTTCATACAATTTTAAATGTGTAAACTAAAATTGTAAGTTATTGAATCCCAATGATTTTTAAAGGAACTGAAGGTGAATGCTTACTGGTTATTTTTTCCTGTAATTCCCCAAAATATCGCTGTGATAAGAAACAAGTGGGTCAGTTGAGGTTTGGCTGTAGTTCTACAAATTAAACTTTCCAAGGAAACCTTGAATCATTTGCATACGGTGAGTTTAAAAAAACAAAAACATACTCAGAGTTAAACTAAAGTGAAATCAGCAGTAAACAGAAGGGAAACTGTTGTAAAAATTAAGAGAATAAAATAAAATACCCCAATTAGGTAGACTTTACATCAATTTCTAATATTCTGTCATGCTGATAACTCTTAGATTCATGCACTACCTGTGGTAGGACATTAAAAAATCCAATGTTTTTTACCCGTCAAGTTTTAGTTTATTAATCGGGCGCTTTGGTAAACAGCAACTGGATATACAACCTTTCTCAGGCACAATCAACTTTAGCACCATACACATCACTGCAGGGTAACTGCATTAAAATAAAATGTAAAAATCATAAAATGTGAAAAATACAAGCACGATAGACTGCATTTAAAATATTCAATTTACATGTACAAAAATGATCCTATGTGCACTGCCATCTACAATAAAGGTTTTCAAAAAGGAAACATGTATTAATAGCAACCCAAGTCAGGATAATTTGCCCCCTACAATAAAAACAATTTTCTGTAACTACCTGTATTCACATGTACACTGGAACTTCCCTTACAAGCTTGTCTTTATACGGAAGGAGTTCAGTTAATACCCAAAGGCTATAATGCCCAAGATAGGTAAAAAAAAATCGCGCAAATTCGCAATTATTTACGATCTATACCATTAAAAAATGCAACTTGGGTTAACTTGATCTTTAGGAGGTTGGAGTGAAGGTTTGTTGTAAAAAAAAATTCAATAACATCTGAATCTATTCAGGAAGTCACAATGTGCTGAGGAACTCCTTGACCTAAGGGGGGGAAAACAGGAAGAAATGCAGTATTAGCACAATAACAGATTCACAAATCAAAACATTTGCCATTTTCATTGCGTATATCTTTATCTAACAATCCACTTACAGTACGACCCCATTATACCGCTATTGTTGGGGTCCATAAAAGTTAATCGCAGCAAAAAAATGGGGTCTCTCTAAATCAGGGTAATGATTTAGGTTGAGATTAATGAGATCAAACCGACCCAATGTTGACATCCTAAAACACCCATATTTTTTACCCTATTTCATGCATGTTTACCTTCTGGAAAGTACATTCAGCGAATAAGTTTAAACAGTAGAAAAAAAAAAACACACGCTGTACAAGGGTCTAAAGTTATATCGGAATTTGCGTAAAATCGGGGTCGTACTGTTTTATCTATTGCTATAAAGAAGAGTAAAACAACTCATAGATGTGCTTCAAAAGAAGACAATATTACAAATGGTATGATTTCTCTTCTGTATTTTCACCCCAAGATGAGAGGCAGATAGTTGACGGCATAGTCCTCAAGTCTTGCGTTTGTTTTAGTTTTAAGAATGTTCCATAGTATTCTCTATCATCAGCCCTGAGGTATGCTGCACTGAACTTGACCAAATCTTTGAACCGCATTAAACTTGGACTCGCCCTTAAAAACAGCACAGGTCATGTTTATAAAAGTGACAAACAAAGCATTGTGGATCCACTCTGACATTCAATGACAGTGAAGGAACATCCTACTAAATGGCAAATAGTAATAAACATATTCAACTTTTAACCATTATTATTAATAACCAAACACTGACCTTGTCAACCATTGACTCCTGTTTGATGCGGTCATTCTTGAACTCATCATTGACATCCAGGACCAGGATAGGGATGTCCTTCAAGTAATCAAAGTTCAACCTGGACACAGACATCCTTTTAAAATCGTAACACTAGTCATATGTTTTTGTGCACCCAGATATTGACATGGGTGTATGAGCAGAGGGTGCCCCACATTTTGGTCAATCTGGCTGTCCACCCAAAAGGACAGTCAGGGCAAACATTGGATGGGCTTAGTACTGCTACTAGTAATGTGAATCGGCACATAATGTACCTTGTGTCCATGTAATTGCTGTGTTATCCTGGATAAATGTTTACAATTTTGCCTGCAATGTGTTTTACAGCGTACTTCACTGGTCTACACTATATGAAGATATGAAGTCTATGTGAAAACGTAACTTACTGAGTGGTGCGGTTGTAGAGCCAACACTCATGTTTATAATGCAGCTGTTCAAGGTAGTCCAGGGGTATGCCCTGCTCCTCCTCTCTACCTCGTAGGTGCAGCCTCTGCATACACCTCTAAAACACAGAATCAAAAACATGAATACAATCAGACGGGAACAATCTGTGAGACACAGGAATTTTTGCAGACATTTTAGATTAATTCAGGTCCAAGTGGCCTTATGGCACATGTGGCTCATTCTATGAAACCCTTAAACTTGATGTACCTGAGGGTCAGCACGGAGATAGATCATAGCATCTAGCTCTATCTTGCTCTCAAACTGTGAGAGCAGCCATCCATGCCAGTCCTGGTAGATAGACCATTCTGTCTCATTCAAATCCCCCGACTCAAACAAGTTGGACGCAAACACATACCTGGAGGAAATATACCCAATGGAATGAAAAAAAAAAAAAAAACTAGTGACTGATGGGAGCAGAGCTGATATCATAAAAGCCTGATTAAAAAGGCCTGATTTGTCTGCAAGTCTGTGCGTGCAATGCTGAATAGACAGTTAAAGGAGGAAATGATAACCATCTGTCTACACACCTGTCACTGTAAACAGAACGTTCAAAAAACTGCACAGGTTTTTCTGCCTGCTGCAGCTTAGAGGAAGGGGGCTGCAGCTGGGAGCGGACACGGCTGAGGCATGCGTAACTCTGAAAGGTGTAGGACCAGCGGCTAGGCTTGTCATAAAGCATCTGCAGGAGGTTGCCTCCACTTTTTTGTGATGTACTCAGTTCCTGAAGGAGCAGCACAAAGAAAAACAATTTAGGGCAGCTAGATGTAGAGCAGACAAAGCTAAGATCAAACACCTGCAGACATACACAATATACAGAAAGGTAGAATGTTACCTTGAACTCCTTTTCAGTATTTTGAACATTGCACCACTTTCCAATTGGCTCAGGAATGACCTCCCATTCCTCTGAAGTCTTTTCTAGCAGCCCCACAAACGTCGACTTTCCTGCAGCTGATACAAGAACAGGCATTAGGATTGAGTTAATCAAGTTACTCCCGATGTTTTAGCAAACATGCGCATTAAAGGCTAAATAATGACTTAGAAATTAAGTCTGGAGATTACATCAACAAGTATCAACCATTATGCATGGATGATTCAACGGTTTAATCAGTTTATCTCTGCCATAACTCTAAGGCTAGGTATCTTTACCTTCCAAAATGTTGCGGGTCTTCGGGCAATTAGACCATAAACTTACTCTACACAGAAACACACATGGCTTATTTCCTCCCGTCACCCTAACGTTACTAATCTAACTCCTACATACATTTTATAACACATTATGAACAGAGTAAACAGAATCCTACTACTAATAATTACATTACGAACAGCATATGATAGTGTGTAAAACGTTATATTAGCCTAGTTATGACATTTGTTATACTTATTTGGGGGAGTAACATTATTTGAGGAGTTATAGCAAGGTTAGAAAGCTGTTTAGCAAGCTAACAACCTGAACCTACCTATATTTCCCTCAATTGAGATCTTCTTGGTTCTTTTCTCGAAGCTGTTGTCAAATTCAGGACTCGAACAAGATCTTTTAGGGGGGGTTGCCATTACTTTACCCAAACTACGGAATCTATAATAAAAACGCAATAGAGTTTGCGCGCACAATCTGATTAGTTTTAAGTTCTTTCGGCGCCAGACACACTTGAAGTTACATCACTTCCGTTCAAGAAAAACAAAGATCACCGTTTGTACAAGATCTTCAGCTCAGAGTTGAGTCCATCCTTATCCTTCTCCTTGACATGCTGTCAATGAGTCCATCCAGAGCTATATATAGGTATAGGTATACGGGTATATAGATGCAGTATTTGGCCCTGGGTCCATCGAACTATTTAATGGGTTGGGTCCAACCGACCAGTGGCATATGACCCCGCGCGACTAATTCGTGTCTTGCCCACTATTCCTTAATTTATTCTAATTTCATGGATATGATCATATATGAGAATCCCTTCATTTGCATCTGAGTGTTCATACATTTCTAAAGATTCACACAGCTAACCCTTCTAGTTTTCAGGAATGATGAGTTGGGTATGCCGTATTTATTGTGAGTATAACAAAATAAGGATTTCTGTATACTATGTTGTTTGCAGCTCCAGAACATTTTGAAACCCCAAAACAACATTTTTGCATATATTTATTATCAACAACAACTTAAACTTTTATCTCAAGCATTTTTTAAAGTTAAATAGCAAAAAAAAATACAATGGTAAATAAAATTTGAGTACCCTGGAAAATTAAGGATATGATCTGAATCTGAAATGAATGTTTAGGCATGTTTTTCGCGCTCCAACTCCAAGTAGTCGCAAAACAAATAGTACATTTTTTAGGTTCAATCTCTTTGCTGTGTTACAATCTTGGTTCATGTTTCCGGAAGCATTCCTCAGGGTGTTGGAAGCGAACGCATGCGCATCAGTGTTAAAGAATATCGTGGACCTCTTGCCCCAGTATCCACTCCAGAAGAGCGATTGTTTTCCGTAAATAAGGTATTGCCATTTTCTCTTTTATTGCCATGTCTACATGTATGTACATTGTAAAATATAGGATAACCTCCTTTATTTTATGATTCCGTATAGGTTCATATGTTTAACCAGCTCAATTGTTCATGCATGCCGAGGGGGATTGAGGCCTGTGTCTTTGTCTGCGTGCGTCCCTAGCACGCTTTGTGCCGCCTGCCGGTTGGTTGCCATCCCCATTCAA
>CM030172.1:39808512-40203160 GCA_017639675.1 Aplochiton taeniatus | reverse complement strand
CATATGTGGGAGACAAATAAGGCTAATTACTCCAATCACATAATTGAAAAATCCACTTGAACGAAGTTGTTCGAGACCAAACTAAACTGAATCTATTATGCTTTCCCAGCCTGGTTATGGAAACGTGGAACATTAAAACCACGTGATGTGTGTTTTATTAAGAGCCTGGTTCACTTGTAACTGCAGAACAGTATGCTGTCCTAGCATGTGGTGCAGACTGATCGACAAATACAATTGTTAGAACAATTGCCGTAACAATCACGTTGTTATTAGGTCCTACACCATTTGATTTTGTTTGTGTTGAACTTGCATATATATCTATATATCCACCAATGACAACTTTGCCTGCATCGTTACGCATAGTTTACTATAGCCTTGCACGTACGAAGAGCTGCAACCATATGCATCACTCCTCCATCTCTAGGTACCCGAAATGCTTTTGTTTTAATGACCCATTATGCTATTGGTTTGGTGATATCATTTTAAGTATGGTGTCACACACACCCGCGCTTCAAACCATCTATTTTGATCATCACTTCAAAGGTATGGTTTCCTAATAATGAATGAAAACAACTTTCAGGGAACGAGGGATTGACAGCATTGATCCTTCCTCGTGGTTAAACGGATTAACAGTAATCACACTCCCGCAAACAATTTAGTTTAAGCAACATGATAACTAGGCACACCTACCAATGGGCAGAGCCAGGAAGAATGGCAGCCAACAAAGGATAAACATCCCAACCACTACACCGAGTGTTTTTGCTGCTTTCTTTTCCCTGGAAAACTTTAGCAGCTTTACTGTCAGCGTACTGCGTCCGGAGGTACCCTTGCCGCCACTGCCAGCGCAAAAATCCTGGAGCTGTGAGTTTTTACAGTGTATCCGAAGAGTCAACTCCTTAGTGTCCCTATGCTCCTTCATCATCCCGGCCTCCAGGTTTTTCGTAGTCCGTTTTGCCACAATGTAAACCTGGAAATACATAGCAAGAATCACACAGAGAGGAATGTAGAAGGATCCCAGTGACGAGAATAATGCGTAAAAGGGCTCTTCTGTGATAAAGCAGATGGTATCGTCATTGGATGGAGGCTGTTTCCATCCCAGCAGCGGTCCTATAGATATTACAATGGCCAGAACCCACACGCAAAGCATAGCCAACAAGGCTCTCTTCTCCGTTACGATGCTGGGGTACTGTAGCGGATAGCGCACACCTATGTAGCGGTCTATGGAGATTACGCACAGACTCATGATGGAAGCCGTGCAACACAGCACGTCTACGGCTGCCCAGATATCGCAAAAAACCCTCCCGAACACCCAGTAATCTAGTATCTCCAAAGTAGCTGAAACTGGGAGAACCGTGGTTCCCAACAACAGGTCAGCTATAGCCAGGTTAATGATGAAATAGTTGGTCGGGATGCGCAGGTGTATGTTGCATACCACAGAGAGTATTACAAGGATGTTACCTACTATGGCGAATACTATAAATGCACCGAGCACCATACCGAGCGGCACTGCCCGTGTCAGGTCCAGTGGAGTGGTGTCTGTGCCGTTTATAGTAGTGAAGTTGTGAGAGTTATTCCCGGTCGCTGTTGACTGTGTCCCAGTGTAGACTTCACGGGGGGACTCGCTAGTCCCGATGTTTACCTCATCAGCGGTGTCAAAATTCATTATGTCTAGATATGTTTCCCATTCCAAATAATCGTTGACTTGCAAACAGTATAGATAACCATTTAAAAATTGTTATCCATAAAACGCAACTTTGAGAAAATGCATGGTCGTCCTTGTGCAACCTATTCTTCGCCTGGCATCGGGAAAGATGACCAGTACACTGCACCATTCTCTCATTGTGCCCGAGTGACAGCTTTAGCTGGGCCTCGGCTCTCTCTCTCTCCCCTGATATATCTCTGCTCTATTCTCCCAGCCTAACCTAGAAACACCACCAATCCACCGTTAAGTCAAAGACAAAGCCCTCTTCCTCCAAATGTATTAATAAAAGATCCGCAAAAAACAGTTGCATTAGTCAATTTTATTCTACATGTGTCAACACAAACCTTGTTGATTTTAGGCCAAGTAGGTACTAGAACGTGTGACAATATTTTTCTATTATTGGATGCATTAGAAATGTGCACGATGACTGAGCATGCACAACAACTTGTTGCGTGGCAGGTAAAGTTAGACCAACATAACAACTGTATTAATAAATTGAATAACATGTTGACAAATTGTGAGAATGACCAAGACTGTAGCCCAGTCAATATATTAATCAAACACGTTTTGCTGGTGCCAGGACCCAGGAGGTCCACAGTGCCATTTCAATACTCTTCATACTGAGAATAATTGGATATGGAAGAGCTATTACTTGGGGAAAACACAGAACCCATCATATGGTTTCAAGATTTTTCCATTTGGAGCAATTTAACTAAAGCTCTTTTTACCAATGAAGCTGAGTCGTGTTACTTAAAAGTCACTGTGTGTTTGTATGTGAGTGTGTGAGGCAGAGAGGGGGAGAGAATGAGAGAGAATGTGTAATATAAAATGACTGCACTAAAAATATTCATGGGATGGTTGCAGACGTAAGCACTATTATGAGCACCATGGGTACTGGAATCTGGAAAAATGTCATCATAAATCTCAGAGTTGCTGGATTGAGACCAAAAGGCTTTTCGCCTCCATTCCATAGCATTTACTAATTTGCTACTGTCATGATTATAGAAACCATTTCACAACTGGCCCAGCAGTTAAAATCCAGTTGAAGTATTTTGCTTTTGGGGATAGTCCCTGTCAGACAGAAGGGCTCCTGACTGATGGCCTAACCGTGGTAATTTCTGAATATTTCATTTATATGTACAGTGGGGCCAAAAAGTATTTAGTCAGCCACTGATTGTGCAAGTTCTCCTACTTAGAAAGATGAGAGAGGTCTGTAATTTTCATCATAGGTACACTTCAACTATGAGAGACAAAAATGAGAAAAAAAATCCAGGAAATCACATTGTAGGATTTTTAAAGAATTTATTTGTAAATAAATTTCCTGGATTTTTTTTTTCTCATTTTTGTCTCTCATAGTTGAAGTGTACCTATGATGAAAATTACAGACCTCTCTCATCTTTCTAAGTAGGAGAACTTGCACAATCAGTGGCTGACTAAATACTTTTTGGTCCCACTGTATATATATATATATATATATATATATATATATAGTGAGAGAGAGAGAGAGAATACATTTTTTACTACCAATTTGACGTTTCATATCATCTGCCTTTTAAATTGGCACATAAGTAAAGACACACACTTGTATGCAAATGGTACATGCATGCATTAGAGAGAGAGAAAACAAAAATACTGCACCATGTTTGGGACCACAAAACCCACAAACACATTGAGGTTTAATTGGTTTAGCATGTTCTTAAATTCCCATGACACATGGGTATCTTGTTTTCCTCGGCAGTGCCCTTTGCGAAGCTAAAACGTTCTTTTAACTTACGATGGTAAGGAGAAGGATGGTTGTTAGGGGTCTTAAAGTTGTTTGATGAGCAGATGACATGCAGCTTTGTTCAGTGGCGGTGTTGAGGGGTCAGCACTGATCTTGTTTGGGGATAGATAGTAAGACCAATCGATAAACACCGTAGTCAAATAATTCTTGGAAATGCTCTCTTAGAAAACACTTAACTACACAGATGATTACAGCCATGGCAACTAATGAGAACAAATTAGGTATTAGTGGCTACACCGGATTGTGTTGCAGAATTTGATGACGTTAAAGTGTGTATGTGTGTGTCTGTGTTTCTGTGTGTATTTGTGCTCGGCCCCTGTGCAGTTTGCTTTTGTTTACCGTTCTTCCACCATATCCCTTTCACAGTCAGTGAACATCTCTGTAAGAAAAATCTTTGTCTGAACTATGTCCCTCAAGCCCACATTTATTTTCAGTTAGCTCAACTCTGACAGCAGCTTATAAGCACAAGTCAAATATAACTGTTTCGATGATTTATTCTCACACAGCTAAATAAAGCTTTGGCATACCTTGACAACAGAGGCATCGCAAATACAGTTCCCATATATGAGAACCAAAAGTCTGTGTCTATGAAAATTCCCTTTTAGTATTAGATGAAATACATATTAACATGTGAATGCAATTATACTCATAAATCATGTGGTGTTTTAACCCTCATTTTATAAAACCAGGCTCTCTTTGTGAAGATTGCAATAGAGTTGCTGGGGCACAAAGAGCACCAGGAGATGCTGTTGACACTAGTGTAGAAAAAGAGATTCCCATTGCGTTCCCATGGAAATAGGGTTTCCTTCTCATTTCGACAATTTGATGCTTTGGAATATCTACATGACTTATGCAACTCGAAACGTATGATAAGCTCTATGGGTGCAGATTCATAGCTGAGCCCTTGACACATATTTTCATTTTAACACCCACTTTTGGATTGATCGATAAAATATGGAAATCAGTTCTGGTTACTCCTTCGCATAAAGGGGGGATGCAAGTGACATAAATAATTATAGACCCATCTCCTAACTCACGTCTAGCAAATATGTTAGAATATCTTGTAACAGCATCATACTTTCTTGTCCACCAATACTATTTTAAGCCTATTTCAGTCTGGGTTCATAGCTGGTCACAGAACTATTACAGCAACCACTCATGTAGTAAATTACCTAGTTACTGCTCTTGATGAAAAGAAACATTGTGCAGTTTTGTTTATTGATTTTGCATTTGATGCAGTTTATCGCAGATTACTTCTGGATAGATTAGCCTAGATTAGCTGGGATTTGATAGTGCAGATTTTAACTGGTTTCAAGACTACCTCACTGATAGAACACAGTGCAAAAATGGTAAGGGTATGAAATCCAAGTTTGTTGCAATAGAGAATGGTGTGCCACAAGGTATTGTTTTAGGTCCTACATTGTTTACTATTTATATTAATTACATTTGTGCCTCTGTAAAAGAGTGTAAAGTACATTTCTATGCAGATTATACCATTCTTTATTCTTGTGCACTGTCCATAGAACAGGCAATAACAAACCTTTCAAGGGCATTTAATTGTGTACAGAAATCCCTTATAGATCTGAGATTAATCCTTAATGAGACAAAGGCTAAATATATGCTTTTCTCAAGGGCCAAGAAGTTAGATTATAAGGTAGATCATATTTGCTCCCGAAATGGAGCCAAAATGAAGCGTGTTGCAGTTTGCAAATATTTGGGAATCTCACTTCATGAAACTTAAGACTCATGGGCTTGAACTCACAAAGAAGGTGAAGAGCAGAGGTGGAGCTCTATATTGGATAAGATTGTGCTTTTCTCTTGAAAACGGAATAGCAATTCTAAAATCAGTCAGTTACGGACTATGTTGATATTGTAAATTCATGCAGCCCCAACTATTTTAAGTCCCTTAATGCAATTTACCACAGTGATTTGTGTTTTGTAACTGGGTATAGTTGTAGAACTTATCATTGTACATTGTATATGAAAGAAGGATGGTCTTTTCTAAGTGATAGGAGAGAAAAATATTGTTGACAACAACAAATGTTTGAACAATTTTAAATTGTATTGGAGTATATGGGTGTAGAAGAGCGTTCTTGTTTGGGTTGAAACTTTGTATATCTCAATATTTGTCCTGAAAATATTGCACTGTATTGTGCATATTCTTATTTGCTAATTTCTTTCTTCTCTTCATGTTTGTTTAGTTGGAATTCATATATATTCTGCCTTAAACAGGACACTGCTGGAAAAGAGACCAGGTCTCAGTCGGATAACCCTGCATAAATAAATAAAATAATAATAATAAAATAATAATAATATCAGAGCAGACTATGAACATACAATTATTTTGGAAAGACTCAACAGTGAAATCCAAGGCATTTGGTGCTCAATGATGACAAACACGCAGATTCAATAAAGACCTGATGGTCAGGAGGGGCACCAGCAGGAAATATGTCATGTGCTAGAAAATCATGTGTCCAATAGATGCAGCAGACAACAGACACAATGACAACGCAGATCTGGGCGGGGTGCCAGAGTAATTACAAGAGAAAGCAAGGACAAGAAGGTGTTCTTGGGGGTGGTGTTAAGAAGCTAAATCATATAATGCTCTTGGAATGCCACACACTTCATGCATAACTTATATATTTAAACAAGAGCCCAAACAACTCATTACTACAACAACACCTACACACATGTGCGCGCACACACACACCCGCACACACACACACACACGCACGCACGCACGCACGCACGCACGCACGCACACACACACACACACACACGTATGCGCACCTCAGGACCCCAAATGGCGTTAATCTACTTCCACAGCATGATGTTCCTTTGAATAGGACTATGCTGTGCACTCCAGCCTGTTGTTTTCTGAGCAATAGGACTCCATTTAGCCCGGAACAGAACAGAACATTGCCAACTACATCTCTATGTCTGCATTAACGGCCAGCAGCTCACATGAAATCATTTGAAAACTTTCCATTGGAAACAGTTTTAAGCTATAGCCTACCACTTTGGTAGTTTGGACCATCTGCTTGATCATTGGTCACAGTGTCTGTCTTTAGAATTGTCTGACTATCAGCAGGATCTGATCAATTTAATAAAATGTGTGATGCTGTAATGAACCTAACCCAAATAGATTGGAACGCAAAATAAGCAAGATCATGCCATCTCTACACTGCTTGATCTTATTTTAACCAAGCAGCTGCATGGTTTTACTGCAATAGACAGTATTGCTATTGAAATCGGTGACCATAACATCATTGTGCTATTGTCTCTAAAAGAAACACAAAATGCACTTGAACGTACTTAATCATAATCATGAGGAGGAATTGCAAATATTTCTGTAAGAAAGATATTGTTTGGGATCTTTGTCTTGGTGTTTTAATTTTGAAATGTCACCACTAACCTAACTGGATATTAATAAAATGGTATAGAGTCATAGATTTCCTTAATTTGGGACTTAATGGAAACATTTTAAACAGCAAATGTTTATGAAAATCTAATAAATGAAAAAATGAATCGTAAAAAAGTACGGTCTACTTTTTCATAATCCGACTCCTGGGAAATAATGTGTGAAGGAACATAGTTTCAAAGCATCGGGGTTGGTCTTTCGTGGCTTGGGCCTTCCTTTGTCTTTGGCCAAAAGCCACAACTGAAAATAGAGAATCAATGTTAAACCATTTAGACATTTAGTTTGAGTCTTTTATTACTTGTTATTTGTAATTTTAACTGCCACAGTGCAGTCTTGGCCTAGTGCAATTGGTATACATAAACATCTTACACACACGACATGTATGAATGAAAATTACACAACAGTATTGTGCGACACACACACACCAGTATTGTGCGACACTGCTTAAGGAGGAAACATCCAGTCCATGAATTTGATACTTAATTATTCATTAATTGACTAAGGCCCATGTGGGTATGTTAATCAAGAGTATTGAAAGAACATGCAGCACTTCTGTTGATCCCTTTTATAATAGACCTAGCATCACTTTATGAATAAATATTCACATTTTCAGAAAAGGAAGTGGCAGAAAAGAACTCATTAGGGAAAGGATATGTATTCACCCTCATGTTCTGCCTCTGACATCGGTCACATTACCATAACTAGCAAAGCACACAAACAATGGGTTTGTGTCAGTGATAATGTTAATTTGTGCTCAAGAGTGCATACCTTAAAAGAAGCAAACCGATATTTCAAAGAGAATCAATTAGGAAGAGAAGACCTGTTGTTCTGAAGTATGGATAGGTGGCTTTTGTAAAATAAAGTAGCAAATAGATAAAATTGTGTTTTGAAAGTAAAATGAAGCCATGGGTTAAAACAAATCTACGAATAAGTAATTGAAAAAAGTGATAAACTGCATTTAGGTGCCAAACTGGAGAACAGGGGATACAGACAAGGAACAAAGCTAATCAAACAGGAGATATGCACTGCCACAAAGCAGAACACGTTTAGAATGTAGGGAGGCAGACTATTTAGCCTTAGAAGGATTCGATTATTTTATTTGATTTAATTATGTATTGTAATATCTTGTATTTGTTGCATAATCTGCTCTTATTGTAAAGCACTTTGTAACTTTTTTGAAAGGTGATATATAATTAAAGTTTATTATTATTATTATTTGTTAAATAAAGAGGAAAGAAAGAGGGGCTATATTAAAGGTATCGAGTGAAATACCAGTTCAAACTGAGAGACTTCACCAGTGATATAAGAAAAGCAATATTTAACACAGCATTGGTTAATGACGCAGTAAATTGTGATGACCTAACATAAACGAATTTGCTTAGTAATGAAGTGGTGAAAGCAGAATCAATGATGATTTAGATCAGATCTCTTCTGGCGCGGGCCCAGCCAGCGAGGTGCCTGGCTCGTCCATGTGCCTGCCAACCTGCCTGGCAGGGCAGCCCGCCCCCCCAGTGGAACCTGGGCCTCAACCTGGATGACCAGTAGGTGGAGCTGGGGTGGCAGTGGGTGAAAGCATGACAAACTCAGGAAGACCGACATGGGACCTTTTAAGTAATAGGAGTGCCTTGTGAACTGTTGGACGCAGATGATTTGATAGAATGATTGATGGGCATCAAAGGGTTCTCATCTCTCTGTTGCACCACAGTTTACAACTTTAAATTACTTTTTTATTTTAATCCAAAGGTCATGTCCCTTAGGACACCTATCACCAAAACACACCTGTTGTCATAGCAACCACTAAAGACCAGTTCCCTATGTAGTGCACAGTGGTACACACCTACTGTACATATGAATGAAGGAGCAAATGCATGTACGCACATACAAACAAACACAAACACACACACACACACACACACACACATACCCCCCCCCCCACACACACACACACACACCAACACACGTCCGCGCACACACACAATAAGAATTTAAACTCATCTCCCCAGGCTGAGTGGAAGAACTCATCTTTATAGACATGTCCTCAATCTTAATGGATGTCATTAGTACAGGACTGTTTTGATAATGTCATACCTCACACACCGTGACAAAGCTAAATGAATGCCCAAGGGCTAGAGCAAATACGTAGACTTCAGAATCAACTGTCTTTTGGTGGTCTTGGCAATGAAATTGATATTGTCCTCACTTTGCAAGCACACACTGTGAAATGTGAAAGTGTGGATGGATTCCCTACTCCAGCACTAATCCTTCTTATGTACCTATCATTTTTATCATTCTTTATAAAGAATCTATATTTTTATGGAGTCAAGCTTGGTTAAAGTGCTGAGTCTTAAGGGCATTCATTTCACAGATACCTCAATACCTAGTCATATTTAATTCAAACATGAACACATATAGGCAAAAGATGCACACATCATCATGGGTGTGACACATGTGTATCCTATCTAAAACAACTCAACCAAAAGAAAAACCCACGTTCGACAGCCATTTTAAGCCACATCACTGATTTTCGCCGGTACAATCTCAAGTTCAACAGATTTACTTAACTGAACAGATATAAGAGTGAGGGAAGGAGGGTGGGCGGGTGAGAAATAGAGTAAGGTTATCTGAATCAGTACTCTATAATTACAGGTCAATGTATGGGTCTGTCCTTCCCTAGTCATCTGGACTCAAATACTAGCAGACCTTTGGAATCGCCAAGCTCCATGAAATGAATCAGCATTTACACCAGATAAGGAAACGGCTGCACTGGCTCACTAACATTATTGTAAATTAAGAAATGTCTGGGCCCATGTCTGGGAACCTATGAAAGTGGAAAATCACCTTTGAAGTGATGCATAGCATCACACCAGTTCAGATCAGAAATGAGAAGAAAGTTCTGGAAAATGAAAAGATTATCACACCGTGAAGTTCAGAGTAGTATGAAGAAAATGTGGTAATTATACATTACTGGCAGGTGTTACAGAACTATATGATGGACATGTCATGTCATCCGATGTCATGCTGGACCATAATGAAGAAGTGTGTATTTCTGTGTGTGTGTGTGTGTGTGTGTGTGTGTGTGTGTGTGTGTGTGTGTGTGTGTGTGTGTGTGTGTGTGTGTGTGTTTGTGTGTGAGGATTTTAGTATGTAACTGTGTGTACGTCAATATTTGTGTCTAAATGAGCACATTCACATGCGCATGTAAGTTTGGATTACACGTGTTATTGTGTGTTGGAGGTCGAGGCCCCTGTTTCCGGCGGTACAAATCAAAACACCGCAAGGAGCTGGAATGATTTCCGCAAGCCAATTATAAGTCATCACAGGTTACACACACACATAACAACTCCAGGTGTTAAAGCAGTACAGCATGCTCAGGCTACAAATGGGAACAAAGTAGGCCAAATGTCAGACAAAAGATAACCCTCCTTTGGATGCTAAGGTTAGGCTGGGGAAGAGGCTGTCAGAGCGTTGAAAACACCTGAGTGGCTAAGGTAAAGGTTGTCTGGTATAAATGACACATCATACACTTCACACAAAGATTCAAAGATATTATTGAGCGCCTCAGGTCATACAGGCCCACCACAGTCAACTAAAAGCCTTGGTCATTACGACCTGAACAATGATGTCAAATGAGATATTATACAATACACTATTGTTAGAACACAAGGCAACCTTGCCCTTTCCAGATCCCAAAAACAAATATCAAAGGGGCCTATTACACAATTGTGTCCTGGAATATTTTACAATATTAATTTCAAAGAGTACATTTCAAATGGTAATTTCAATGCCAATCAGCCTTTCCGTATTTAAAGCAAGAGCTGTGGAGGGTGTGAAAATAATGGCTAAACTTTCCTTATCTGAGATGGGCCCTTAAAAGGCCCAGTAAGCAGTTCTGACTGCTCAGCATTAAAACGCTTTAAATTAGAGGGGGCATAAGCCTGCACTGTTCAATTTTCTTGTTCAATAGTCATCGCTCAAAATCTTACCTTTTTGTTATATTTAACTATTACAGATCAAAACAAATCCAAAGTATGTATAGAGTATTAAACTTAGGAGTGATAATAACAAATATAATTCTTATACAATTCTTATACTTATTACAATATTATTGTAGGTGTTTTCAATAGTTCTGTAATTTATTCTGGCAGTAATCATTTCATAAGGATGAACCCTAATTTAGACGGTGTCTGCTTTTCCTGGACATTGTTTGAATTAAGATATGGAGTAGACCTTACTGTACTGTACCATCGTTTATCACACATGAAAAAGTTCTCAAACATAGTGTAAATTTGAAATACATTGTTAAGTTAAACAAGATGCCTTGCAGGTGCTCATAAAACCTGAAATAGATAACAAAATAAATACTTTTTTTATAGAGGAATCTTATCCATAAAACCCTATTTAAAGCAACTGTCAAGGTAACCAATCCTTTGGCAATTGAGTTCAAGAAACAAGGGCATTATGTTGTCGTTAATTCAATTTTTATTAAAACAATAACGTGAACTTTATTTGGGAGTATTCACTTTTCTATCATTTCATTTTTTATTTATACTGAGTACTTTTGTATATATGTAATGACAACAGTATTTTCTTGCATATGTCATGGAAGAATGTAAACTAAACATAAAAAAATCATTGTACATAGGAAGAGGATTAAGACAGGCCACGCTTTCAGAAGCCAAACCTTTTTGCGTTGCGGAAATCTTACCTACATAAACGTATGTCTGGTGTTTGTGGTAATGAGTTAACATGAGTTAACCCACCCAAGAATGAATGAAGGGGATGACCTGGGTTAGTCTTTGCAGGTTACAATGAGGGAACCTCACTGGTTAGAATAAGGCACACTAGTATGAGGTAAACGGCTAAAATAAGCTGCACACAACTGAACCAGCAACAGTCCACCTCTGGTACACCTGGTCTGCAGGAACAAAAGCGTACAGCAGCAATGGAAAGCGACGCAATAGAAATGGGTAAAAATAAGAGTAAGATCTGGTGACATTATCCCTGTACACAACCCTTGCGCAAACTTGCATTTTAACAAGGCAGCAACATGACCACCCTGTTCATGCACTGTATATGAAAGTGACTTGCAGGCAAAGGGGTGGTGTGAACCTCAATGACCCAAGACTTTCCTGTGACCAAAGTGCAGTTTTACCAGTGTGGGTTAAAACTCAGGGTTCAGTATGAAGTGTTCATTCCCGGCTTTGAAAAATGTTTTTTACCCTGCCTCTCGCCAGCTCTTCTTCTTTCACTTCTCCTCCCTACTTGAATCAGGTCAAAGCAGGGCTATACGCCTTTACCCCAAACCACTTTAATTTGATTTATAAGTCTCTCAGGCTGGAGATTTTTGGGTCTCTAAATTCAGCTATGTAACCTTTGATCCTCAACTACAGCAAAAGGACAGCACACACACACACACACACACACACAACACACACACACACACACACACACACACACACACACACACACACAACACACACACACACACACACACACACACACACACACAGAGATTGACTGTTGTCTGAAGTAATACTGTATGACTCATACTCACAGAGCTGTCCCTTTTATATGTAGTTTCTTTAAAACTTTAACACAACCAGCATTAGATTTGCTCACTGAAAGCAAACGCATACTCACACCACTTGCCCTAGTGGTATCGTGTTCAATCAGCTTGCGGTTCAACCAGATCTAAAATGTGATTAACAGAGAAAACACTGACAGGACAACTGCTCTTCTCATCGTTCTGTAGAGTGCCTGGCCTGGCTTTAGAATGTTATACTGCTGGCCATGCCAGTACCTAAAAACCTCCCATGTTTCATTGTTCTTTACATATACAGTACATGCTCACACGTACAATCACACACACACACACACACGCACCCAAGCGCGCACACACGCACACACGCACAAACACACACACACATCCCTAAAGATTAGAGTGACATTGACTGTATTGTATACATTCCCATAACCTTGGGTTGTTCTGGATTGTTAACACAAGTCTGGTTTGCTGGAGGATATGGCACGAATATCATTAAATAAATATATTTTTAATAATAGCTTTGTTAATCACTGGAAATGTTGTCTTAGTAAATATGTATTTTAACTGTTAGGCTAATTAAGATACAGTGGATTGTTCAGTGCCTTGATGGTATATGACAGTTACCCAGCAATAGCTGACTTTGGGTTGTTTGCCTCACAACTGCATGGGTTGAAATATGGGAGTATATATTTCCTGAACTTCTATTTTAAGTTACATTATGTTTTAAAGAAATTGAACCAACATTGTCTTAGCATTGGGCATGCATGTTATTTGATGTCTTCACATCAGTTCCCTTCAATTCACCCCTATAAAGCACCTCCCTCTCTCTGCTCCACACCGCTTATTTCCTATTTCTCTCCACGGTCTAGTTCCCCTCCATCCCACCCTCTGCCCTCTGTTTCTTCACACCCCTCTTCCCCTCAGTGTGACTCATGTTCCTCTCTGTGAGGTCTCGCTCCGACAGCATAGCTGTTAATGCAGCTACGTGTCCAGCACAAGCACAACTAAATGCTTAACATCAGCAGCTCCAAATGAAGATAGTGCAACAATTAATTCTAAATTAAGCTTTAACTCTGTTTCAGAATGCATGAAGTATAACAACAAAAAGAGGGAAAGAGAGAGAGAGAGAGAGAGAGAGAGAGAGAGAGAGAGAGAGAGAGCGACAGAGAGAGTGAGTGTAACACTGCCCTAGACTTAACATTATTCATTCACACGAATCCTGTCATATTGTGTGTGTGCATGTATTTGTGTGTGTGCGTCTCTGTGTGTGTTGTGTACACAGCTGTGTAGAAGAAAATACAAGCTTATTAGCTTTTGCTTCACAGCTGGGTACAGAGGGTAAAGTGTTGTGTTCTGTCGCACTATGTTGACCTCGCCTTCGCTTTTTTGTGTGCACCTTGTCCAAGTTGACCATGACTCATCTTTTTCTCTGGCCAATCCTACCACGGCGTTGTTTTCAAAAGTGAGGTTGACAGAACTTTACTAAACCTTGTAGTTAAACAGAATGGTTAAGTTAATGATGAACACGTTTCACATTAATGAAGGACTGCCTCAAAAGGATGTTTATAAGATGAACAGGGTATCCCTATAAAAATGGAGAATTTAGAGCGAGTTGGCAGAAAAGATGGTCAAGTATATTGGATGTATATTTGTGTGTCTATGTATGTATGTGTGTGTGAGTGTGTATGTAAGTTTGTGAGTTTGTACAGCCCAAGTATGACATTCACCAACAGTGGGAAATTACTCCATGTAGTAAAACAATAGGTAAGTTAGTGCAGTAACAAACCCTTTTAGGCTGCTCAATGTATAACATGGTAAGCAACTCTAGATGCATGCCAGGAATACAGGAATACTATATTGGAATACAGACTACCTTAAGAGTTGAGCACATGAATCGCATTGATTTATTGGTTTGCTGTAGGTAGTGAAAACCTGGTTCAAATCAATAACACGCACAGACACAAATGCTCTGTATGTTTTAAGGTCAGTGGATATAGGAAGATCTAATATACAAATATATAAATATATGGTAAAAGGTTTTTAAGTTGTTTTTACCCATTGCCAATTCTTCCCGCCTCCCACTAAGTGGAAAAAATCAACCCATAAATTGCAAGTCAAGGTTTATTATGGCTATGGACATGCATTCCAACCCGGTTTACGATGGAAGCTATAGATGGTATGGTATGGAGCATAAAATCCAACCCAGCCTTTTCTTCATGTTATTTCACAGCTTTAGATGCTTTTGTATATCTATAAAAACATAACCACTATGTCATATAAACTCAAATAAACAGTGAGTAACTGTCAGTCATGTTGATGTAATTGAGAAATATATACTATCTATAAATGAAGCACACCCCTGTTTTTAATTTTATTCAGGATATGAAAGATATGACGTTAGAATTATATTGACTTTCCATTGTACTGGCATTCCCAGATCTGTAGATAAACGATGATACATTTACATTGCAAACAAGAGAACATATGACTTAATTATTCAATAACCTATGAATAGTCTACTTTCTAAAGTAATAGAGGAGATATAAAAGGAGAGTCGACGAAAGGAAAAAAGACACAGAGAAAGAGAGAAAGAGAGAGAGAGAGAGAGAGAGAGAGAGAGAGAGAGAGAGAGAGAGAGAGAGAGAGAGAGAGAGAGAGAGAGAGAGAGAGAGAGAGAGAGAGAAAGAAAGAAAGAAAGAAAGAAAGAAAGAAAGAAAGAAAGAAAGAAAGAAAGAAAGAAAGAAAGAAAGAAAGGGGAAAGAGAGAAAGGGGAAAGAAAGGAGAGACAGATAATCTATCTGATTCTCTTGGAATGTAGTAGAATGTAATTATGTTAGGGGAGGCAACCCTCCTATCCTTTGAGGGATGGAAGTCATCCGATGCCCTGAACAAACAGATAGCATAACGAGCACGCACTATGAAAACCCAAAACAATTCAGCTGTCTCTCTGTCTCTCCAAACTATGTCTGCATTCATCTTCACTGGCAGGGTAAATCTTTCACAGACTGATGCTTTGTTGACGTACACAGTTAAAATGAAAATGAAGAATGGATCTAACTGTCATTCTTGGCTAAAATACTTCACTTTTAATTAAGGTTGTTGACGTAGTTTAATATAGACAGGCTGACAGTGGATGTAAAATCTATTGGGGCTAAGGGTTCAGCCTCTGGAGATGTTGTGGGTTCTGTTCAACAAAACATTCAAGAGGCAAAGTGCCCATTTTAAATTAATAGATCAATAGATTTACAAAAAAGAACTCAGCATTTTTGCATCACCATACCTTAAAACTAACTAGCCAGACAAGACAGGGTTTGTGGTGAGAGCAACAGAAACACGTTTTAGTCATACAGTGGGAATGCACCAGTGCCTCCTAATACATTATGTGTTACTTGGCATACCCCTCTGTCCCAGTGTGGTGATAATGAGTCATTAAGGATGACCACAGAGAGAAAATTGAGACGCTACACTCAGCATATTCTGTCTGTACTACGCAGTGCGGAGGAAAATGGTGGCATTTTACACCCTTCTGGGTCCTTAATGTCAAAGTGGTTAGACTGACTAGTTCCAATTGTGCAGATATCCTTACACTGAAACGGAATGGTATTAACTAGTCGATGATTCAGAGGGTCCTCCGTCCTGTGTGTTCTATCAATGGCTGCATGAGGAAGGACATCAACTATGTATTTGTTTGTTTTAATGGTGTTTAGGTTCTTGTTTTATTGTTTCAAATGTTAAGCACTTTGAGCTACATTTTATGTATGAAAGGTGCCATACAAATAACGTTATTATTATTATTATTATTATTATTAACATGTACACAGATGTAACAACAGGCTCTATTCTAGATAATCTGATCCTTGGAAGTTTATTTAAATCAATATAAAGTAAATTAATAACAGTATGCTGTTGGTCCTGTAGGCAATGAAATGAACCACCTTCTACCTTGTTCAACCACCCCATTCTACACGTCACCACATTCTCTTGACCAAATGTCTTTCACTATATAACCACCATTGTATGTCTCTATGTCTCTAGGTAAGTATTCTCTGTGGATGTATGCTTTAAGAGGGAGTATCTCAGGTACGTATGGCCCTGCGCCATCTGCCCCCTCCTCAGAAGTCCACAACCTGGAGGTCATTCTCGATTCCACCCTTTCCTTCGAAAGTCACCTCGAATCCGTCACCGTAACGGCCTTCTACCGCCACACAAACAGAAGCAGGCTCCGGCCATCACTCACCGACTCAGTGGCAGAGACCTTAATCCATGTCTTTGTCACCTCCTGTCTGGACCACTGCAACAGAGTTCTATTCAGGGTGCCCAGCAAAACCCTGGATAGGCTCCAGTATGTTCAACTCAACTGCCAGAGTCCTCACATGTACCAAACCCTGGCAGCACATCACCCCCACCTCCTATGTCACCCGAAAAATCCTCCTCCTCAGTCCCTCCATGCCCCAACCCCACAATACCTTTCTGACCTCCTACACTCCTACATCCCCTCCCGAAATCTCAGGTTTGCTGGCGTGGGACTATTCTCCCTCCCCCACACCAGATTGCAGACTTCTGGGGGCTGAGCATTCATTGTGGCTGCCCCTACCCTGTGGAACTTCCTCCCCATGTGGATTAGAAATGTAGAGTCCCGAGAAACATTTAAAGGGCGCCTAAAATGTTTTGTCAAGCCTTTGACTATACTGACAGAACAGATTTTAACAGTTTTTTTTATGTTTTATTTGATTATCTATTTATTACTTCATATTCATTATTTTAACTATAATGCTTTGTTTTATTTGTGTCCTTGTGTCATAAGATACTTGAAAGACACTTTAAAATTAAAGTTATTATTATTACATATCTCTGACTTACTGTAGTCAAATCACCAGAAAAGGTACCCTGAACCTCCAGCCCAGCCTCAGCCCAAGAGCCAGCTTTATAACTAAGTTACAAGTCTCTGTTGATCTGGCCAGGAAGGGTTTTAGAATTGAGATCAATAGTTATTCTATTAACACGTATGTGGCACTACAGACACACACACACACACACACACACACACACACACACACTCTTTCATATTTAAGAATGGTTGAAAGTTATATACACCCCTAGTGAGTCAGCATAACAAATAATTTAATAAAGAATGCTTTAAAGAATTCAATGCTTGACAGCTATTTTTTATCAAAAGTCTATGTACTCCATCTAGTGGTAGAACATACCGTCTTTCAGAC
Organism: Aplochiton taeniatus; assembly: GCA_017639675.1. Lineage (NCBI taxonomy): Eukaryota > Metazoa > Chordata > Actinopteri > Galaxiiformes > Galaxiidae > Aplochiton > Aplochiton taeniatus. Next base: position 40,185,490 of record CM030172.1, on the reverse strand, counting down.
AAATTTATTTAGACGCTCATAAATTATTGTTATTGTGATTTTATTGTTATTTTTATACCGTAGTCGCCTCATAAGACATACGATTATATTGACATCTTGGACACTGGGCACCATCTTCCCCCTTCAAACAACTAAGTTTAATTTGGAGAACTAGCCTTTTCCTCCTCTATCTATAAATATATATCAATATATCCGTGGAAAAGGGAAGTGTTGCCTGTCTGAGGGAGCTTATGGTATTAACCAAGCTAACAAGCTATATGAGTCTGTATGATGGCTGCAACTATGATACTGACTGCTCTCCTAACCTACACCACTGTGTCCTTTTTGACAGGTGAATCTTTACAGACCTCCTACTTCTAATGCATGTCATGTTTTAGGCAACTGACAGGGCCAATTACTGGGGCTTACTTGTAGTTTTGCTATTGTTCCAATGCTATTTACCATTACCTTGTGCATGTTTGCACTGTGGGCGTGTGCGTGTGTTTGCATGTCTCCCTTCCCTGCAGAGTGTGTGTCCGGCTACATGGAGTCGGTGGTAGGAATAGCTGGGCAGACAGTGACCCTACCCTGCACAAGTGCTGCTGTAAAGGAGAGGGAAATAGAGGTGTGCTGGGGGAAAGGAGAGCCTTCTCTCTTCACCTGTCACAACACTATTCTTTCGACGGACGGAACCAGAGTGACATACAGGAGTTCGTTCAGGTAACAGGGCTGGCTTACAGGCTCTCTGTAGGGATAGATACATGGATGAACGAATGGCTGGATTAATGGAGGAACTCATTTTGACTTTACTACTGCCTCCAGGTACAGGCTTGATGCAGGGCTGCGTGGTGGCGACGTGTCTCTATCTATCAACAGTCCCAGAGAGACGGATGCTGGGTTCTACCACTGCAGGGTCCAAATACCTGGCCTGTTCAACGACCAGATCAGCACCATACACCTCATCCTCATGCCTGGTAGGAACACAAGACTACCTTTGGATTCTATGACAGAATGTACAGCTGGATGGTGGATACTATGTTTTACCCCTCAACTCTCTAATGTGGTAGATGTTAATGTAGTTGACAATGTTCCTCGTCACTTGGAGAAACTTATGTGTGTGTCATTTCAAAACCATTTGACAACAGAATGAAAAGGTAGATTTTAGAGAATAGCATGTTGTAGCTATATATTTAACAATCTAATACACAAACATGAGACACATCAGTGATTTAGTGCTGAGTAGCATGCATAAATACCAATACGACCAAATACTGTATCAAGCCCGAGCCAGAAAGCTACTTGGTCGAACACCTGCTGTGCATGTGATATTTAATATGCTTAATGTGCATTTGCCTTCCTGCCCTTCATCACCTGTGAATATTGTGGCAGCCCCAGCAAACCCTCAACCTGTCGAACTTACAACCCAGTTGCAGCGTGTCACACACAGATCCAGGCCAAAGTCTGTGACCCTTACGTATACATCTGAGACCCGTCACACACACCAACAAACCACTGTGACGGCTCAAACAACAGGTACATGGAAATATACAAATTATCATTGTCACAATCTAAAAACGGTTATTTTATATTGTGATTTAAAATGTATTTTAAATGTCTTTCAAACACATCTAATTTCAAATTACTGGAATTATTATTATTGATTGCCTCAGATTGTTGTGTATAGCTTGTGTTATGATGTACAAGAGTTATGCATAAGAAATATTCTATAAACATAGGTTTTATGATTATTATTGTTATTTTTCTGTATATGTTCCACTGTATGCCTACCACAAAAAGAAAGGAAAAAAGTAAAGAGGTTTTTCTGTATGGTATTGCAGGCGAAGCAGCAAGTGAAGTCACTGAAGACCATGAAGACAGCATTACTAGACCCATGGCAGCACAGGCCAGGAGCAATGAGGTATTATGACACTTAAATAGACATTCGAGTCATGAAACAACTGAAGTTGGACCAATTTTGCAATAAAATGAGAGTACTGCTTCTTTTGGTGCTGCGGCTCTACCTTTGAAGCTACCTCCCTGCTAGAACATAAAAAATGAAGAAAACACAACAAAAGGTGTGAAGTGTCAGAACTTTGGTGGACATCAATAGACTGCGATATCAATACAAATAGAATGTGATTATAAAGACTTGGTGCTGGGCTTAAATCTGATGACAGAGGTCATGGTTTAGTGTCGCCTTTTATAAGATATTCAGGTGGGCCCGTGAGTATATTCACGGTGTGTATGTGTGTGTGTTTGTGTGTGTGTGTGTGTGTGTGTGTGTGTGTGTGTGTGTGTGTATTGTCCAGGAGATGGTATTTTCCCTGCCTCCTCAGTTTGAGAGTCTCCAAAACTACGTTGGAAACACTCTTAGATTGTCAGCCATCATCTTCATTCCTGGCCTGCTCCTGGCTGCTGTTCACAGTGAGTGGTCTCATGGTCTCCTTTCTGCTCTTGGTTGAATTTAATATCAATTATTTAGTCAACATGAATCAACAAACAAGTAACATTTCCCTCTATGAATTCTAGGCTCTGTGATTATAACTCCTTACAACTTCGGGCAAATTCAACTTCTTTGGACAATTTCCAGGTCCAATCAAGTTATTTTCTATTTGTGTTGGGGTGTCCAGACAGTCACTACTTCTGCTGGCTTTCTAACTGTCACACACTGATTTGTTGTACAGACATTACTCAGATAATGAGACCGCACGGTCAAGAATAACTGGAACAAGTTTCACATGTTCCTTCTTTCACAGTGGAAGTCAGAGAAACAGTCAACGGGATCGCTCTCTATTTCTCTTCTTTATTACATCTAAAGCCTGCTGATTCAGGAGGAGGAAACTGCTAGTTTCACATCAATCCTTGTCTTACTTGTGCAACACACACACAGACACTCATGTAAAAACAAGCACAAATGATAATTTACAGTGACCGTGTATGACCCATCTGTTTCTCTGTGTTTTTTCTTAAGGACTGAGGAACAGAAAACGAGGTTATCATGCCAGCCTCCAAAACCTCAGTGTGCCTGAGGAGGCCTCGCTATAAAGCTCGGAACAGCAGCCACACACACATGCACTAAACACAACTCTGTATGTGACGTTTAATTAAACTTAAGTGAGCCCGAAAATATTGTGTTGCAATGTCATTTGTTGTGTTGTGTTTTCTATTTAATTTATACATTTGAATAGTATTTAGGTAATTTATCATTGAAAAGAGTGTTCCTCTTTGGTTAAGAGCACCTTGATAATACAGTACTACTCTGTGGCAATTGCTAATTCACACAATTTTAGCTTATTTATGGCAAAACCATAGCTGGACTCTGTTTGTGTAGATTCGATTCCCCTTCTCCCATGGATTGTAAGAATGATTTTAAATCTTTATTGATGATGTTTGCATATTCGACACCATTTGTTCATTGTACATGAGCACTTCATGCTACATTATGAAAGATGCAAAACAAACAAAGGTTTATTATTGCATTAATTAATCCATGCAGGAGTTCTCTGACGCGTGGTGAAAAAGGAAGTTATATTTATCAGTGCATACTTCCCTAAATCAAATGTTCCTCCAACGGATACTGTTTCTGCATTGTCCACAGTTCCAGCTTTTTCATTGAAGTTACAGCTTACAAGTATGGTATGTAAGACTGAAATCAATGACAATGAAAGTACTTAGAAAATAAAGGCTGTGCTTAAATGAAAGGTATCAAGTCGCGTAAGTTTAACTGAAACTATTAAAGAAATGGACATTGGAAGGATACAGGAAGACGGTAGGAGCAGATGCTTAAGAAAAACGGAAGTCCTATGCTGGCTGGAAAGATGGAATACCTCATAGATTTTCAAGAAAGGTCACATGACTCAGTCTGTTTCGGTTACTCTGCAACTATATGAGTCATTATGCAAGTGCGTGTAAGATAGACAGATAACGTGCAAAAGTATGATATCACTTAAACATGAAGACCGTGAACAGTTCAGGATGGCTATTTTTCTGTCTTCTAACAGGTACCATTTTTTTTTTATCAAATCTTGTTTGGTCGCTGGATCTCTTACCTTGGAGATTTGACTTTTCAATTATCAGTCTTTGCTTGTTTCTTTTCAAAACTTGACTAAAAGGTCTGCTATTTTCTTTTCCCTTTCTTCAGTCAGTGACTGCAGCCAGACCACAGTTGTTGGGTTGGAGGGGCATACTGTCACTCTGCCATGCTCATATGATACAAAAACCTATGGACAAGCACCAATATGCTGGGGAAGATCAGCTATACCAAACACTGGTTGCAACGATAAGATAATTGAAACTGATGGAACTATGGTAGTATCAAGGGCTTCAGAAAGATACCAGATACTGAGAATGGACTTTGGGGATGTTTCTCTAACTATACAGAAGGCTACAGAAAAAGACTCAGGACTTTATGGCTGTAGAGTACAAATAGCTGGGTGGTTCAACGATATAAAGACACATGTTATACTGAAAATTGAAAAAGGTAACGTTTACTGAAGACTCACATATTATTGGGCCAATCAGCTAAGGTTATTTTGAAATTGTCTACTGTGAAGTCTTGATGAAAGATAAAAGAGCCATAGAAAGTTCTGATGTACACAGATGTATCCACTGATTCTGTGCATGGAGAAGAGGGAAAATACATTCACACTGACAGAATCTAGTCCTCTTTTTCACAGTTGGAGCATTTTACCATACAACATACATCAGTATACAAGTATTCTATTTTAAAGTTTCTATTTTAAATTATTATTGTTTGAAGTTGATTGCATGTAAGTATAGTACTGCTTGGGTGTTAACAATGGAAATTACATTTTATTTCAGCAAATGATCCAACCACATCTCATTGGTTGGACGATGTGACAACTGCACCACAGACATTCTCAAATCACACAACAGGTGTTTATTACTTTATCTAATGTTTTTACACTTCTAGACAATGATTTATTAATATATTGCCGTCTAACTACTAAATGCAGCTTAAATGTAAACTCCACAGAATATTGGGACACATCCGGGCCATACTACAGCCAAGCAGAATCGGTAAGCAACTTGGAAACTCCTATAGTTTCACTTCAATATTTTGGGATCCATACATATAAATCAGATCATTTTTTAACATCTTATACTGCAATTTAAAAATACTCAAATAATTAATTTAAACGTCTGTCAAATTCAGTAGAATGAGTGATGAGTGACTTTAAATGGCAGTCAGAAATTAAAACACATAAATTCAATGTAACAAGGTAATGATTGATAAATCGTGAGGCATCAATAATGAGGATTTGTTTTTTTTCTCTTTATGCTGATAATAGGAACAGCCGAGTGGTCAACATCTTCCTGTCATTCTAATATGTGTCCTACTGGCCCTGTTGGCCTTGGTGGTTGTGGGATATGTTGTTAGTACGTACAGACCAATTTTTTAAAAGACACGAATTAACCTATAGCTTGTTGTTATTCTCTTCCACATCGCTGCACCATGGAGCTTGTGGAGAAATATATTTAAATATATATATATACAGTACTGTGCAAATGTTTTAGGTAGGTGTGAAAAAATGCTGGCAAAAATGTGAAAGCAAAGAGTGGCCGCAGGAAATATTGTTTGATTTAGATTGTTCATTTGTTCATTCACTTTGCATTTAGCAAAGTACTGTATATATATATATATATATATATATATATATATATATATATATATATATATATATATATATATATATATATATATATATATATGTGTGTTTTATGTTTTATAGCACAACAATATCTTGTATGTATAAAATGATATGCAGGATATTGTATATGCCTCACCAGTAACACTGGCCCTGATATTATCAAATCACTTTGAGCTCTCTTTTGTCATTGCAGGAAGGAAATGGAAAGGTCTGAGAAACGCACAGCAGATGTAAGTACAAACTTTGAGTATGACACGGCGAATCTTTTAACAGACTCGTCACAAACCTTGCCTTTATGGAAAAGGAACATTTGCAGACTTCTGCAGATGTATACATTCTGCCTCATTTCATGTTAGCCTTTAGCGCACGGAGGAAAGACCATTTGCATTTCATATCGAAACTATGACTAATAAATTAGAACTACTTCCTGTTGCAGAAAGGGTGATGCAATGCCTACCGAGTGGTTCACAACTATGCCCCAGTGTCGGTTGAGATATTCAACACTTTGAATACACAAGCGGAAAATAGCAGGGCTTGTGTCAGCATGGTTTGCTTAAATGCATACATGTCCTCTCAAGGTGTTGTCTCACAATTATTTCTTCAATGTGAGAAAGCCTTGGGTCCTCCCACACGTATGTAACAGTCGTTTCTCCCCTTCTACAACCCCCCGCGCTCATTTAGCTTAGCGCACTACAGGCCTTCAGTCTCCAGTCTGGCTCAAAGCAGAGAGGTGGTGGAGAACATCTACCAGATATATGGTGAAGATGACTATGAAGACTGCCCCTAAACCTTGGAACCTACCATCTAATTAACGGACATTTATCTATAAAGTGCTGACAACTACTGTCCATCTCTACAGTCTGTAAATATGCATCAATAACAGTTGACTTTGGCTCAAAACAGAAACAACTATTGTGTAAGTAAAATATGCTGTTGTACCTCAGCAAAATATCTGACTTTCAAACTAGCTGACCGAATCACATCAGCCAATCGAATCTAGAAGTGGACCGTTATAGCTATGGGCCTACCTAACTGCATTTCTACTGAAACAATACATTGCGATCTACTAAATTATTCAAAAGAATTTTTGTGATCTCAACCATAACACTTTCTAAGGGTTTCTGCATCTCTCTAAGAGATAGAAGAAAAATAGGCTTATTTGCTTATAGTAAGCACCAGTCTTACCCTTACAACACCATTCCATGTAATTTGTTGCCAGCAGAGGGCGTTTGCTACCTGCATTATAAAAAACAATATTGCATCCATGTTTGGCCTCAAACGCATAGCAAATAGGTTTTGTTAGATTTTTTAAGTTTTTTTTTAAATCATATCTAGCTTTGTCATTTGTTAGAATAGATGGCAAATGTCCCCCAGTTAATGTCCTATTAGCTCCCCTTCTAGTGTGCCTTGGTGTTTAACATTGATGCTATGCTTTTACATGCACAACTAACTGCCCTCAGAACATATTTTGGTTCAGAATAAAAACTTAGATGGAAATTAATTGGTATTTCATGTTATTTTGTCTGTTGTTGAAGGAACAAATATATTTCATGTAAAAAATTTAACCGAGATAATGAGTAAATGTACATATAATAATTTGCATACAGTTCTTAGCAGAATAACACCACCAGGAGTTCAAGGCCAGCATACTTGTGAGGAGGATGTAGTCGCTAGATAAAGAAGACACTCCTTATCGTTTGGGAGGGATGAAGGCCAGTTCATGGGTACTGAAAACACCAAGTGTGTGAGATCATTGAAACAATAAAGGAATACATTTTTCACAACTAGGATGGTCAAATGGGTATAAATAATGGGAGGATGAAGCTATATCATTGACAGACTGCGAGAGCTCACCTCATCATGTAACCTGATAACTGAGATAATAAAATTACAATTTTATTATTGCACGGATTGACTGAAACCACTCAAGAAGAGGAAAAGGTTTTTCCTCCAACACTGTAAAGGCCCCTTCAGCAGTTTTTACAGCTATATTATGAGCATTTTAATGATACCCTTGTTGTAAATATTACATACAGCACCTTTAACTGTGCTCCTGATAAAGCTGAGAGGAATATAATAACTTTTGAATTACTAGTAAGTCAATACCATTTGTCGTATGAGACAGGGAGAGGTCTATAGAACACTTAAAGGAAATTATAGAATTTGTTAGCAGTTAGCTTTACTACCCTCACAAATGTAAACTAGTCTACTTTACTTCCATTGGAATATTCAACTTTATTTAATGATGTAGCACAAAACATGCATAAAAGAGGTATGTTGTTGTGTAACTCGAGTGATACTGTGACTAGGTTAAAACAAATGCCAGAGATAAAGTGTAAAAGGACGACGCATAAAAGATTGTGAGAATCTACACAGGTCAGATAAAGAGACAAGATAGACTCTGTTGAAAACCATGGTCACCACATATCTGATGCATGAGGATTCAAAGGAATCAAACTCTTTCTTTCTAGAGGGAAGAAATGACAAAGACCAGACAACATAATGAGAGGGACATTGATGTGCTGTACTTTGAGAACGTATCAGTTGCTTTTTAAAATAATGAATGTGGTCAGTGGTTCAGTGACGCAGGAGATCAACAATTGGATGGCGTCTGTTTAATGCTGCGTCCCCTCATCCTACCAGACAGTTTGTTTACACTGTATGCAAATTGATATCCAATCAATGGGCCTTTTCTTCCTACACATGCACAACTGCATGCGTGCACGCTCACAGACACACAGAAGTTAACTGTGGGGGTCAAAGTGACGTTGAGTTGTCCACTTGGTCTGGGGATGTCACAGACAGAGGCCTTCAGAAACACAGCAGCCTATTCAGATTTCAGATGCACATTTCTCTATCGCTGTCTTGCTTGCTCTCTCTATCTTCACACACACACACACACACACACACACACAAACACACACTCTCTTTCTCTCTCTTTAGCCTTCTCTCTCTCATCCATAAATATTTTTTGGTCCTCAGTGTCATATTCCTCACTCACTCCTACACACTAGTTGGATTATAAACAGCTAGACAGTATGGTTCTTCGTCTCTACGGTGGTCAACTGCTATGCGGAATCCTGGCCATTACACTCTCAGGCAAGAAGAACCTTTTTCTAAAACTTAACCACTTCTTGATAGTTACCAGTCTAGTAATTTATTAAAGATTTGGAGGAGGTCATTTAGAATACACTATGTTTGGGGCCACATGAAGAGGACAGTATAAAGAAGACTGTATGCAATCATACATTCTAAATGGGTCTGACTCCTCTCAAGACTTGTGTAAGCATATCAATTAAATCGGCAACATTTAAAACCTGTTTTTTTAAAGTAAAATATTTCATTTCTCAGACAAAGATATTTACTTACCACAATAATAACTAGCATCTATAGAGAAACCGGTCCAGAGATGTATCACTGAAATTGGTTAACCAGGTTACAGGGCTGGAACTCAACAATCAAAACAAGCTGAGATGGGTAATGTCTCATGCTTACCAGTGTGGTTTCAAGACACATTTTAAACCTATGCTTACAGTTGTTGGCTTTAAATTGCAAATGCAAAAAGGCAGGTTAGGCAAAAAAGTATTGGGAGATGAATAAAGGACCAAAAGACAAAAAGGGGCAAAAACTGGGCATGTATTTCAGCTTCACATCGTTTGTTTTCCTAAAAGGCTTGTCTTTATGCTTAAGGCCTAATAGTCCTACATACCTGATGTTACAAACGAATTGATTTGACTCTTTCGAACCGACCCTATGTAATGATGGTTCTTTCTACTCTTATTGGTTAACCAACAGCAAGCTGGCCCTCGGTTTCAGCCTACATGGTGATAGAGGGCAGCACAGCCACATTATCCTGTCAATATTCAGTAGAACGATTCGGTCTTAGCCGTGTTTGCTGGGGCCGGGGGTGTGGCACGTTTTGGTGTAGTGATCTCCTCGTCCAGACCGACGAGAACGGCGTCATCTCCAAAGTTACGGATCGGTACAGACTCACCGGTGACATCCTGGATGGACACATGGACCTGGCAATCCTCAACGTCAGGCGTACGGACAGCGGCCCCTACTGTTGCAGAGTAGACGTAGACGGGATCTTCAATGACAAAAAAGTTGTTATGAATCTGAGGGTCACTAGGCCCCTAGGTAAGGCCACCAGGTCTCTTTGTTAGTAGGCCTGTTTTTAAGTAAATTTAAGATTGCTCAGTAGCTTGCATTATTGTAGCCTTACTGGATTTTTTTTACATTGAAAAGGTTAGCTATTTATCTATTTATTTTTTCTCAGGTCCACCCATGACCACCACCCAACCAACCACAATGGTGATGGAAACTACCACAAAACACCACCCCTCTACTGGTGAGTGGCCTCTAAAGAGAATGCAGAAGTTAAGTAAACAACTGAAACTTGTAGGAAATAAGTGAGCTTTAAATACAGAATTGATATTCTCTTCACAAGGGATAATTCAGTTTGTGCAATCAGTGTTGTGGAAGATACTTTGAAAGCATAGCTTTGCAAGCTACCAAGTACTTCACATTGGAAGAAGTTGAACTACAACAAAGCTACTTTAGGGATACATCTAGTTTGTCTAACTAAAGCTACTTGGTTGAGTTCATTGCAAAAAGGTTCTCACTTGTTCACAGGTCATACATAAACCAAACAAATAAAAGACCCCACTATTCATGGGAAAGTGCAAGGTATGTCAGCTTTGATATAGTATACAATCGCCATCAGTCAGACACCTGTCTTCCAGAAATTAGAGTCCAGGTGGGGGTATTTCACCAAGCAGGATTGCTCAGTTAGCCAGGTGACTTCTAAATAAGCATGCAACAAATTCTCTGAACATTTGTTGGTAAACGGCAATAATCAATACTCTTGACAAAAAGCGTTTGTCGTTTCAGTCACGCTTCACAAAACTGGCAAAATAGAAATGTTTTACTACTTGAATCACTAAGCAAATATGAATGTATTTGAACAACCTGCAAGCTATTGAAACATTTTGTTAAACTACTATTTTAATTTTATGTAGTTCACTACTCCTCAACAATGCATGCAATCAATGATATCTCTGAGTGTTGGTTGCTGGTTTTTGCAGACCACTGGAGAATTGTGCTGTCTTCACATTTAGACATTCTTAGACAGAATTCCAGCATCTTTCAGTCCGGAACGGTTATTGTAAGTATCCAAGTAATACAACTAAAATAAATGGTCAACAAAATATTACATGTATTTGGGGAAAAGACACACTACACAGAATCCGTCCTTTTAATCTCTGGGCTTCTTTCTCAAATACTCATTGGCCCACAATCAGCCCCTCCATCCTTCTCTCTCTCTCTCTCTCTCTCTCTCTCTCTCTCTCTCTCTCTCTCTCTCTCTCTCTCTCTCTCTCTCTCTCTCTCTCTCTCTCTCTCTCTCTCTCTCTCACGCACGCACGCACGCACGCACACACACACACACACACACGCACACACACGCACACACACTCAAACACACACTTCCTTACTCTTGTTCAATCTTCGTTGCTTTTTTTCTATCTCTTTCTTCCCAGGTAGAAGATCCTCTCCCCACACTCTCTCTTCAGATAAACGTACCAGTTTTCTCTCTCTCCATCACTTTTCTGATTTTGCTGGTTGGGGCACTTATCGTACTGGTCTACAAATGTAAGTTCAAATGGGCATAAATAATCATAATCATGCCATTTATTTGCTCCGCACATCTCCCATACTCTCGCAAAGGGTCTTAATAATGGTATGGCGATCTTACATCTTCATGTAAACTTTTCAGGTACCTTGAAACCCTTGGTTGGCAAATCAGCCTTGTCAGTGTAGACTTTAGGATTCAAAAGTGCTTTGTCATTGAACGGTATTGTGTAGTAAGTTCTGCAGTGTAAAATGGGACCAATCTGTGTCTTTGCAATCCTGTATTTTCTCAGTGGGGATACACAGGAGAGCACTGAAGAATGGATGGTGAGTAAATAAGAATGTTAAATAATAAGAATAAACTACAGTAGCTCTGTGCCACAGATATTACGTAATCCAAAACATTGTGGTTCCACATATATAAAACCTCCGTAGACATAAAAAGGATTGGCTTTGACTCTTTACAATATGTTACCTTGGATCTTGCTTTGCCAAATTCGTTTATCCAAAAAAGACAAAGCCCTTTTTTACCTGGCCTATCAATACATTTAGGCAACATGTGCAGTAGACAGGCTGAAACAAAAAAAACAATAACAAATCCATAATACTTCTCTGTACTAGTTTGGTCTGGGTACTGTAGAATGTATATATATATATATATGTGTGTGTGTGTGTGTGTGTGTGTGTGTGTGTGTGTGTGTGTGTGTGTGTGTGTGTGTGTGTGTGTGTGTGTGTTTGTGTGTGTGTGTGTTTGTTCTGCAGTCTGTCAGCCAATGAGCCCTCTCATATTATATATGAGATAAGAATGAGAAGACCGGTGGAGGAAAATATCTACACCTTGGACTAGAACATACCCACAAAAAACTAAATCTAGAACATTGTACAAAGGAGACCAGGGCTTGAGTACGGTTCACAAGCCCACCTTTACATCCTTCCCTATTCGTATAGAGGTCTGTGTAATTATGAGGAATTACCCATATTTATGAGTTGACATTTGTGAGTACAGTTTCAATTTTTGCGGAGAAAAATATATTTCTTTGGGTACAGAATATGACTTCATTATGTATTTTAATGCATTGTGTGACATAATATGCAGTTTCATTTTTGTTTGACATTATTAAAGTGAAAGCCTAAAGCCCAACTGTATTCCTAATGACCTTCAGTCTTTATGGAAGCTTTTTTCCTCAAAGGAGTATACCCTCTTGTGCTACATAAATAAACTGGTCAGTAGCAGTACCTATTTTGACCTCTTGAAGGCAGCATATCCCTGTCCACTTTCACTAGGTATTGTTTTTAAGAAGGCTGTTCTAATTTATCATTGATAGGCGGATGAGCCCTGATTAAAGGACTTATTGCTTTCCTTCTATTATAACTTAAATTAATAAGTAGCGGCTTCTCTTTCACTCAAGTCGCCAATCTAGACCTGGCAGATTAGGGTTTTTGGGTTGGGGGAGAGAGGAGATGGCTACAGCACTACCTGAATCGGTCTCATCTCTGCTTTGGAGAAATTTAAGTCTAGTATTGTTTTGGGGGATGCTCTCGCTTGATATGGCTCATGGCTCTGGAGTAACTTAGACCAATGCTAGGACAGGCCAGCAATGCAGGTGCTCTTCAACATGACTAGAACAGAACTGGTGCTATACTGGATTACTGTTCCATACAGTAGCAGGTTTATAAGCAGGTAATCTTGGTGTAGTTGCGTGACCATTGATTAATATAAGGGGAGAGGACATCCGAGGACTCTTGAAGTTCATATCAGGGGAATGTGGAAACAAGTATTTTTTTTAAGTACAGAAAGAATGCATGTATGCAAAGGAATGACAAATTGTTGGCAACATACACAGATTACCTCTAGATAATACTGGAACAGAATATCTAAAATGGCAGGATTTTTTTTTTGACATCAATCAGTTATTATGCTGTCATCGCAAAACAGTGTTTACACATAATGTACATATTATGGTAATACTCAATAACAACAATAAAATAGTCCTTGAATGGAATCTTAAGAGAGATTATTCAGCCCACTGTTTTAGACTTCCCAGTTGCCAGATTTGAATAAAACTTATCACCAGTTGATAAAACTGTGGGAGACATTTGCAGGCTATGGGGTCTATATGTTTTGAGCAATGTCTTTTTTGTCTCATTTCATCAGATGCTCAATAGGTAAAGAAATTTGCTGATGGTGCAGGAAAATGCTGTAAACCTAACTGACTTTCATGTTCATCAAACTCTTACACCACAGTAGGCTATGCTTCTAGCCTTGTGGCCTTAAAATCTATGTTTGTCGGGGCTGGCAGTACAGTGCTGCCATACAACTGGTTGTCAATGTTTTTCAGTTTTCTGTTCAATCAAAGGTAATATGAATATTATCAAACCACTGTGCTTGTTTAAAGTGACAAAATACCCTATGACTTCACACTACCACCACCAGTCTGAATCTGCCTCACCTGGTATACTTTATATCTATTTCAAATCATTTGACATTGCATTATAATTGCAGGCATTTGTTTTACTCCTTTTTTAGAAACATGGACAGTATTCTCAGTGGCCCTCCAAAAACTGAAGCAATGATAGCAAGTCAAGCTTTATATAGGTGGAAACATTACATTCACTAAACAATTACACTTATCCAAATTAGAGTAGGCTGAGCTAAACGTAAATCAATGAGTCAAAGCGCGTCCCCATTCAAATTTACCAGCCAAAAACAAGAGCGTCCTCATTCCCAGAATCATCAAGCAAACAAATCATTGCAGAATAAACAGAATCATGCAGATAGATTACAGGAGACCTTTCTCACCGTCATGGCGTCTGTCAGACGAGAGAGAAAGGCAAACAAGAGGCCTGACTTAACATTATGCCCTGCAAATCTAACTAATTGTTTACTTTATCAGTACGCACTGTGCACAGAAATCTGTCCCTCTTTTTGCAGTGACTTACTGAACTTGAATTGCCCTAAAAGACGACCCCTGTCCATGTGGAGGCCAAAGCAAACAGACAGAATAATCAAAGGGATAAGCTTACAACATCACTGTCATCATCCAAGGCACAGCCCGTCATAACGGTTGTAAGATCATTAGACACAGTATGCTATGTGTTAGGCCTAGTTAGGGATGTTAATGAAAAACATTTCAGTTTGACTCCAACATCACACACAAACATGTCCTTTTAGGCTTTCATCACTGTGAATACAGTACTCCTACAGCATTGTGTTGTTTCGAGATTTATTTAAGACCCAGCAGGCACCATAGATTACTTAGGCCAACAGCCTATTGGATTTCTCCTTGTTGTTTTATGACCAGTCTATGCTTTAATAATCCAGTGCACTTTTGATACGGTGTGTACTGTAAACCCCTTTGCTTATCTGCTACTTTACCTTCAAGTCTGGTAAGAGCACTGATGAGTTTTTACAGATGTGGTCACGCAATATTCTTGACGTGGCAAAGTGGCTGTCCTTTTTGAGACTTCTGTCTCATTGTGGTTGATCATGCAGTAAATAATTTGTCTGACAGCAGACTATCATAAGTTAAACATCGATAGAGAGAGAGAGAGAGAGAGAGAGAGAGAGAGAGAGAGAGAGAGAGAGAGAGAGAGAGAGAGAGATATGACTCAGTCAAGGGTGAAAAGCCCCTGCTGATAGAGCCTGGTGTAAGAGTTTGGAAAGTCCCAATACATCCCATCAACATGGAATACACCCCTCTCCCTCTCTCCACTCTTTTCATATGCCCAGGTCTCTCACTGCATGTGTGCATGGACGTAAGCATTTGTTTTTGTCTGTCTGTGTATGTGTGTTAGTCTCCGTCACTGTGGTTATGGCTGACCACAGTATATTCCAAAACACTCCAAAAACATTGTGGCACCAGAAACAGATGCCTTTGGGAGACTATGGGGAAGCTGATGCAACACTTACCACCCACAATTACATTTGAAGTGTTTATGGGCTTGTTTTTGCTTTCGGTCATTATGTTTTTTCTTAATGTCTTATCGACTCTCTCTATGTGGACCTCTTCTCTTTTCAATTCTACAAAACACTCAGAAAGAAAGGTCCCCACTTGAAACACCCAATAATATATCTACTCTGTGTCTTCCTAACTAACTCTTCTTAACTTAACAACTTTGCTTTCTAAAGTTGGACTATTGCACAATGGATGTTGTAGGACCTTATCATGCGAATGTGGAAATCTCAACCTACCGACAAGCAGCCAGTAGTTTTCTCTATTGTAACAAACCTGTAAACTGGATTAAACATCAGTCTCATGCAACCCAGTGTGTGAATTTATCACACTGTTAATTCACAAGGGAAGCAACGGAATCAATGGTAACATGGATAAGTTATAGATACACAACTTGGAAAACGATGTATTTAATTCATGAATCTTCTGCTTCCTGTTCATTTTGAATGCAAAACAGCAAATCAAGTATGATATAGAATAGGAAAAGTAAATGGTGTACCTTAAATCTTGTATTGCTAGATATTTCTATTTTTATAAATTGGCATTTTTTCACACTAAGTTGTGTGTTGTCAATTGTCAACCTCTCTCATCCATTTGTTTTAGTTGTGCTCCAAGAAAGAATTAAGAGTAAGTGAGGAGATGAATAGAACAGGAGTAAAAGCCATCAAGATTAAACCAATATCTCATCTTGCCAGTGGTAGGCAGTGTGATGTCAAAGTACATATCCGTATCCATTTATCCAGTGCCAATCTATTATTTTAAATTGGCCCCATTAACCATAATGATGTATGCATTAGACTCACGGTGATAGTGGTAGTTCTTGGCCTGGCCTTTGAGGTGCAGCAGAGAGGTGCACGCACACACACACGCACACGCACACACACACCGACACCGACACCGACACGCACACACACACACACACACACACTTGCTATACAGCTTATAACTTGACAATCTTGTTGACCCACTTCTAGATAAACTAGACGTTTCACACTGAATTGATCCCTTGACATGAAGAGGCATGCTCTGTTGCGACTCCCTAACACAGCCATACACGCACAAACACAGCCACAGCCACACACACACACACACACACACACACACACACACAAAGAATGAATGATAATGTGGAGTCCAATCTCCAATCTCTCCCAGAATCCCTGGCGGCCCTCGTTTGGCCGGGCAGGCAGCCAGGATGTACCAGGAAACTCCAAACATAGTCATCAGGAAGTCAGATGCTGGAAGGAAAGACCTTATATGGCCAAAGAGGGTTTCTGGCTGGCCATGGAACTTGGTGACACAGTCTCACACCATTGGCTCTCTGCTGTAGCTCAGTCAGGTGACCTGGCAAAGCTCCTGGGAGGCAAGCACTAACTATGAATACACCCCTTTCTTCAGCCAGCCAGACCAAACCCAAGAGATAGGCAAAGTGGAAAAAGCTTACATATTCTTTTTAAACAAGCATCATAAATGTACAATGATTAATCTAATTTAAAAATAAAAAAAGTAATTACATTCTAAGCTAGAAAATAGATTTGGATCATTGTATTCATATACATACCACACATTCACATGAAGCAAAAACATGTTTTATGGTAAGTTTGATCATAGTGTGATTGATTAGTGGAATACGACTTAATGGAAAAATATTTACAGCACTTTCCCTGGCTCCTGTCTCCTTCTGCCATATTAATTTTCTCTTCTATTTCATCCTCCTCTCTTCTATCTCTTTCACTTCTCTGCTAGTACAAAATAAAAAGCCACAGGTGTGTGGTGTTATTATATGATATGAAGTACGGTTTCTATCTTTTTCTATTTTTTCTAAATGCAGTGCAGATCATCATCACAGTGATCAAAAAACAGGGTCAATCATATTTCATATTATATTTTATTAATATACCTTTTCAAGAAAGGATATTATGTGAGCATAGAGTACACCTTGGCAGAAAATGCATATTCAATGTATTTACAACTAAATTACTGTCACAGGGTTCAACAATACACACATAACAAAATAATGACCTGTATGTAAACAGTTTACAAAAAACCCGTGTCTACCCAGTAGACAGAAAACTAAAATCTGACTATAAAAAAATCTACATTTCAGTTACAAAAATACATTTATCGTTTACATTCATATGGTATCAAAGCTTTAATAACGCTTACAATTATTTTAGAGACATTTCCCTAATAAAAGGATATATATAGACACATTTTAGCTAAATTCTTTAGCAGAGCTGGGTTTTCTGACCTTCACTTAAGGCACCAGAATGTTGATATCAATGTAGAGTGGATATATAACAATGTCTTCAGCAAAACTCCAAAGCCAAATATTGGACATAGGGACAGTAGACCACCGTTGATACTGTTATGCTTAAAAAGAAAAGCATTATTAAAAATCTTGCTCAAACGTCAATTTAATTTCTGTTCGATAAAGTTCTAATAGCCAACAAGGTGAGCCAGTTATTATTGGTCTTAATGGTTTATAAAAATTATTTTAAAAAGCAGTCTTGTAAAAAAGGATGTCTAAACAGGCATTGCACAAAGAAGGGCAATGGCAGAAAAAATCTCAAATAGGTGAAGAGTGAGTCCAGCTGAAGCTTAATATGGTTCCTCTGTCTGGAACTGTTGCTGGAGCACTGAGCTTTATGTTTGGGAAACATTCTTTGCTCTTAAATGCTCCATAGTTCAACACGTAAAAGTGCATTCAGATACTGCCTCAAAAACGACAGATTTTACGTTAAAGTTTCCCTGAAACCTCTTTAAATGTGTCTCAGCAAATGTCAACATTCTGGGGAGATAGGCTGGATTGGAGGTCAGAGGGAGGAGTACCCACAGGAGAGGAGTATAGGTGGGGGGAGGGAGAGGAGTATAGGTGGGGGGAGGGAGAGGAGTAAAGGTGAGATGGTGAGGAGGAGTACATTTGTGAGGAAGCAGAGGTGAAGCTTGTGGCCACTTGGGAATGGATGGACGCTGAGGAGGTGGAAGAGTACATAGTGGGAGTAGCTGATGGAGAGGAAGAGTAAGGGCTGTCTCCTGGAGAGGAGTAGCAGGAAGGAATAGGGGAGGGATAAGAGGAGGAACTGGGGGAGGGGAAGGGAGGGCAGGAGTTAGAGGAAGGAGAGTAACCAGGAACAGCGGAAGAGACCGTGATGGGAGGAGAAGAGGCGGTTTTCTCTTTCCTATCCCTCTGTCTGAGGTGAATCTTGGCATGCCTCTTCCTCTCGTCGCTGCGGGCAAACTTGCGTCCACACACGTCGCAGGCGAATGGCTTCTCTCCAGTGTGTGTGCGAATATGCGTGGTGAGGTGATCACTGCGACTGAAGTTGCGCATGCAGATACGGCACTGGAAGGGCTTGTGACCGGTGTGGATGCGCACGTGGCGCGTCAGCTCATCTGAACGGGAGAAGCGGCGGTCGCAGCCCTCTGCAGGGCAGGTGTACGGACGCTCATGCGGAAGTGTCTTACACTGTCTGCTGCTTGAGAACTTCCTGACTCGACTGGGTTTGGCCAGCTGGGAAGGGTAGCTAGGACCGGGAGGATCCTGAGGACCAGGACTCTGGATGTGGGTCTGGATGGCAAAGGCTTTGATGGTGGAAAGAGGCGTCAGGGAGAGCTGCTGGGGGAGGTTGTTCTGGAGGCTCTGGCCTAGCAGAGGTTTCAGGTCCTGGGCTGCAAGGCTGAGACCACTTGCTGACTGATGCGAAAAGAGCAAGTCTGGTATCATAGGCGCCGCAGAGGCAGTGCTGGTGGGCCTGAGCCTAGGGCTAGAGTAAGCAGGCAAAGGGTTTTGGGACTGGCCCGAGGTGTTGGAGAAAGAGCGGGAGTCCGGAAAGATGTCAGTGCTGGCAGTGTTAGGGTAGGTTGGTGCTGCAGAGTAGATTGGGCTGGGTTCGCTGCTTCTCATGAAGGTAGAGCTCACGCTGGGCTCAGTGGACGAAGCAGGCAGTGGGGATGATGATGATGATGATGTTGACGGGGCAGCCGAGGAGACATCTGCAGAAGAGGATTTGGCCATTCCGACCAAGCCACTGACCAGGCTGAGGAAGGGCTCTGCCCACAAGCTGTTACTGCAACTTGTGGTGGGCTCCAGAGTGAAGCATCCAGTGTAGGAGAGTGAGTGTAGGGAGGAAAGCGAAGGAAACCTGGCAGCTGAACAAGAAAATCCCTGGTGGTCTGAAAGGGCCTTGCTATCCCTGCAGCTGATGGACAAATCAGAGAGAGAGTCTACAAAAAAAAGAGAAAATACAATATTAAAAAAACCTGTAGTTATATTCTTAATATGCTAACTTCAAAGATAAATAAATACACTAAACATGTAAACCATTCTATAACTCGAAATATCATATGTATGTATTTATAATATACTGTATATATATATATACTTTGACATTCAAGTTACAGAATGTTTACACTGTTAGTGTTGGTAACCGTTGAACAATTAGCTCCATTCATATCCATAAAAAATGCACACAAGTACAGTATATCTAAAAATAAATACATTCACTTATATAAATGTGCACTTGAACTACTTGAACAAAATTATTGGATGAGCGTGTAGCTAAATACAACGTTTTGCAAGTAGAACATACTGACTTTAATACAATAAATATAGCTTTAATGTATCCAATACAATAGGCTACACATAAAGAACAAGTGTAGTCTATAGATCCAGAAATATGTCCTCACCTCCAGATAGTTGGTCGAACAAGTCCCCAGATTCGTTGCATCCCAAACCGGCGCCCTCAGCTACAGAGTTGGCTAGAAAAGAGTTCCCTGCTGCGGCGGAGTGTAGCAACATCAGCTCCTCAAGTTTAGAATAACTGTCCAGTGGGGAGTGAGGAAACACTGTCAGGGGGTCGGATATTTGCAGGGCTGAGAGCAGCAGCTCTGCTTTGGTCGCAGTCATGTCTAGTCCTACTTGGTCGTGATCTTGAAACTCAGAGGGTCCAGGGTGGCAGACCTCACAGAGATGGATCAAGTTGAGGGTTGGGTCTCCAACCTCCTCTCCTGCTGTTTGCACCGCGGAGCTAAGGTGCTACGATACGGACGGAGCCGGTGATATTGTGAGGGAGCCAAAGCTAAAATGAAAGTCACCTGTTAGGCAAACACATTTTTCAAATGCATTTACAAAATGGTGGACACAGATGCCAGCATTAAAATTGAATGATCGTGTCTGTTTCTATTTTAGGTGTTCAGTGAATAGTGTAAGCCTAAATGAATCTGTAGCAGTTGAGCTCGACGTACTGACAGAGATTGGCTGATTTGAGCGCTGAAGGATTCCCACTGTTATATAAAGCCTCTTGTCATGACGTAGATGTCCAAATATGGAGTGGAGGAAGACCATATCGAGGCGATGCAGTCTCTCGGCAGAATAACGGAAGAATAGCAGCAGTATTATATCCAATCGTTCTACAGTTAAAATACACTTTTCCACTATAGTATCAGTAATTCTTTAGTGCCAGTACGTTGCATCCAGACAATAGACGTATTTGTAACAAAACTATGCAGTTATTTTCCATGTCAAACGCCTTTACCGGAAACACCGGTTACACGGTAGACCATATATGGTTATCCCTTCAGACAATCAGTTCCGGTGGGTTTTACTTCCTTGCCCTTATTAGGCATTTCCTTCTGTAATGCGGAGTGTGGTTTGGCAATAAAAGCATTTGTGTATGCCACTGTCAAAGCAATAACTCCTGTCTGTTACAGTAGGTCAGATTTTTACTATCAATATTATAAACTACCTTGGATTTGTGTAATCTGCCACTATAGTAAAAAGGAATGCAAGCAAATAATTTATGACATCATATACATTTTCTCATGGCATTAGTGATTCTTGGTGAAGTTAATGGAGGCCTTATTGATTCCTAATTCCTAGTTCAATTTGGAAGAAGTGAGACAAATACACACACACACACACACACACACACACACACACACACACACACACACACACACACACACACACACACACACACACACAACAACAACAACAACAACAACAACAACAACACATAACAATCAACACTTTAATCTGAACATTAGTTGGTGGGGTGTTGGGAGGATTATTATATGTATATATACAGCTGTATTTTAAAACATCTCATATTCATATTTTGTTGTAGTCAGTCGCCTACATTTATGTAGCTGCAAATTGTTAAAATCCCAATGCTGCTTTACAGAGAACTGACATATCAATTGTTAATGATAGTGTAGATGATGCACACATTGTATGCATTTTTTTAAATATATGAACAACAATTAAATGCTACCTCAACAGCCTTTCTCTTTCATTAATTACAAAATGCAAGGCAGATCCCTTTCGTCACTGGATTTACTGATTATAACAACAAGCCCTGATTCTAAACAGTCAACAACAGTGGCCATGGTGTCTGCAGAACCGACATCACTTGGGAAAATGTATTTACATGTGATACGTTGCCTGCCAGCGTGGCCATCTGGTGCTTCAGAGCCCTCATGACAACATTCTTTGAAGACCAACAACGAGTAATTCTGGACGTAACCGAGATTTGTGTACAGTACTCACAACTAAGACATTTTAATCCTCAAGGAAACAACACCCGAAAAATCTCTGGTTGGCATTGTCCCATCTGGCTTATAACGATAACCAACGAGTGTGGAATTCTGGAGATCTTTGAAAAGGGTAACAAAGTAATAGCTTTCCACAAGAAATACCTGTTGGCTGACATCGATGCCATTCTTGTCATCCCAACCCTCCTAGGTCCATGCTGGCTGTTGAGCAAAGATAGCCTTTTACTCTCAAGACGCTGATGAGGTTCTCGGTATGTGAGGAGGGCCATCATAAAGATTAACAAGTGACACATTTCTAAATACTTTGAGTAGGTCAGTCAATTAGGGTTGACCATAAACATTGCAGTTGTTTAAGTCACGGTAGGGCTATCTCATAGAAGCTCTGCTTTCTGCTCTCCTGCTTTACCAAATTTTGCTCCCTTGTACCTATTCTGTATATATTAATATTGAATGAGTTGAATAATAAAAAATAAAAAAGTTGTATAACGAGTTTACTGTGTGAACCATGTAGGAGTATGACATCCTGTCAAGCCGGCATGACAGGGTATGTGGGCCACATTTGAGGGCTGGCTGGTGCACAAACTATATCAATATTGGTTTAGAATTGAGAGGGGAAAAAAACTATTATAGCTCAATATTAACCCTGTGTGCTTTGACTGATTAAGTGTTAGTGTGAGTGCGTGCGGGCGTGTGTGTGTGTGTCTGGTGAGCTGGTCTAAATCCTTTTGCAATATCATTCAGATGTGGTCAGAGTGTTTCAGTTATCATATAAACAGTGTTTCTTAACCTGGTCCTAAAAACAGATTAACCATTCAATGTAGTAATGATAAATTCCCTGCACTTGACATCCGATTCAATCCAGCCCTTTTCTTTAGTTGATAATAAAACAAATATATGACAATGCTGGTGGGTCCTTTCACGTTAGTAACCACCCACAGAATCACTGGTTCTAGTACAACAATCCACACCCGTTGTTCTGTTGTTCATTTTATAAACATGAAAAAATTTAACGAATTGTAATTAGTCAACCGCATTCTTATCTGCTCCCTCCTTTCTCTCTCTAAAGCCCCTCCCACCAGATAACACTTACAGAAACACTCTATTTTACCTGAATGAGCTTGAGCAGGAAAGAAGGCGCGTGTCAGTATTGTTCACAGACTGAATGTTACACACTTTAATTATATAAAAATATTGGAAATGCATCAGCCTAATATGAAAAGAATTGCACAATGTGTGACATAGTTGGGAGAAAATAATTCGTTCTCCAAGAACAACAGCCAAAATAAAAAAATACTAAAACAAACAACAAACAAAAAATGTAACATGTTCCTGAAAGAGAAATACGTATGTACAAAAACACAGTTATAGGATAATTTAACACACAATTTAAACCGAGAAGCATTCATCTGGGAAAAGATCCTTGAGTAACCCACATATTGCTTCCAGTGAAAAGAGGGAGTGGATCATGTTGACACAGTGTGCCTGCTTATAGGCATATACCCCTGGGGATTGTGAAAAACTTGGGCATACAGTAGCTATTCCCTAATGTTTACACTCAGCCATATCAGATCTGTTTAACAAAATGAACACAAGCAATTAAGCAACAACTCCATTGAAAAGAATGCCCCTGGTGTGGGCCAAGGGGCCCTACTGGTCTGTTGGCATCTCTATTTCAGCTTTGGAAGCCTGGCCAGGGGGTGGCGTGTGTGGGGGTCTTGACACAGGAGAAATGCCATGGGCCATGGGGAGTGTCCCAGGAATCATGCCCTCCAATGGATTTCCAGCCCCAACCAGACCTCCTGTAGCTACTCCTATCAGCCCGGCTGGAATCCTTGGGAAAAACAGAGGGAAAAAATAGAGTTGAGGAAAAAAGGATACAAAAACCGGCAGCGGTTAGGTTGGACAAACCATTCTCTGAAGTTAACACATCACTATACACATTCGACATGTTCTTGGTTGGCATCTAGGCTAGCATTTGTATATGGTTCCATTAAAGTCTGTCTAAATCATGTATTTGTGTATTGATGAGGGAAGGAGGAAGTGGCTTGTAAAACCTATTTTGTATCGCACCCTACCTGTAGGCAGCTGTTCCATTTAGCTCAGAGTGGGCAGAGCCAGTATCAACTCCTGGCCACGAGGGGGTGGCCATCAGTAGCTCCTTGTTGACACAGTTTTTCAGACTGTCAGGTATACGGCCTGAAAACATTTTTTACATGACTTTCTTGGTAGGGCGATACAAAAGAAAACCTTACTTTGGACAGGGGCCAATGTGGCACTTTCAAAAATACATGAAGGAGAACAACTAAGCCATGTCATCAAAAGAAGAGGTAATGAAAGTACTGCCCTTCATATGTTCATTTCCTGCTCATCTTTCTAACAGAGCTTGAAACTCTTCAAATGTATACATGTTCATTTTGCAGGGGCAGTGATGAAGTCTGTTTTAACCATAGAATTACACTCTAACTATGTGTAACACACAAGCTCATTTTTGAGGCGTGTTAGGAGGTTCAAGGAAACTAAACCCGACCAGGTCAATCAGAAAATAACTTGAAAAACAAGCTTTTCGCATTTGTCACATTTGAAACTCCAATGCATGAAACACTAACTCCCAACTGGTAATATAAACCATACAAACAGCAAAGTTAATTTGGGGTTAAGTTTCTAAGTGAGCATGAAGCTGGAAGTCAACAGTGTTTAAGTCCCAAAGTTCTCCGCAACAGATCAAGAGTGGCAACTCCTAAAACAAAGATTCGACAGCTGTAGACCAGTGGGTGATAACCTTTTTTAAGGCATACACGCAATACACAATAACAAGAAACATGCACATTGAATTAAAAAGTTTAGAGCCAAAACCATGGTCAACTATGAGTTAATATGTGTTTTAAGCATTTGATATCTCTTAGTTGCTTTTAAATGCAGATATAGGCAGGAGTAGCTACGGTTGGCCAACTGATCTGTATTTGTAAATTAATTTACAACTCATCTCTTTAAACAGTGTTAAAGAAGACAGCCTGGGCAATATCTTTAATGCATTCTGTATTTGACTCATCGCAGGTCGAAGAGATAGTGCTGATACAATGCTTTGCATTCAAAAATTCCCTCCATGACAAATAAAGAATGAATACACTTTTTTAATTATTTCTAATCCCATGAGTGTGAGAAATCAACATTCCACATATATAGTCTTCATATAAAACCTATTTAGCTTATGATATGTATTCATTAGATCTTCTTTTTAGGTTTATGTTGTTAAATCTACTTTTTGCAAATGGACAGAAAGACAAGTTTATTTTTATTGACTACGCTGGAGAAGTACTGATGAGCATCCGGTGGTTCACAGCAGTGTTCAGTTCAAAAAACAGAAACACATGACACCCACTGGTGAATCCTAGAGTAACAGCCAAAGATTATGTCCAAGGTACATCTGTGTTGAGTACACAATCATAAGTATACCAACAACGCCTTATTGTTATTGTGCTAACAAGCAAAAACTTCCAATTACAAATCATAGACCTAGAAAAGCTCCAGAAACCATTATTAATATTACTGTTTCTTGCCAATAGACAAGTCCATGATCATATTTTTTGGGAATGGTTTATATTCCTTGAGTGGGAATGTTTAGACTAAAAGTATGGGATTTTCATCTGTCTCTTATCTGTCCTAAAATTGAAAAACGTGTTGCTTGTTGCAAAAGAGGATCCTAAAAGTCGATTATTACAAAGTGTCCAAATACAAGGGAAGGTAGGGATGCATGCAGCCTGACAGTTAGGAATCGAGGGGGCAATCACAGGACACAACAATAAGCCAAGTAATAGCAAGTCTGATGAAGATAAACTGATTACTATTATCAACCCCTCTGCTTTCCCATTGCCAAACAAACCGCCCAGACATGTCACACACATCAGAGAGCAAGACCCAAACACATGTATCTCAAATTAGTAATATACTCTTAGAAACAACCAACACAGGAATTCGCAAAAGCCCACAGCTTTAAACAATGACCAGAAAAAGGACAACTCAAAAGACAAGGCCTAAATACCAGAACTAAAACACAGATGAACCCATCAACATAAATTAAAGTAGCTGGAAACTATGACACTATCGAGGACCGGTGAAACTAACGAAAACTAAAAAGAGCAGGCGTGTTAAACCACACCCTGTGACAGGATCAATAAGGACTGAAGAGAAATGAGGCTTACCAGGCAAGCACAAATTATATAGTATGTTTCCTTACGGCATTAAGTGTGCAACAAATGAAAAACATTTTGGTGTGTATATGTTGGCAAGCTTTTTAAAGGCATTATCAAAAGATACTGAAAGGGTTTCTTTCTAATGTATTTCCTCCTTCTCTTTAAGTGTGAGAGAGTTTACTTGTGTGTTTGGGCGTACCTGTGATGGCTCTGCGAACCTCCCTGGCTGCCTCCTCTCTTGCCTCCAGCGAGGCCTGTTCACTGTACCATGAGGTATGGGGGTTGCAGATCAGGTTTGGGGCATCCTTTAGAGTGCCTTGGGAGAAACTGGGGAAAAAAGAAACCTGTGACTTAATGAGAAGGTTAGCAATTTACAGAGCAACGTGTTTGTTTAATAATTAGGGGTCTGTTGGCCAAATTCAATATTGGAAAATAAAAATTAAGTGTAAATGCTTGCCTTGAGTTCACCTAGTCAAAGGTTGAGGAGTTCTAGGTACTACTTTAAAGTCAAGGTAAGGAAGGCACTGACTTAATGACTTAAAACAAAAGGTTCTCCTTTTAACCCACATTTATAGTTCAGTATGTTAAGTGGAAGCAAAACAGTGGAGGCTCTTTGAATTGTCAAAACTGTGTTGTTGGGTCTTGCCTACATTTCCTTCCAACATCCCTAATTTAAAACCATCCTAAGCCTATGATAGTTGCGCCATTACATTTCCAGAGAAAATTATGAATGAGTCACACTCTTCAATTCAGTTGGACAATATTTCATTGGTCATTTTAGGGGTTTAGTGCTCAACTCGCCTGTACAATCGTTTAGTAATAGACTTGCGCTTCCTGTCTTATGCTGTTTTATATGATTTTGTTCAAGTTTGTTTTACTGAAATGATGTGCTGCATGTTTCTTTTCCCTTTTTTTTGTAGAGTACTTTGCCTAGAAAGATACTAAAAAGTGACCATGATTGTAACTGCTGTATTTCTTGCTGTTTGCTCACCTGAAAGGTTCTGTCTCATGTACATCCAGGGCAGCTCCTCGTATTCTCCCCTCTTTCAGGGCCTGAGCCAGGGCCTTCTCATCCACAAGACCTCCTCTAGCTGTGTTCACCAGGAATGATCCCTGTCGCATCTAGAGCACACATACACAAACACCAGCGCTTTAAGAATGCACCTAGATGACAAAACACCCACAAATCTGAAGATGTGTTAGTGTTCTACCTGTTTTATAGTGAAGTCATTAATGAGATGATGGTTGTGCTCGTTGAGGCCACAATGCAAGGAAACACAGTCAGAGTGGACCAGCAAGTCCTGCAGGGTGGCCATGCGCTGCAGCCCCAGCGAACGCTCCACACCGTCGGACAGGTATGGGTCGTGGAAGATCACGTTAAAGCCAAAAGCCTTAGCTCGCAAGGCTACTGCCTGTCCCACACGACCTGGAAGAAAGAGATGCTTGAAAGCAAGACATATTCAAACACAAGCACACACAACAATCAAAACACCAAGCGGCATCACTTTTATAGCTTCAACACTCTCAACCTTTTCAAATTATTTTCCGAGAGCTTTTCAATCAATTTCTCTTTTTTTTAATGATTTGTAAAGAGGAGATACTTTCTTGGTCAAAATGTAGAGTATGTACTTGTAGGGATTTAAATAAAACAAATTAAGAGAAGACATTGAATTAGTATTGTTATCTTCCAGCCATACTTAAGAAAAACGTAAACATTTGTTTTATGGATAGCTGGGTAGCCTTTAGAAAAGTTCCAAAATTCCTATCATTAACCTTAAATACTGACAGCCAGCTGGTTGTTATTTTTAACAGAACTAATTGAGCACATCAATCACTCCTAATCTTCAGCTTTATGGCAAAATCGTGAATTATTCTCAACCTCACTGCTTTATATTGCTGTCGGTAAAACAATCCAGCAGTCAAGCAGCATTTATTCCTCACAATGCTTTTGGGTGTAGCTCATTTCATTGCGCTAATGCCAGAGACTTATATTAGAAATAAAAAACTGTACAATTGGGGCAATTATAAACATAATTTTCAATCCTGTGTCTGTGGACTACATCTGCAGCATGAGGAAAAAAAAAAAAACTCCCTAGTCTTATGTCTGCAGTCCTTCTTACCCAAGCCAATGAGACCCAGCGTCTCTCCGCGTATGCGAGCCGCCCCACTGGCGACTTCCCTGATCTGCTCAACGCTGGATGCCCTGGTACCCTCCCGCATAGCCTGGTGCATCCAGGTGACCCGGCGGTACAGACTCAGTATCAGACACAGAGTTGTGTCCGCTGTCTCTTCAACGGAACACCCAGGAACATTACACACCGCTATGCCTGGAATATAGGAAAGGGGAGAGCATTTCTGTCATCTGATCATTCACTTTCTTTTTTACATGCAAGGATAGCAATGGCTTTGCCTTGGATTTGTCTTCAGAAATCATAAGTTAAATGGATGGATGAAGGCAACAATGGGGTAAGGAATAGGTGGATATTTGTAGAAGGAAGTGAGGTACAGGATGCAACACAGAAGGTTCCAAAATGATTTGGCTGTTGTTTTAACCCATCAAAATTGTTTTGTAATGCTCTCCAAGGTACAACAGCACTTTTCTCACCTTATTTTCCAAATTTTTATTTTCATATTTTAAAATATGAGGCAGAAAAGAAGCGCAGACATTTTCTTTAAATGTACAGACCCAGTTCAGCAGCTGCTTTGATGTCGACATTGTCATATCCGGATCCGATCCTGACAATTACACGCAACCCTTTAAACTTGTCCAGATCCTCTCTAGCAAGGGGGATGGTATGGTACATCAGTGCTCCTACTGCTTCATTCAAAACCTGGAGTACACAGATTGAACATAGGGGAGTGTATGTATGTACTGTATGTATGTATGTACAGGTATGAATTTCCGTTTTCATTCACATATCTCTAAAAATGATGTTACCTTCTCGTGAATCTCCTGTGTAGATTGGGCATCACAGAATGCCACTGTGGCCACATCTTTGAGGACGGGCATCTCCACCGTGCAGTCGCGGCCATCCAAGAGGGCAACTAGTGGGCGCGGGTGCATGGGCCCATTCAGGATAGGGGGACGAATGCCTACCGAAGAGTAAAGAGTCCAATTTTAAGCAGTGGCGAATGCTGTTACATTTGAGATGGAATCTAGAAAAAAGCTAAATCTACTACCCATGGAATATCCATTTTCATTAAGGATTGCATTGGATCTCAACAAAAAACGATGATTATGTAAATCAAACCTTAGAGCAACCATTTACTACTACACAAAACTAAAGTGTCCTTGGTTGTGGGGAGTTACCTTTTGACAACAAATGGATGTTACTCTGAAGCCACAATTGAACATGTTTTCGTAGGTAAATGATCTCCTCTTAAACAGCGTCAAACGTTAAGGTTTTATTTAGATTTAATTCCCATTGAACCACATGGCTACAGTTTTGAGGCAAAGCCTTTCTGTGCATCTGTAACTTGGACTACTGTTTTGAAACCACACACAAAATAAATATCACTGTGTGAGTTCAAATCTTATTCCAGATTTCTGATCATTGAATTTACACAATGCAATGCAGCACAATCCTCTTAATGTAGTTTCCCTTTTAGGATGAGCAGAAGATACATGGAGCTTGGGCAAGCAAACCACCAGCGCCATCACACACACACACACGCCATGTGTTTGACAGAACGTGTGTAGAGCGCTGTCTGAATGGCAGAAGGGCACACACAATAACAGAAGCTCAGCGCACATTCCCCGGCCCCAACCCCCGCTCGTACCTTTGAGGGTGTAGGAGCACAGTAGAGGCCAAGCGAGGAGGTGCAGTGGGAGAGGGGGTGGCTGGAGGACTGATAAGAGGAAGGGATGGGGGAAGGGGGAGCAAGGCTGCTGCAGTATCCCACCCTCTGTCCTATCACACATGCGGTGAATTGGACACTCATTTTCTCACACATGCAAACATAAATCAAGGCTCCGAGGACAAAGATGCAGTGGGATGGAATACACTATGCACAGCCAGATGTAAGTCTTTGCTGCCTCTCCCTTCAGCTCTCAACCCACTGTTCTCTTTACCCACCCTAGCTATCCAAACATCCCTTTATTTCTCCGCACTATACCATTATGTGTTCACAGTGGCAAAAGAAAAAGAAGATATTGTCCGAACCTTGCATTGCTGAAGCTTCTCAGCCGTAGCTGCTTTTTTCCTCTCCTCCTCTCCTCTCCTCTCCCTGGGTATGACAGACTTCTTTCTCCTGGCAATATCCAAGGCTCCCCTGATCTTCCTCCTGCCAAACCCCCGCTTGCATCATACTCAAACACCGCCTTGGCCAATCACAACTGAGCTTACTGGAATAAAGATGCAGTCAAGCTGAGCTGTGACAGAGACCATCTATTATAAGCAGGCTGAGCTTCATTCAATGCAAAACAGTGTTGAGGAGAAATACAAAATGGTAGTTGGACAATATGAATACAGGATAGATAGTTTTTGTTCAATCACAAACAATTCAAAAGATAGGTGAGTAAATGGAAAGTTGGAATATTCCACCAAGGTTTTAGAATTCATATCTTGCTCAAATATTTTTGGGTCATAAAGCTTAATGTGTTGATTTAAAACATTTTGAGACACATGAACGACACTCTGAAAAAGCTGTCAAACGAACATCAAACCTTAAATGCCGTATGCCGTGTAAGTGTCAAGATGGGGTTTTGGCCAAGTTGATATACCATAGATTATTTTTTTACAGCCATAATCTTGTCACAAACTAGTGGGCTTAACTTTAATTAATTAATTTAATTACAACTGTCTGTAAGGTACTGTTGGCAGCAATTTTTCAGCTCTCAGCTGCTCTTTTAAGATGGGTTGTTTATTGATATGTGGTAACAATGGTGATTTTGGAACTTCACTCAAGTCAGTTGTTGATGATCACTAACAGATCGTTGCCATCTCTGATAGGTGAGGACTAAAAACAAAAGCAGCAGGAAGTTGAGGTAGCAACAGGAAGACGTTTAGAAGTTGTCACATTTCTTAGGAGAAAACAATTTGAGTAAGCCTGTCTTAAGAGGGGTCTTACACATTTTTCACTTTCACAAATGCAATTAACAGTGCTGCAGTGCTGTGAAGGGAACATGCAATGTCTATTAGGGCTAGCTCAGCTCACTATAGTGGCAACGTACTGGTGACGAGTACAGAATTGTGGCTGTACATAACGTCTTTCAGAACTTTAAACTATGCTCTGGGACCTTTGGAATTAGGCCAAGAAAATATGTGCCTCATGTTACTATGGACCTCTGCAGGGCCTGAGAAGAGGAAATCTAACCATTTCCCAATAATCTAAAACTTTTCTTATAAGTCCTAAACAGGCAAATAGTGGGGTTATAGTGAGGTGCAGTAGCTGCCATTTTCATTTCTTTCTGAGAAGAGTATTTTAGCCAGAAGGCTAATGTGTGTGTGTGGGTAGCAATGAAACTGAGTTTATCAAGTAACTAAATAAAACAAGCGCCAAAGCCTACTTCTTTTAGCCTCTGTGTAATGTAACATAATAATTATAAAATCATATTTGAAATCCAAAAGACTAAATTGGGCTAAGAAAATAATCCCAGAATCATGTGCAAACCCATGCAGAAGGGGTGCGGCTGAAGATTTGGACCAAGAATGATGGGAAATCTGCATTCACACACTAAGCAAATCTGTTTTAACCGGCCAGTCCAATCGGGATTTGTCATTTCTCTGACAGTAATTAAGGGTACGTAAAAATTTGGGTCACTGAGCAAGGGTATCACAATGAAACTTATTTGGCTGAGCACATCTGATATAAGCACATTTTATCCATGATTAGCCAATGATATTAATGTGGGGTGCAATTATTTTGGGAGGACAGAGTATATTGATGTTTAGCAATGCTGTATTTAAACTATCAATGTTTTAAAATGTAAATAATACAATTGTAAACTCTTACAAAACTCACACCAGTTTTTTCCTTTCTTGTAAAATAATTTCCAATAAACTTTATTTATACATAAACCGAGTTTGAATTTGCTATCTTTAACACATACAATAAAAAAATTCTAAAAGACAGCAATGGCCTGCTCCACGTCTCTCAGTTAACATTTTCACAACATATTTTCAACAAATGTTCGCTGCAGTATAGACTTTATACAATAGTACAGTGTGCCATCAGATACAGTGGTTCTTCCAAAAGTTTTCCTCTTGAACTTGTCATACAGTGCAGTCATTATTCATAAATGTCTACAAGCTTATGCTTATGCTTTAGAGCATTGAGTCATAGAAAACGGCAGAAAAGAAACAACAAAATTACATAACAGTTACAGTACAACTCCTTTTCCTTTCCGCTGATTTTCTTTTTTTGTTTGCAGAAAAAAAATGTCTTAAGGCTTATGCTGAATCATATGGTTTGATATCCAGAAACTAATGATAGAAGAGAGATACGGTTATAAAAAAAAGACAGCCTTTTAGTGTCAAAATGAACATTGAGGAAATTTATCTTTTTTCACTCTGCAAAGACAACCATAAGGATTGTCTAGACAGATAGACAATGAGTAGAAGCTTGTCCACGCTTCTGTTCGCTCCTGCCCTAGTATTTTGCAGGGTGCATTCATACTTTCATTCATGCTCAGACTCACATACTGTCTCATTGACACACAAATTATGGGAATAGCTGACTCCTCCAAGACTCAGATTATATTCACAAGAATGTTTTCAGCAAATTGTTGTGGAATGTGTGCACTCACATGGGACAACAGCATCAATGTCTACTTGCTTGAGGTGGTCTTACCAGAAGTAGTCAAATCATCACTGTTGTCAATTGACTTTCATTTCCCGAGCTCATCCAGTAAGGGACAGTGTTTCCTGAGAGCCCTGCTGATAGATGGTAAGCAGGCATGGGAGCGGGCCAAGTTTTGGAGCAACAGTCTACAAGGACGGGGGAGCAAGAAGGTAAAAAACAGCCTTCAATCTACAATTCTGTCAGTTTTCCTCTATTAAGTTCAAGTCTAGCTCAGTACAGTCCCTTTCAAACACACTCTGTTGTGTCCCATCTCTGTCGTTAGGATCCTCTTCCTCCTCTTCGTCGTCCTCATCCTCCTCCTCCTCTCCCTCCTCGTCGCTCTCACTAAGCGGTCCAATGCTGCTCCTACCCAGCCCCTCAGCGGGAGAGCAGGAGCCTCTGAAGTCCCCCATGAAGGGCTCAAGGCCCATACAAACGTCCCCTCCGCAGGCCAGCCTGCCACGCTCCAAACAGGCTAATGGGTCGGTACTTCGGGTCTGAAGAGAAGATTGAACAGGAAAACCGTTACAAATACGCAATACTACTGGTCTTTGCAGGCACCTAATCAACAATAAATATTAATAAAAACACCAGTGTTTTATTATTTTACCTTCTAATTCAAATTATACACATTTTACTGAACCAACCCTAAAATGACCTGATCCTACAGTGTGATCATTTTATAAACGGAAAAATATTGATGGCAAATACTTTTCTTTTGGTAATATAAATAATATTTCAGTGAAGTAGTTAAAAACAGCATAATAAATGTCAACTGATGTGGTCCCTGTCTTTAACTATTCTTTTCAAACCAGCCTCTCTAACCTCACCCTGGTTCCAGGTGGACCACACAATGCACTTTGTTTCTCCAAAATGCAAGATGTACTCCATATTAAATGTTTTTGAAAATAAATAAAAGGTAAGGGAAAAAATTTAATGAATTTGCTTTGGGATTTCACATTAGCAGTGATAGGGATAGTTCTTTTTATTGAAGCGATACAGAAGAAAAAAAATATACGTAACAAGGAATGGATATCCTAACAAGTACAACCGCATTATAACAATTTTAGGCAAAAAATCTGATTTTGGCAAGATGCCTCAGCCATGTTTTATATAAATGTTTGGAAATGGTTTATCAATTCAAAGTAAATCATAAAAACAAATGGCCTTGCAGGCATGTCTTATGTGGTCCCACTCTACCTGTGTCATCTTGGTGAAGTCCAGGACAGGCCGGGTGCAGGGCCTGTCTGGGTCTCTACGCCTCTTTAGGCCAGGCTTGAGAAGGAGCAGGTCGCAAGGTTGAGAGTGGCAGCGTGGCAGCTGGGGGGGCATGGCCCGGCGCAGCGAGGAAGGTGTGCTACAGGCAGAGGAGGGGGAAGCAGGTACAGGCACCGGGGGAGGGGCTGAGCAGGCAGCCAACCGCTGGGGGGGTATCGGAGGAGGAGGCAGAAATTGAGAGTGGGCTGCTGAGTCTCTGATGAGCACTGGAGAGAGGGAGAAGCGCCGCTGGGGAGGAGGAGGTGGATGAAGCGGCGAGGGGGAAGAAGAGCAAGAGGACGGGAAGAAACAGCAGCAGGCTCCTCCAGCCGCAGCCTCCAGTGGGTCCCAGGGGAAGTTCCAGGGGAGGGGAGAGTCAGGTGAAAGAGCCAGGCTGAAGAAGGTGGGACTGGAGGAGGAATGGAGAGAGGAGTTAAGAGAGGAACTAGGGGCTCGTAGGGGACACGGCCCCCCGACCGCTCCAACCCCGGCCCCTCCTACAGCACCAGGACACTGCTGGCGACTGACAGGCGTCCAGACTCGGGAGGCGCTGGGCCGCCACGTATACCGACATCTTGACAGGTCCTCAGGGACTGACAGAGACCGGCAATGGCGTTTTGGAGGTGGTGGAGGGGGAGGGGGAGGCCCGGGACCAAGGCCAGGGCCGGGTGGGCCCGGTCCGGGGAGAGACAGGTCGAATGATGAGTTGCTGGGGGCCAGGGGCCGGTGTTGGGAATGAGGAGGCTCCCGAAGATCCCCCTCTGGATGATGTCCGTCAGGGGACACCAGGGGCACAGGGCCGGGGGGAAAACTGGAACTCAGTATCCCCCCCTGTAGGCTGGGCTTGGAGGGAGGGCAAAGCTGCCAATAGCTGCTCTCTGTGATAAAGAGAGTATGGTTAGGAAATGAGATACGTATTGGAAGAAAACAAACATTTTCTGTAGGATATCAGAATTCTCTGGATCAACTCGTACCAGGCATCAATCCATTTGTAGGCCAGCACACTGCGATGTTATTAGGGTCCTGCGGAGACTGCAGGGTAAGGATAAAGAGAGGCATCTTAAAATTAGACTCTAGGACTCATTAGTCTAGCTTTTATAATTTAACATTATTTTTTTTTAATGTAACAGCTGTATGACAAATAGCAATCTGAAGTCAACAGGATTTGAATACACAAAATGTAGTTTCTGATCCATCAGAAAGGCTGTAAATTTGAGCAGGCACTTACTTACCCCTGCTTGGCACTGCAGTGGAAACTAGAATGATAAGGGACCAATATTGATAGACAAGCAGTATGGAAGCGAGAGATAGAGGCAGATATAAAGACAGGCAAATTTGCCTACCACTTTGATGAACCTTGGTAGGTGTTGCCGTTCCTACTTTGAGAATTCAAGTGCTCCACCAACAGCATGACCATGGCATGATTGTGCGTAGCAGAGGCCACAGAGGCTAGAGGTGTGCTGGTTTGTGTGCAAGCTTTAAGATGGGACACAAGGGTATTCGGCGCCTTCTCCTCTTCAGGGCCATGTAGCCCTGCCTAATCTCAGAAAAACATGGTTTCACCCTGCCAACTCACCTGAGAAAACAGGAAATAAATGTACATGAGCATACATTCACCCATTTGAACACAATTAAAATAAAACAAATGCAGCTGACTGTTATAACATTTACAGACAAATCTGCCATGCTTTAAAAAAAAAAAAAAAAGGCTATGTAGTAGTATGCTATGCAAGTCTGTTTTGAAGCAAGGCCAGGATTTTTCCTATCCCTGAGAATCCGACCAAAGCTGATCATGCCCAATTTTTACCTATGATAGAAGGGGGATCTATATCTCAATTGTTATCTTAATTCAACACAAGCAGGATGGATTGAGGTAACAAGCTAACCATAGCTACAACTGCTATAATTAGCATCGATTGATGACAACAATCCCTTTATACGCGGATATGCTCATAATAATTTACAGATGAGAATTTCATCTTTCAGACAAAATTTTAAGGTTCAGCCAAAGACAAATCACGCTATGTGTGCGCTAACGTTAATGTTGCCGGTGCTAGACATTGCAACGTTAGCTAACAAAATATGACTGAGAGCTAACCAAGACACAATGTTTTAGATACCGCTTGTTGGTCTCCAATACACATTTACACAAACAAATATTTTATTTAGCTGTGTAACAAATAGCTAACTAGCCTTACACATTGGTTCATAAATTGGGTGATTGAAGGTGGGCCGCTTAAAATCGGTTACTTAGCTAATATTTAGATTAGTGGATCCTTATATATCTAGTAGTATTAATCTAGTACAGTCAGTGTCAGTGAATAACAACAGCATCGGATTATTTAGCTTGCTAGCAGTTTACGTTTATATAGTTATGTTTTGAAGGTCGGTCATAAATAACAAAAATCAAACTACCATCCTTAATGGCTAACATAGTAATGTTGGGTGCATTGTTTGCCACCTGGCGGCAGTCTAAAGACTAAGATCAAATTCTGGATGTAACGTTAGCCAGATAGCTAGCAAACCTGCTAGTGCATAAGGTAATTAAGCTAGCGACAGTTACCGCGTCATATGGGTGGTTTAGCAAGACGAGCTGAAATGCTCATTCACTCAAGCGTTAGCTTGTTCTCAATATTAGCCGCTAGCCAAATACAATCTCTTCCATCTAACGTTACAAACCCCTAATTTTACCTGTGTTGAGAATATCATCAAAACTGATACATAGTTGGCCACATGTCCTTTAAAATGCATTGCGAACCGCAAGGTGAACTATTATCTAGTAACACATTCGCTAAGGTTGTCCTTCTTTCGATACACCCGACCCGGCCTGGACCACAGCCCAGCAGCTTGTGGTGTGCGCGTAGGACGCGTGCTAGTAGTGCTAGCAAAACACGGCGGGCCATGCAGAATGTGATGCTGCGATGAATTATTGGCAGTGTTTTCCCCCAGGACGCAACACAAACCCTTGTTATCTAACCTTATCTTAATAAAATAATAGCATTACCGTTGAATCCAGATCTCAACCTCGCCCGGATCTCAAAAAACGGTTACACAGAATGTTAGTTACGGCTCGTGAACGATAAACCTTTGAGCGGCTCTGCGACTAAATGCACGCTAGAGTGTGGGTACACAGGTCTCTAATGTATTGACCTATTAAAAACAACACCGCAACGGTATGTTGTTACAGTAGTGGGGAAAAAAATCGTCAAATGACAGGTCACAAACCCAAGCAGTAGGCTATTTATGATAAATCCTGATGCGTAAAATATATTTCCATAATCGTCCATAAATACCTCCCAAAAACTAACAGCGCTCACACGCCCGTAAACGCTTGAATTTATAAATAACAAATTAACGAGTAGGAGACAAGCGAGGGGTGTTAACATTTGTCATTTAAAAACAAGAGTGCGATACCAATTTTTGCATTATTTTTAAAATATGAATAGATATGCCGACATATAAAATAGATCTATGTTGTAAAAAAATAAAGCTGCACATTCCAGACATGAAAAAAAACCCACGCATGGCTGTTTGGGATTTGTAGTTGACCACCTTATTTACGCCTTAAACGATATAAGCCTACATATTAAAACCACACTATGGCCAATGTTAAATGCTGGGTGAGCAAAGCACACAAGTTAACGTAATGGCATTTAACATAAATAGGCTTAGCGAACAGCAATTGGAACATCATAGTTCTCAAATAAATGGTCCACATTGAATTTTGATCACATCTTTATTAGTTTTGCTCAACATCAGTACTTAATGTACAACTTACAACTGAGAAAAATAAAATAATTTACAACAAAGTGACAATTCCCCATGCATGTTCTGTTTTTAGAAAAACAGCTAAGTGTAGACAGGGAGAGATTGATGTAGGGTACACTGCGCCAATAGAAACCTGGACTAAAAGACAAGTTGTCAGAACATTAGGTGCCAAAAAGTTCAAAAGAAAATCAAGTGAAACCAAATTTGGAAGAGTAATAAAAACATAAGTGATTTTAAACATTAACACAGTAGTGGCTATATTTAGTGTAGAATGATATGATAATGACATCTTAAAAGTATGATTAATAAAGATGCAAGTGAAACAGATACTGTTGAAAGAAAGTGTTTGATACAAAACATAACGAGCTTTAGAAACTCAAGTGAGTTGACTTCTTTACAGTCCATGTTTGCCATTTTCTGTTGGTTAATAAAAACAGCACTCCACTACCCTCTGCCGTATATATGGACCATGTTAACACAATTAAGTGTCTGGCATATTAGAATAGTTGGGCTCTTGAAGGAAGAGTGCTGATCAAAAATCAGTTTTCACTTTCAGAAAGACATCTTTAGCCACTGAGATCCGTCAAAGATCTGCACTCTCACCTAATATGGAATCAGTTGGGGCTTTAAGTTTTAACAAGGTTAATGCTTAGAGGTTCTTTGTGAATATGGGCCATGGTTAAAACATCTACCAGGCAGCCTATGGTGATCAGTATGGTTTCCACGACAGGCGATCAGAAATCTTAGGGACCTGTTGTTCAGGGGAGTGGTCAGTCTCCAGGAGAAAGCGAAGCCACCCTAAGACATTCTCTTCAGCCGTTAACTGGTTGCTAAAGGAGTAGCCCAGACCTGGAGGACAGGGGCAGGTTTTTGGGCTGGACACATAAACCTACACAAAGAAAGGGGGTTCAAAGAGCATGTTTTTGTTAAGTAAAAGCCGATACACCCAGCACCATGTATGGTCCATTTACAGATATTTGAAGTATTGTTCCTTCCTGCACACTTGACAATCTGTTGCAAGGTACAAGCAGTGAACAAGATAGAAAAACAATACATGACCAAGATAGACAAGACAGATAGTGCAAACCAATAAATAAATCCTTTCTGCATACTTTAAATCTATAAAGACATGTCAGTGGACAGGTATTTCGTACACATAGATGCTTTTTAGCAGTTGTGAAAAGGTGGACGGTCAAAGCAATTGCTACCAATTAAACGTTGAAACATTTCTCCATATGGTTTACAGGGGACCACTGTGGTAAAATTTGTGGAAAAGTACCAGTAAATGTTTTCATCCTTAAATCCTTGTGATAACTGCACACACACTTACCGGGGAACCCTGTGGCAGCATCCAACTGCTGTCCAAATTAAGAGCAGCCGATTTAGGAGACAGAAAAACGTCAGAACTGGGAGTGGTCTGCTTCTCCCCCAACTTCTCATTAGTTTCTTCAGGTAGCTCACAATTCATTTTTTCCAGAAGCCCTCGTCTGTAATCAAGAAACCATTACATTCCTTAAATATTGTGAAGGCTATTGACGACATTGTTGAAATATACTTGTTTAGAAAGGCGAGTATCATGTTCTGTAACGTCGACAGAAATTCCTGTAGCAACCCCCACCTTTACAAAGTTGTAAACTAGTCTAGTGATACAGTGTACCGATGGCCCAGGGGCATACCAGTTCCAGACTGCAAGCTGATCAATTATCTTCTGGAGTGGCAGCAAAGAGCCAAAATAATTCCCAATCTACTATGAATCTAATCTTGCCCTATTCATAACACTGCAATAATTGAATTTGGGATATTTAAAGGAGACCTATTCTGCTTATTTCACCTACTGTTTCATTCTGGGACTCCACTAAAGTAGT
Organism: Aplochiton taeniatus; assembly: GCA_017639675.1. NCBI lineage: Eukaryota > Metazoa > Chordata > Actinopteri > Galaxiiformes > Galaxiidae > Aplochiton > Aplochiton taeniatus. Next base: position 40,145,837 of record CM030172.1, on the reverse strand, counting down.
CTCATGATTCACAGTTCAAATAAAATCCTTATTCATCTTATACTGGCCATTCATGTAGCACATCATTTCATCCTCATCTGAAACACGCCGTTTTAGCTCCTCTCTCTTTGAGACCCCCGTCCCTAAAAGCCCACTTTCTTCTGTGGACAACTTCGCAGAAGCCTGCCTATACGCTTATTGCCTGTTTTTGGTGGCCGTGCTGTGCCTGTAGAAGATGACGATATAAAGAAACCCGGGGCAAACTGACATGACTTCACCCCCGAAATAGAAAAAAATTAAATAAAAAAAAAATGTTCAAAACCAAGCGTTCCGAGCAGTCTGAAGCCTGAGGTTTTTGCTCACAGGAATTACTTTTACCTCATTATTTGAAACTTTGAATATGACAATCCAACAATGTAACCTTATGTTTATGTCAGAAAATACGGAACAGCATGAAGTCCCCTTTAGTCAAAGAGGCTATACAGAGAATAAACCAAAATCAACCATAAATCACCACAGCCCAGGACTAACAAGTTAGCCAATTAGGTAATCAAAGACGTCAGCGGCATTTCCAACAAGTTTATTTAAATCACCTGCAAACAACGTGGTACCTTAATTAATTGTAATTCTACTAGGCTCCATCAAAGCCTGGTCAAACTGACAAGCAAAGTGAACCAATAAGGTAGGGCCCGCGGGTCGGTCGAGTTTAAAGTATAACCAAGCACCAAATCCACTTTTCAGCTGAAAAGCAAAAATATTTGAGCTAAACTTAGTGAAAGATGACAATCCAACTCAAAAAAATGAAAAATAATTGTGAACATTTTGTTAAATCTGACTCCCATATGCCCTCTTAGGGTGAAACTATGCCAGTTTGTATCTAAACGACAGCACAACTCTACGTAACAGAAATCTTAAAATGCAATGCCCTGACAGCCTTCTGCCTATAGCGATAGCCTGAAAATGTCCATTACAAGATCCATCCCTTAACCCCGCCCTCAATATTTCGCTACCTCCCCTGATTTTAGCATCTTTCAAAATCGTCGAGGGAGCGGTGACGACGTCTACTGGGGGTGTGTAGTTACGCTAAGTGAAGTTCAAATAAAAGGATCAAAAGTAGTGTTCTACTATACAAAAAAGCAAAACTCTGAAAAAGTACCAACAAATAAGAGTGCTCTGTGATGTCCTACTTACAGCTGGTCAACAGGGTTGTGTGTATCAGTTTCTCCTTGAGTGTTTACTGGTGGGTCCCAGGTGTGCAGGGCCCTCCTCCAAAGACGCACCTGCATATCCCAGGAGCGACGACTATACTTCCTGTACTTGTTAGGAGTGGAAGGATGCAAACCTGGGATGCGCATACGTCTATATTAAAAAAGGCAAGAGGTTACAGAATGGCAGAGGAGAAAGAAGGTTCGGAAGGAATACATCTAACAAACAGCGAGGATTTAAACCCTAGTCTCATCAACATCACCTTTTTCAAATCATCAATGAATTAATTAGACATTTTTGCGTCTTTAAATTTGGGCAGTTCTACACATGAAAAAGCACTCAAATGTATTAGCCTTACAAAAATGTAAACATAAAACCATTAACCCCCCCCCCACGTTGACATGCATTAACATAAGTGTGGAGAATATAAGTGGCGCCATACTTCGGGACTTGCTCAAGGTAGTTTTGGTAGCCGGAAGTGTTCTTGCCATACTGTATTTGCTTCTGTCGTCGTTTAAGAACCGACTCATTGCTCTCTATATTGGCTGAATTAATGTTGTGAGGGTACCAGTGGCCAGACTGAGAACTTGGAGCAAAAGGAAATAACAAATTGCAATATTTGCCAGCAAAACCATGTTGAATAAGAAACTTGACTATGATCAAGGGTTGCCTGGAATAAGAGAGCAAATAATCCAGTCTACAAGTTAAACTAAAGATTTTCCTACATGCAGTTTGTTTTGAGTAGCAACTTTCTATATTTACCAAGTAAACCAAATAACATTCTTTAAATCATTTTGCATAACGAAGAAATATGAATTTCACTCTGACCTTCGTGTGCCATCCACGTCCTCTGTACCCACAGCCACATTAGCAGTGGACATCCTCAGAATACAACGCTCCAGGATGGAAGACCTGCCAGCATAAAATACTCTGGAATCATACACAAGGGTAACTCCTGCCGACACACTCTAAAGACAAAAGGGCCATAGACAAACAGTAGCAACATAAAGTAGCATTACCTGTGAGGTCGGGACGTGACGGAGGATGTTCCTCGCTCTCCGCAAAGTGTGGGGATGGTGGGCGTACTTGGGCTACAGGAGGCATTGCTATGACATGAAAATACAGTAGGCTGCATCAATAACAAGGAACTCAAACTTAAGGGATAACCTTTTACCTTGTGGAACGGTTTATCTGTGGTCATTAAAAGTACCCAATGAATACACAAATATAGCTGAATGTTTCTTGCTGTCTTTTCCAGAACCATTGAGTTACTACCTTGAGAAAGCAGTATGTCCATGTTGGGATATGTAACACCTTCAAGTATATGAAGAGTTAAAAACAATACACATAAGACCTGCAAAAGTTTGCTTTGGCAGACCAGCTCTAGTAATACTTGGCCAGCCAGTCAAAGGCTCTAGGAGCTTGATTAGCTTGCTGAGGATTGGTTGCTAGAGCTGCGATAAAGGCTACTCTATACCTGACCAAGCTATCGTAGAAGGAGCTACACCCAGGAAGGAGCCATGGCTCTGGGCTGAAGGAGCCAGAGGGATCTCTGGATATCCGGTCTGAAGGAAACTCATCAGACCACACTGGCATGGGCCAACCTCTAGAAAGCAAAGCAGAAAATCAAAAGACATTCAAATCTGTATCAGCTATTATTTAGTTTATACAACTTTAATAGCCTATGTATATTTGTATGGGTGCTTTTTTTTTGGGGGGGGGGGGGGGGGGGGGGGGGGGGGGGGGTCAAGGGTAATGAAGTGGCTCTAAATGTGTTGAATGTAAGTCGGTTTGCAATAATTGCAAAATAGTTTGCAAAGTCACTTGTAATAAATCAATTAGCTGTAAAGCGCATACACACCTTTGTTCCATGAAAGGGCTATAAGCTGTTGTTTCCACGCGTGCTGTCATTCTGGCCAATTGTGCAACCATGAATAAAACGCACCATTGTTACTCGAAAGAGGTTTAAATTGACTGCAGGTGTCAAGGGGAGGGGCCACAGAGGTGTTACAATTTAGGAATTCAGTGCGGATGGAGAAATTCGAAATAATACCCCTTTAATGTTTGGTGCCAATGTTATCCTATTTACATACTATTCACGTTTGTGAGCAGTTATAGGCTGCATCTGTCTTGCACATATCTGCATATTTTAGGAAATGCATTACAAAAGTGGTGCGTTGGAGTAGCCAAAAACAATAGAACCACAAATTTAACTTCAGTTGCGAAAATACTCTTACAAAAAATAAGAGCAAGGACGATTTAACAAAAGAACACACCATTTCTGGCAATCGCACTCCAGTCGCGATTAAATGACGCAATGTTTGAACGCAAAGATTCAGCCCAAAATGTTCTGTAGTGATTAACATGATCTAGCCTACATGTAGGCCTACATGGTTATATATTGTAATCTGTTTTTAATTAGATAAAGACGATTTAATTGAAGTGTGGATTATCATGAAGAAATGTCCTTTCTAATAAAACGTTGTTGGTCAAATAAAATAGAAAAATGCCCTTAAAGATACGAAAGAAACAAGGACAGTATAGCATACACTTACAAATAAATGTTTTATCTGTGTAATGGTAGCCTTACAGTAGGGTAGCATATATGCCTACAGTTTTTGTAGCAAATTGTTGTTATCTGTAATTTATGGAGTTCATAATATAAATACGATACAAAATAATCCAGTTTGAAGCAATGATTACACTGTCTTGCCTGTCAATATCAACACCAAAGACATGTCTTCTCCCAACCCAAATTATTATTTAAAAGCATATCATTGACGGCATCTTCTGCAAAGATGTGGACTGCTCATTTTCCACCCCAAAATATATCTAAGAACAATCTGCCATAAAACTCTTCAACTTATTTACAACACTGAAAATACATTTTCCACTTGTAGGCTAGATTAAGTTATATGAAAACCTTTTAGCCTAGGCCAAATAATTTTTTATTAAGTTGTCTTTTGATTTGCACTTTATTTCTTATGCTATCAGTTGCGTTGGGAATATTTCTCGCATTGTAATGTCTTTTTGATTATTATCAGTAATAAAAAACACACCCAATTAGGAATACTTTCAATTCAGTTAATCGTTAAGTTATTTTCACGTTTCGTCAACTGTAACTTGAGAGATGACGAATCCGACTTCATAGGTTGACTTTTTTTTCCCGAAAAAAAAATTATAATTGAAAAATAAATCCTCTACTACTCGAATGAATCAGTTGAATAAAGTGAGAAGCACAATGAAATGATCGCCAAGCTCCATATGACCAGGCCTAATTGTTTACTTCAGAGCTGTTTTGAGTGATGTAGGGATACGGCAAGTTGGAAATGGTTTGAGTCATTAGGCTATATGATTCTGTTCATATTTATCAGACTGCAAAGATTTGTTCAGTATAATTTGTTCGAAAATGTTAGCGCGTCACCAATAGGCTACATGTATTACGACAGTGCCGTATTCCACTATCTGTAAGCAAGATGGCGTCGGGCAATAGTAGTGGAAGTGGGGTAAGGATACATTCTGGTATTCTATGTTTTATGTTCATTTTACAGGTTTGCTTGGTTGCAGTAGCTTGTTTTAGTATTTAATTAAGTGATCCAAAAATATAACAGTGTAAACTACGCATAACATAGGCCAGCCAGCACTGAATTAGACTGTCCAATGCTTGCTAGCCTATGCTATGCTTATGCGTAGTTTAAACTGTTATATTTGTGGATCACTTCATTAAATACTTGCACTTGCTACTGCAGCCAAACAAACCCAACCAACTTAAGACTTCCGGTGTAGCAATTGGACGTTTGAATGTACAAGTGACCCTTTCACAATGAGACTATCATAGCTTCAGATTCTTACATGAGCTTTACCATGGCATTTTTGCTATCTAATGTCAATTACAATCTTTAAAAGGTATTTCTAGTTGTAGTAGATAACAAAACCTCTCCTACAGTTCGACAGGTGACAATTCCTATGCCTATGTCCTTGTATTAACGTTAACATTAAGCTTTGAACACTATCTTCCACTGAAGTATTAATATGGGTTTAATTGTCTCATCTCATTTCAGTCAACCAACAAGAATGATTTCCGTAGGAAATGGGACAAAGATGAGTATGAGCAGCTGGCTCAAAAACGCCTCACTGAGGAGCGGGATAAGAAGGATGGTAAAATATACCTCTATATACTTTATTGCTATCATGTTGACGTGAGTGACCAATGTGTAAGCCCTAACCAAGTACTACAGTACTCTGCAGCGCACCGTCTGTTTACATACTACAGTGGGCCTTAGTTTGGTACTGCCCCCCACACCTTCTGTTTATACACTACTGTAGGAGTTAGTTTGGTACTGCCCCCCCCCCCCCCACCACCCACCCACCCACCACCTTCTGTTTACACACTACTGTAAAAGTTAGTTTGATACCCCCCCCCCCCACACACACACACACACACAAATCAATCCATCCATCCATCATTAATAAACCCCCTTTCCCTGGTGTCGCACTCTCTAGGAAAGCCTGTGCCACCAGTTAAGAGGGAAATGCTGCGCCACAGAGACTACAAGGTTGACCTGGAGTCAAAACTTGGCAAGACTATTGTCATCACTAAAACCACTCCGCAGGCTGAGATGGGAGGGTATTTTGCATTAGTCCGTATATTGTTTTGTGTAGCCTAGTGTGTATGGATTTGTGGTAGGGTTTGCTTACGACAGATGTTTGGACTTTTCTTATCACTGTTGACATTCGTACTGAAACATGAAAAATAGGAATACAAATACAGGCTTAATAGCCTTGAAAACCTTACCTGTCCTTACCCCATGTATTTGAAGCCTGCCCTGTTTTGTTTAATGATTAGACATAGCGGTCGTTATACCTTACTTTAGACCAAATAATTACTTTGTTTTTGAAATAGTAGTGTTAAGCAGCCAGACATGTGAACTTGAGTTATGTGAATTGGAATCCAGTCCAACTCATGCCACAAATCTGATAACTTGCTAGATGGCATGACAAAATGAATGTACTTAAAATATTGAATCCATCTTGTGGGTCATCAAAACTAGATAATCATATTACCACTTGGATGTAAACATGACTTGTTAGCCTGCACACACATGTATACCAGTAAAGTCTGAGCTCATTGAAACAATGCAGCCTACATGTCAAAGTAAAGAGCCGGGGAAAAGACAAGTGAATGTGCAGTTACAGAAATATTTTGCTCCTGCAGACAAAGGTTTGCAACCCTGAATGTAATTTTATTATGTCCTGTTTAATTGATATGTTTTCAAATATAATGAATTTGTAGGAATGTCAAAGTAGTGATTTGAAGTTATTTTTGGTTTTATTTTTAGGGAAAATTCTACAGTAAATCAAAAGTACTGGAATGTATCATCAAAGATTATGTATGATTTATAGTTGATTGCTAGGGGGAAAAAAACATTAACTTCGAACAAACTTAAGAGTTCAATAGATATAACTCGAGAAATATTTGACACTCAAACAAGGGGATCACCTTTGTCAACAATAAGCCTAACTTGGTTTATTAAAATGTTTGTGTGATTATGCTGATCTCTTTTCTACTTTGCCATCAGTTACTACTGCAATGTTTGTGACTGCGTGGTGAAAGACTCCATCAATTTCCTGGACCACATCAATGGGAAAAAACGTAAGTTCCGAAATGCAGAGAAGAGTATGTACAGCATGCACAATGACGGCAATTAATAATGAGTTCCCTTTTTTTTTCTTTTTTTTTACACACACTATTGTTAAAGGAATAGTTCACTATTTTTGATGTTTTACCCTATTTCCATGTCTCCCGTAATTGTCCTGATTCACCCACAGTTTTTACATCCATTTTGGCTGTTTCTGAGTATGTTTTCCAGTTTAGCCTCAATGCTAACTGTTAGTCTGGAAAGTTGTGGGGGATAGCTTAGCACAAATTATTTCTAACTCAATATAATCTAGAGCAAACATAAAAGGGTTAATGGGGGCAAAAGAAACAATGTCTCACCGACTCTATCTTGTATTTCTATAAAAATGTGAACACCAACTTATTAACTTGTTCATATTTTTTTTTTTTTTTCTCCCAACTCCATTCGAATCACTTTGTACAAATGACTGCCATTGCCTCTTATTTCTTGTGTTTTTAATAGACAGGTGTTTTGTTTAATTCCACAGATCAGAGAAACTTAGGAATGTCTATGCGTGTGGAACGCTCCTCTCTGGATCAGGTTAAAAAACGCTTTGAGGTCAACAAGAAAAAGATAGAGGAAAAACAGAAGGAGTATGACTTTGAGGAGCGCATGAAGGAGCTGCGAGAGGAGGTGAGATATTTAGCATTCAAAATGTCAAACGTTTTGAAAAAAGATGAAAATTTTATTCACCCACGTGTTTTTAGCCCATTGCTAGTGACCTGTTTGCCTTAACTAATGGCAGAGAAACATCACTACAGAATCTGCAAACTGCATTGTAACCGGTTTGTTTTTCTTGTTTTCCCAGGAGGAGAAAGCTAAGGCTTATAAGAAGGAGAAGCAGAAGGAGAGGAAGAGGAAGGCAGAGGAGGATCTGGACTTTGAGGAAGATGATGAGATGGCTGCTGTCATGGGATTCTCAGGGTTTGGTTCCTCAAAGAAGGGTCACTGACTTAGAGCAGTGGTGCTTACTTTGGGCCTAAATTCTTCTGAATGTTTATGTCAGGCTTAGTCCTGATATTCATTCTACAAGCTAGCTTTCCTAGATATGGACTATTAAGCATTGTTAAGAGATCTCGCACAATGTGACCGTTACAAACTTCCACAACCCTGAAATCAGAAATTGGAAAAAAAAGTCAAAGATGTGAGTTCGCATTTAGAACCAGCCAGCAGAAGTTTGTACACTGCTAATACACTTGTTAATGAGCGACTCTGCTACTTGGTAAGTATGCAAATAGTATAGAAAACTGAATCAAATGACTTATAATGGCTCCAAAACATGGAGGGATTTCTTTTAACTTTTCTCCATGGCAGGAAATTTGTTTACCTTAGTAAGAAAAAAAGGCATAAAACAGCGAGGCTGTCAGGGATTCCTCACATCTCTACATATGCATACAGGTGTCAACATATCTAATTATAAAATGTAAAGTACTCTTACCGCTTAAGGTATTTAAAACATCTACAGATGCTCTTGGAGGGGACATCATAAAATAAAGTTGGAGGTTAGGTAATAGGTTATTATCGAAAGTGGTTACTATCAGCTGTAGACTGAGTCTAATGAAAAATGGATACGATTCTTCAGGGATGTGTCTTCCCATAACAGACAGATATGCCTACAAAGTAAATGTATACCCTTAAATCTCTGACACTCCTACCCCCAACCCCAGGCTGGATTCATTTATAGCCAGGATTGCAAATCCATGGTTTTGAAATGCAGTTTAATTCACAGGTTTCAGTGAAGTATACATTTCTAGGCTGGTTTTGTGATGGCTTTGCTTTTTTTTCTGTACTTAGATTAAATGCATTGTAATACATGTTTTTATTTTGAATGGACTGGTCACAAATGGCCTGTCATTTCTTTATTCCTATAGTTAACTCAAATGACTGTCATCTTTAAAGTGTAAATAAACGTTGTGATTCTTTTTTTTTTTTTTACACTTCTCTGGTTAACATACTATTTGTTGGTGGTTGTAAAGCTACGCAGAGCAAATCCTATAACAAAGTCTGATTACATGTACATGTACAGATTTAAAAATTAATGTGTTGTAGTCTAAGGTCTGGAATTTAGTTAATTGACATAATATAGCGTCTGACAAGATATGAAGAAAGGCTAGAGAAGGGTTTTCCATTATAGAAACAGCATGAAAACCATGCTCGTTCACTAAAATGTGTTTTTTTGTTGTAAATGAGGATGTTTTTGTAATGTTTATTATGAATGCAATTTTAACACCTAGGGTTGAAAAGGCCGCAGTAAATTCATGATTGTAAGCAAGAAGATGACAGAAACCAAAGGTTTGGACTTAAATAGTATCAAATATTTATTTTATGTCTTTTAAAAATATAATACTGCATCCATATCATGGTAGAATGTCAGGTGGTTAGTTTAAAGACTTGCTGTTAACTTGGGGATTTCTCAGCTTGTGTCTGAACTTGTCTATCCCTGTTTAGAAAAAAAACAATGTATTTTGTACATTAGGTTTTAGTTCAGCTAGATGAGTGGGAAAAATAACATCTTTGTTTTTTTGTTGTTGCGGTAAACTCCCAATAAGAACAAATAAATGTACAGAAAACCAGTTAATTTAGGACTGAGTAAGGGGGGAACTGTTGGAAAAAGACCATCTTACTGTCTAAACCTGTTTGAGAAGAAAGAGTAAGGATTTAAAAATACAAGACAAGATACAGCTCACCTTGTTTCTCCATGAAGCGTGGGACTCTAAGCACTCCAATACACATAAAAAAGGAGAGGAGGGGGTACATGACGGCAATTCCCCATAGTAGCAATATCACTACTATCAAGAAATTGTTCTCCAACACCTAGACACACACACGCGGTTCAATTGTTTTTTCATCATTTACTGAAATTATATAGGATCACAAGAAAGCCAGCCCTTGATTCAATAGGCAAGGGAGATGCAAGAACCAAGGCTAGAAACGGAAATGACAGAAAGAAAAAGCGAATACACGTTTTTTCCACCAGATTATTTGTTTATCTTTGTTTACTCATTTATATTCTTTATGGGTAACACAACTGATTCTACCCTCAAGATATCTGAATTTAGGATGTCCCATTTGGTTCAATAAAAGCTGACTGTTTCATCACAACCCACATGCTATTTTCTGGTCAGGTTAGTCAGCAACAGGGTGACCTAACAACCACTTCTCGATGGATTAAAAACACAACGTTTGTTTAAAAAGGAATTTCAAAGTACTGCAGTTAGCTTGTTTTCTCACATGAGCGTTACCACTCAATGTCCCCTGGTCAGAGAAGAGCCCAGCAAACACCAGTCCCCATGCTCCAGGAGTTAAATAGGCTGCAAAAAAATAAAGTACAGAGAAATGAGAGACGAAAAAATATAAAACAGAAATGTGTTAAGAAAAATAAAGGGGAAAGAAAGCATTCTTGAAAAAGGCAGCTATGACGTTTTGCACTTTGTATGCCTGGCTACCTTTGATGAAATCTGCTTTTGTAAATAAAGATGCTACTGAAGCCATTTAATTTGCTTAAATGAATGAGAAGTTTAACATGGTTGCAAACAGATGGTGAAACAAGTGTGTGGCTGCGTGTTGATACTTTGGTCTGGTTGAATACTCCTTAAATATTTTAATGTAAGTGCTATGGAATTGTGGCTTTTGCACAGTAGTAACCCATGCTGTCAATAAACTTCTCATTTAAAAAACAAGTTTGTAAATATAACATAAACTGTCATAAAACTTAGCTAGAATAATCAACATCCAACCACTTTAACCTGTAAGACCTTTAGTGCCTAGATCATAACTAAAGAGACTGGAGTTCAAAAGCTATGTGGTTCCCTGAATTATCAGGAAAGACAACTTTGTTGTTTTCACAGGGAAAATTGGGGTTGACATTTTTCAAGATTGATGAAGCTTTATTTTTGACAGCCGAGATACAGGTAAGGAAATGTGATCCTTTTATTTAGCAATAAAAGGCTGCTAGTTTCTCGTCGCCCTGGCTCGAAAATGTTTGCGAACTGAATATTGTTTTTAGTCTCCCTATCAATTTTTTATCAGCCATACCGCACAAGTGTCTTGTTGCAATTAGGAACCTTTGTGAGTGTTCCTAAAACATGACTTGTTTTCACATTTTTCACTTCACGACGTGCACATTTTTTTTAGACAGGGTTATCTAGATTATGGATTACAGGTACCATGTTTAAAGACAACGTTTATAATGGTCGGTTGAATTTAACTGCACGCAGGGTGGTGAGTATGTAAATTCCACTATTAAAAGTCAATCAGTTTGGATGATTTAGAATGTTGAATATATGTGAAAACATTGCAATAAATGTTTTAGTACAGCATCCTTGATTCCATAAGTAGGTCTGGTGCATGTGGGCACTAACCAGAAATTACGTTCATGGTGTCATCCGTCTTTATGACAACGAAAAGAAACTGAAAGGCTTTGAAGAACAGAGCACCAGTTGCTCCGCACAACACAGCAATCCCAGGGATATATGTATCCACACCAGCACACACTGCAACCTAGACACAAACATACAAATAAGAAACACCAAATATATATCTGTCTTTTACACATACCTCTATATTATTCATTCTGTGTTGGCCTTACCATTCCAGCAATAGCTCCAGAAAGCAAGCTTTCCAGACTGTAGTAGTGGTGCTGCAAACGCTCGATGATTAAGCTGTACAGGCCCCCGCTGGCTGCAGCCAGCAACAGGTTGAGGCACTTCAACCCTAGAAGCTGTCCCTCCCCGGGTTCAAATAATTGCTGGTGGGACCCCAAAACAAGACCTAGGAAACCCACTAGTTGTAGGCAGCTACCAAGCACCATCAACTGGGGAGGATGGATGGGACAGGTGTCGGAGAAAGGGGTGGTGGGGTTAAAGAATGTAACCGAGGGTTGGAGACTAGGTGGATGGAGTTGTAGTCTGACATTTTTACATGAGAATTTTTGCAAGTTAACAATGTTAAAATGTGGACACTCTCCACCATACTAGACATCTAGAGTGCATTATAGCGTATAGGAGCAACCTGACAAATGAGGCCTGTCATCTGGACTTACTGAGGGGTTGTATTCTCTCTGTCTGAAGTTAGGGCTCCAGCGGCCAGTACGCTGGCCAATAACACGGAGTGCGACAGCTCCTGCAGTCCCACCCAGCAGGAATATTACTCCGCTGCCTGCATAGTCCTGAACACACATTCAAACAAGCACGGACGCAAACAAACAAAGACAGCAGTCATATTCCACAAAGAGAAATATGCAGATTAAACTAAGCTATTCAACAAACACCAATTGGTGGGGAGCAGATGTAACAGAACATGTGTTATACTCTGCCTCTCAACCTGCTACATGTGAGAATGTTATAGTCTGTGTGTGTGAGTGTGTTAGTATAGGACTGGAGTTGAGATGACACCTGAGTTGGGTAGGATGACGATAATGGGTGGAAGATGCCATCAGAATCCCAAACCCAGTGACAAGCCAGAGGGTACACAAGTCCTGGAGACACAACACATAACACATTTTCATGAAACAATAGATCCACTTTGTAGGATTACCTTTATTACACTCTCTAAGAAACACAGCAATACTTAAGAGGGCTGGTACACAAGACTCGGGAGAGAACCACTCCTGATTCATCCCATCCAAATAATCAAGTAAACATGGACCTTATTGATGAATACATGCCTCCCCCAGATGATTCCCTACCTGAAAAGACATATGCAGACATGATGTAGCCAATGGGCTCAGTCCGCTCGTTGACGGCGCCTAATGCCAGTGTGGTTGCAACCGTACAGCGCACATAGTTGAAGAAAAAATGGACCATGTTGGTTTGGTCCAGAGACAAGAAGAATTTGGTGCCGATCACTGAGTTGTGTTGTCCAAAGGCAAAAGCATAGCCGTGCAGCCAGTATGCCACTAGGGTTACAACTAGGCACACAAAACACACATAAATCATGCAGCCATTTTTGTACACACCGAAAAGAGGAATTACATTAAATGCAGAGTTTTTCGGCCAGCACTTTATTCAAAATGTGTTCACCTGTGCATGTGTGCCATTTGGCCACCCACCAAGGTTAGGTATTCCAAATGGAGCCACCCATGCAAATAAGATCTATGCGCAATTGCACATTCATTCTTATATTACATATGTATGTGTGTGTATATATATATATTACTACTGTCCATACAGTATATATCTGATCTATAGTGTATACATCGTATTCATATCTACTGTATTTATGTCGCATTGCATTTTATATACATACCGTATACTATGCCATATACCTTCCAATATGTAATTTTCATATCACTATTTTATTTGCCTTACATGTATACTGTACATACAATCTGCACTTTAACACTATTTTTCCCTTATCTGGTTGGATGCCAAACTGCATTTTGTTGCCTCAGTATTGTACTCTGCAATGACAATAAAGTTGAATCTAATCTAAACTAAAAAATGGTGCTCTGGGAGATTCTGAATGAAAGTATCCACCAAATAGTGTATGTAATGCTGGAACTTTGAGTCTGTTATTGTCTTTTTGAATATAAACAGCACATTTCTAAATAGTTGTTTATAAAGTGTTAATTTCTTCAAAAATGTTGTAAAATAATGCCTTCAGACTGACATTCCGATCTAAGCTCACCTACTCTACGAATCAGTGATCTCTGCTGGCTTGATAAAAATAGTTCACTTCACACCTACTCCCACTCTACCAGAGCGAAAGAGCAGGAAGTGGAAACACTGAGGTAAAGAGGAGCATGCAACACATTACAATAGCAACATCAATGTCTAGGCTTGTTAGAGGACATAATGCATAGCCGGAACATGCATGCATTACACATTTCAGTAAGTGTGTGGGTCTGAGAAGCAGATGTCACAGCTAGATAGAGGCTTGTATAGCTGGTCTTAATCTAACAGTTCAAACAATGAAACAACAGAATAGATTTGTTTCTTTGAGCTAGAGACAAACCATAGATGAGATAACTTTTACGCTACTCACATAAATGGTTGTTAAGGCATAAAATTGCGATGATCTAGAAGGCCTAAAAAGTTTCCATCTAAAGTTGTAGTCGAAACAGTTGGCACTCTTTTTCAGATACTACACCCTTTCTACCAACATTTGATTTATTACATTTCAAAATCTTTTGGCATTTATGCAAAGATTTATTTCGTTTGCAGTGCCATCTAACACGTAAAGCTCCTGATGTACATAGAACTCGTCTCTGTCCAACAAAAATCCTTGGCACTACAATGGTGCTACCTTTTAGTAATAGGCAAATATAATCCATTTTAAGCAGTTGATTCAACTTGCAATTTAACACAAGCTGAGTGAGCTGCAGGGCAAAATTAAATTACTTGTTAAATTAGTTTGAATAGAGAAAAGGGCTTGTTCTTTTTTTTTTTTACTTACTGATATACCACAATACGCATAGAAAAAGACAAGCAAGCAAGCCAGAGGAATTGTCAGAAAAGGTCAAAAGACTAGGTCAAAGGACATTCAACAGATCCTCTGATGTTTCCAATTTCCACCATATTTGATTTAAGGCAAGTGGACTGCAGTCAACCACCTTGTAGGTGACCGCTAGAGAAAACTTGATCAAAGAATACAAAGTATAGAATACAGACACAAGGTACTATAGATTCAAAGTAACCATCTGGTGTCAATTAAATATAAAAGGGTATAGATGGAATCCGCTGCAGAAACTATTAAATAAACAAACTGCAAGGGTATACATTTTTTGGGCTATAACTATAATTCATAGACACACTGTATTAGGATTGGCAAATCCCTAGTAGAACAAAAATGCCAAGCAGTTTTAAATGTCCACTAATATCCCTCCATATTTAGTTACATATTGTAATATTGCTTTGTCAAGAAGGTTCAAATGTACCCAACGAGCAATATACTTACATGTGTCAACTGTGTTTTTGAAGAGGATGTTGGAAACACTTTGAGGGCTTGTCTTGCTTGCCTCCACGAACGCAAACCCAAACTTGAGGCCTGCGAACAATGTGTTTAAACTTAGATAGGAGATTTTGGAGGGAAAGACATGTTGTCACAGGAATCATACTTGTATTCATTGTTAGTTACACTTGTTAACAGATTGATATTTGACTGCGACACATACTGTCTTAAACAAAATACAAGAATGATAATTACTGAAAAGGAAAAGTATGATGGATTTTGGGGGAGAGCATAGACAGCTAAAACTTCAGAAATGAACTAGCGGTAGTGGAAGGAGACAAGATCATGCAGTATTACAGCTGGCAAAGTAGCTTTAAGCCTGTCATACTGGAAGGAAGTATAAGTTTTCCTTGCCACTGGCCCATTCAACGTTACCATAGACACACATTATATAGCAGGTTACACTTGCTAGCTAGGTCCTGTAACGTACTGGGAGAAATGAGCTAGCTAGTGAAACACTAGCTTGTTTGAGTTAGCTAGAAAATTAACAAATAATAGCCTAATGAAGGTAATGGCACTTACAAAAGACCCAGATGCTGCAGATGAGTATGAAGGCATCGTGGACCGCAACTGGGTCTGGGTTTGCCATGTTAAACGATTTTTTTAGCTAGCCAGCTAGCTACACTTCAAGCTAACATTAGCGAAAACAAAATTGTCAAAAATCGGACATAATCTCCATAGCAACCAACCGCCACACCTCCCATTAACAAAGCAGCGTGCGCGTGGTGAAATATATCGTTTTTCAGTGTAAACCTGATATATATATATATTTATGTTTCATGTCTTTGTAAATGAAAGTACTGTTCATAATCAGTTGTCCATGGTCTTATAGGGTTAGGGTTGTGCCTATCTATGCTTTTGTAAAAAATGGAGGACAAGTAGGCACCAGGTAGGAATGGGACTGGGATTCCTTGTTCTAAAAGAAGCTATGTGTTTGAGTAGTGTGTGTGTGTGTGTGTGTGTGTGTGTGTGTGTGTGTGTGTGTGTGTGTGTGTGTGTGTGTGTGTGTGTGTGTGTGTGTGTGTGTGTGTGTGGTTTGTCATGGGAGAGACTGATCATTGAAAATTAATTTATCTTGACGGGGATATCGATAAAGCCAATGATTCTACTTTTTGAAGCCTTTTTTGTGGTTGCATGTATGCCTGTGCTATGAACTTTGTATTTCATTTGAAGGATTATCTTCAAATTTCCTTTTGGTATTTGCCATAAATGATCAACAGGAAGCACAACAGGAAGTGTGCTTTCTTTCTTCATGCTTCACATTAGTCTTTTCTAAATAAAGGAACAAGATTTTGTCACCCACTTGATTTACTTTCTCACATCCAACAGGATTTTGCACAAGAAATCAGTTGAAACAGATGATGTCTGTCCGACTTAATTGTAGCACTATTGCCTCTTATTTTCTCTTTGTGAGTGCATGCTACCTCCTCAATTCTCTCTTTTGAGCACAACCAGATGCCTACTTCCTCATACTATAACTTACAGACATAACAGCAGGGACACATGCAAGCCAAATAACAGGAGCCATTTTCTGACACGCTAATAAGTCTGAAACTTATATATCATGATATGACTGAATTCTTCAGAAACAACTGGTCAACTTCCATCTCCAACATTAAAGGATTTTGGATGCTGGATTCCAATTGAGGGCCTTCATTTGAGGAAGAATAGAAAAGAAGAGAAAACATGAGTTTTGACAGATTGCCGTCCAAGTCAGAGGTTATGGGTTGGAATCCTCACATTTTGGCTGACTACATGAAAAAGGTAAGACCTGGTTACCTGACATAATATTGGTTTGTCCCCCGCACTACAGCTAAGTGGAATTTTATGTGGAATTACGTAGTAAAAGTATAGCTAGAGGATGGGTTAAGCTACAGTCTTTCAGAAATATTAGGCGATGAGTTTTAGAGTAAAAAGGTAGCCTTTTCTGAACAAACACCAGGGTACCTTAGAGTATATTTTTATTATGCGTACATTCTTTTTAACAATGAAATAACAAGCTGTCATTTTAAGTGTGCCAGTAATAGTCTAATCCGTTAAGTGTACTTTTATTGTAGGCCATCGTCGAGATCATTCTTATTTTATAGTCCACGTATCTTTGTGACCTCACGTATATGTCGGATATCTATTTCTCTCTCTGCTTTTAAACCCTCTTCCATGCATTCTCTTCAGATGGATCTGCCAGGATGTGATAAAGTCATTCTTAGGAACTCTATGAGTGGTTCCAGGTTCCTGGTGAGTAATATCCACCACTGCCTGCACCATCGTCCCTATTCTACTTAGAAAATTACTCAGCGTGCTATAAACCACACAAAATAAGGAGTTGCTAAAGTGAATAACAATTGGCTTGCTAGAATTACATTTGTATGGATAAGTGATGTCTGTCGCATGCAAACAGTAATGTGAAGTATAGCCTGCAATGACTAATTATGTAAAATTATTTCTTTTTTGTCATGATTTTGTAGAACATGAGTGAAAACGACCTTCAGAATTTCCCCAAGGTCCATGCTCCGTGAGTGGCACTTATAGGCTTCCAGATGTCTATTGCTTCCTGCACAATCTTTTTACAAGAAACAAAAGAAACAATAGATGAGTGGCAGCTTGTGGGTTGGATGACAGGAAATTAACGGAGCGAGAAAAAGAAAGGCAAGAGAGATACAGAAAAGAGAGAGAGACAAACAAGGAAAACAAATGACAACAAGTAAAAACTTTAAAAGGGCTTTATAAATGTAATTTAGGACAATACAAGACCTGTATAATCATTTATATTAATAGATAGTCAAATGAAGGACTGGCGACTGAACAGAAACGACTTACACCACATCCTGCCAACCGTTGGAATTATCATGTGATCCTCAAACAATATGTTCACTTGATAATATGGGGCACAGTAAATTCTGTATATTATATTTGTATAATCTAATAATTTCCTATATTTCTGTCTAGTCTTATCTCAAAGATCTGTCGTGAAATTAATAGAAAAGAAGAAAAAAGGGGAATATTTGGTAAAAGGTGCGTATCTTACTGGCCTTTTTTAACATATGAGACTTCAGACAAATATTTGATAGGAACCAATAATATTGATAAATTCGCAGGCAAATCTCTCCCTCTGTTTTTCCACCCTTAGACCCACAGTACCAAAGTATCATCAACCAGGTATTTATTTGAGATAATTTCACATTTACAATGACAACAATTGAGGTCTCAAATGCAAATGTTTCCTAACTGACATTTAACCCTCAGAAACACCCTCTGAAGGACCTGGTTGGGATCCTGATGAGTTTGTAAGTCTCTTTGTATGTTTGTATGTCTGCCTACTTGCGTGTCTAACGTTTGGCTTTGTATCTATTTGGCCATTTGTCATCAATTGGGGGCTGTCTGTTGTTTACTAACCATATACCTCTGTGCCTAATTCTTCACCTGTTTTTATCTGTCCTTCACTCTCTGGTTGCCTGCTCTATCAGGATACCGATGATGACTATGAGAGCCCAGATGACAATGTTGACAGAGGCAGTGTTGGGGATTATGAGTCTCCTTCGGAGGAGATTGAGAATGAAGGAGGGGCCAGCGACAATGACTATGAACCCCCACCGTCTGAGCCCCTTGAAGAAATGTCCCTTCAGATGCGTGCTGGGCTTCCCATGGGGAACAGTCATTATATAGGTAGCAATATGTTACGAGCCTAAGTATTGATATAGTGATAATTATATATCACAACATAGTGTATCTGTTGCAAAAAAAAGTGGCAGAATTTACTTTCGATAAACCATGCCAGCTTGAAGTGTCACGGACCATGTTAAGGCCCATCCATTCCAAGCATCAGGCAAAGGCAATAATGCATCAGTAACAAAAAATGTACGGAGCCCAATCAATGTGACCCCCAGCAAAGTTATTTAAGGGGTTCTTCAACAACGATATACTATTTCAGACAAAGAACATGTGTTCTGTTCAGTTCAAAGACTAGCAACTATATAACGTGATTGATTTTACATTATAGGCGTAGATCTTTGGTCAACTATGCATTGTTATAGTTATCGTTATAGGGATTTGTATGGGTAGACCTTAACACTTATGCTGAGTGGGCTTTTACAAGAGTTAAGGAAAATAGCAAATCCAATGCATATTTTCTCTCAACCCAAATTACTTCTAAAATAATAGTCTCTAATGGACTCATTTTGGATGACTGAAAAATTGAGATTACAGCACTGTATCCTGAGTCTTAAGAAATGCGAAAAATGTGTGAACATATTCATTTATAGAGCCAAACCAACTTTTGTGTGTGTGTGTGTGTATGTCTGTGTCTAGATAACAGGAATACTTCATCGAGAGGACAGCCCCCTGTTCCCTGCCCGCGACCAAGTACTGGACCTACCCTCCCCACACCCACGCGACCCAGTGTGAGAATGCAGTTATCACATGAGAACATTTGAAACTTGAAACAATGTGAAACTGGAAATTGGATTTCATCAGAATTTCACAGTTTTAACTTATCAGTATTGAATACCTTGTTATGAACGTATTTTTCCATGGCAGCAGATGTAAGAATAATATCTGGTGTGTGTGTGTGTGTGTGTGTGTGTATCTATGTGTGCTTACAGCTATCGGAGCCGCCCGAAACCCAAAGTCGAGAGCAGTCCTCACAGTTCCCTACAAAACTCCTTGGTAAAAAAAAAGCTTTTCTACATCTAAGAAAGTTACAGCTTTAAGTGTGAAATGCAATTACAATACCTTAAAGATGTGTATGTGTGTTGATTGTGTTCAGTCCACACAGCACCACCTGCTCCCCCGGTGGACCGAAAGAAGAAACCCACCACCCTGGAAAGGGGCCTAAATCATTCCCCTAGTCAAGGTACACTACACCAGCATTTACACAAATGCACAGACATACCAATTTTCACAATACTTTTTAGAAATAATCAAATCATGACAAAATTACATAGCTTTTTTTTTCATAGGTCAAAAGCTCAACAAAATTGACAGGGTGAGTGCAGAAGTGCCGGTTTAAAGTGACTATTAATTTACAAATACACATTTTTCAAGTAAATAATGACTTAAAGTTAAATATGTTGTCAGTTTTTTGCTGCTAATTTGCTAGCATGGTGCTCCACTGCTCTTATTTTACTGAAGTATAGAGCTAGAGAAAAGGTAGCATACATTTTGAACAAGAGAACAAGTCTATGAATTTTGGTTAACAATCTTTAAACTATTAATCAATGAAGAAAGTAACTGATTGTGTCTTTTGCATTTTTTCCTATGTTAAACAGTTGGCAACTCCCTCGTGGAGGTAAGGAAGTCTTTTTTTCCAACGCTTGATTTCCCAAAACCTCTTTACTGGATGTTAATGACGAAAAACGAATACACTTTATTCAACCCTTTTATTTCTTTGCCATTAAGGCTAATTTACAGGATCCCAACTGTCCCTGTGCAGATCCAAAACTAAACCTAGCAGCGCAAGGGCCTCCTTAGGATTATCTAACTGAAAGATGTTGTAGTGACTCCACATGGTCTGTGTGTTTCTAGACCCAAGGCCGAAGAGAAGGTTCCAGGGCACTTGAAAATTGTCAAGCCTCCTTTACCCTCCTCCACTGTCAACAGGAGCAACTCATCTGTGACAAGAACTCCATCCCAAAACAGGTAAACACATGCATATACATGCATACACACACACACACACACACACACACACACACACACATACATAAGACATAAGTATTGTTTTTTAATTTGCTTGGGATGTTTTACAGATTTTGTCCTGATACAAGACATGAGGTAGGCTACCTATGATGTCTCTGGACATGGTATAGCCAATGAAGTACATCACCTTATTGGTATGATATTCACAGTAGTTGATTCCCAACCTCTGCTCTCTCTCTCTGTGTAGGTACTAGATGAAGGTAAGAGGTCTCTTGACATGTTCTCATTCCTTTGTCCTTGATTTTCCATATCATGTCTCACCAAGTTTTTCTTGCATAACTTATCTTAGCTGTCCTTAGCTAGCTTGGTTTTTAAGTGCATTAATAATACTATGCATTTCTGGCTTCCACCCAGGGTTAAATCCCAAGCTTTTTGGCTCCAACACATTCCCCCTAAAAATCCAATCCAGGAGCATGTCCCCTAGACCTAGCCTACCTGGGCCTGCAGGGCTTCCTGGACCTCCAAAACACGCTGACAGGTAGGACCCCCCCCCCCCCTCCCGCTGCCTAAAGGTGAATTACTGTTATACTGAGCATTGACAGCATGGTACGTCATTCAATAGAATTACCATACTTACATGGAGTAAACTGAAAGAATAGAGAGGGTTGTAATGTTTTCAACATCTTATGTGTTCAATATGCCTGCAGCGGCAGCCTGCCTCCCAGCATTGCTGCTACAGGCTCCCTGCCTTCAAGACTGCAAGAAGGTAATACTGCTTCTACACTGTCCCTTCATTGTGATAATCCCCCTTCACCGTTTTTCCAACTAGTGTAAGTTGGTGGCCACTCAACCCCTTTATTTATTTACCGTGTGTGTCTTAATTGTAATCAAACCATTGTGTCCTAATTTCTGTGTTGTGTACGCTAACTGGTTTCCCAATTAATGTAATTCCCTCTCTGTAAGCATTGAATATTCATAGGAGCAACTCCAGAGTTGTTACAGACAGGAAACACATACCTCCTCCACCAGCACAGGCCTCGTCCACACAGTATGGACAGGTGACACGCACTAGCATACACATTTGCCAGCAGGAGGCGCCATTACCTCAACTTTCATTTCTGTATGAGGTTTGGCCAGTGACTTAATGTCAAATGCTCTGCCTGCAGGACATGGATACTAGGTGGTACATGGGTCTGGTGAAAAGGGGCCAAGCAGAGGGCTGTCTAAGGCAGGTAAACAAGGTGAGACATACACTCAGACTCACATCTAATGTTCCAGTAGAGGAGCAAAATGACGAGCCTACGAAGTGCATTGTAGTTGCAACTGATGATGAGCCCGATAGTACAATGACTAACTTCTCTTTCTGTTCAGGATGGAGCGTACCTGGTACGTGACAGCTCAACGCAGTCATGGGAGCAGCCCTTCACGTTGATGGTGCTATACCAGGATAAGGTGTATAACATCCAGATTAGACGCCAGGAAAATCAATACCTGCTTGGTACTGGACTAAAGGCTGCTGAGGTACAGCTTGTCATTGTCAGTTGTTCAATTCTTAAGGGTATTGCTGGCTATTAAACCTAAGTTCAAAGTTGGCTAAGAAGTTACATGTTGCTTATCCATGCTTGAATATAGATAATAGCGTTTTGCATTTTATTTTCGGTTTCTATGAGACTAAACTATATCAGTTTTACAAGCATAAAAAGTACCTGCGTTTATATGTGTGTTTTTCTCCAGACCTTTCCCTCTGTACCAGACATGATCAAGCATTACTCCCAATCTCCTCTACTGCTGATAGATGCCAAGAACCGTGGGTTGGGTCAGCAAAACCAGTGTCTTCTAATCTACCCAGCAGGATACTGACAACGTCCGTAAAATCTGTATTACCAAACCTCCTGAAACAGTTGAGAGTGGCATTTCTACCCACTGAACTACTCTGATGTACTCATGAACGGAAACCACCGACAGAGCATGAATAGAACCTCACAACTCACTTCCATGTCAAAACAAACTACCCAAATGTATAAAAACAGAACTATAGTTGCTTACTCAACCCATTGAAACAAAGTTCTGACCATACTAGCTTTGTCACTGGAATCAATTCTGCCCTATTCTTTCAGGACACTTGCCAGACCAACACCACATTTGATGGTGACTGGAACATTTCATGCATCACATACTGAGATTAAACCACTAAGTGTTCAACCATTGATAATGTAAAGTAAACACCAAGTAAATACCGCCAGTTTTTACTTCATATTCAGTCCTCTATAGAAGTGTACAGTGTTGAAGTCCTTAGTTGTAGTTAGTTTGTGCTTAACCAAATGTTTTTTTTTTTACAGAAAAGACACACAGATCAATACCCCAACCAGTACATAGGACGGTTAATACTATTTCACATCTTTGAGATGTTTAAAGTTTTCCTGTTGCCAAAGTAATGATTCCAGGATCCTTGTTTTATCAAATCCATGGTATTTTCATTTTCATTTCAAATGAATTAAGGACACAGTATTTAATTATTTGAATATTACTATTGCTCAGTTAGTTGCTTTTATATGCAATGTTGTGTATATAAAACTGGTACAATTATGCCAATCGATTAGCAACATTCAGTGTTTTCCATTTTAACATCCAAACAAGAGGTTCAGCTATGGTAACATTAAATAGACAAGATAACAATATTTTATTTATATCCAATTTATATATATATATAAAACCCAGGCTTTTGTAAGCAGAACTGTATTCTCATACTGTATCATTGTCTTCATCTTATTGCTTATGAAAGCATTGTGTACATCTATAATCATTATTTGTGTATAATCATTTGTCAGTTGTATTAGTGTGGCAGAGAGGCTTAGAAAGGTGAAGGAAGTACAATGAAACAGTATAAAGCTGCCTTACGGCGAGACAGCGTGAGTGTGTTATGTCTATGATGGCACCGCTAGGTTAGGATTACTTCAGAGTAACTGCCATTCTTGGCAGACAGGCCAAGGCCCACCCCCCCTCCACACACACACACACATTCCCCATTTCTGTCATTCTCTCTCCTAAATTGAAAAAATGACCTTAAGTTAAACCTGTTGCAATTGCAGGTAGCTTGAGAAAGAGAGAGAGAGAGAGAGATGTGGATATAGATAAGATGGGGGATCTTTGAAAGAAGTTCAGGACCAAAAAACCTTCAACGGCTGTTATGTCTCTTGTGACTCAAATCCAGGCTTAAATAACAGGCAAGATACACGACTGACTATGAGAAACACATTTTGACACTGCACAATAAGACAAACAAACATGTAAAGCATTGAGGCTATGGTTCTGTGAACCACCGTTGGTTCAGCTTATAAACCTTAATAAATTGACTGTCCAGGGATAGCTATTCAATGCATAGATTTGTGAAGTGTGGTAAATGTAACTACTAAAAAAAGAGCTAAATGCATACACCAAGGACAGACACATTTTAGATTAATATATTTTCTTAAGGGCTATTGTTTTCAATAACTTCAAATGAACTATCTTATTTTCGAAATCAGTCATTTATAGCTTTAGCCTGTATCATTAGCACGTATTGGAAAGGCCCTTAATGCACAGGACTTGGTTTCAGACCAATCAAAGTGGTTACCCTTCTCTCCCAATTCAAAGAGGAAATAAAAAAGAAGAAAATGCAGCAAAATATTACGTTTTATGTCCAACTGAAGAAAGTAAAAAAAAAGTTCAAAAAAACATAAGTACACCGTGATGTGGGTATGCATGGTTTGGGAGAACGAAATGGAGGGCGCCTAAAATTATCTCCAAAGCAAGGATTTGATTAAAACAAAGAATCGCCCTTGTTCCACTCGTGTTGACAGATAGGAATCGCGTTTGGCTCTATGTTAATCACTGTCTCGTTGCAGGTCGTTTGCCATTAGCAGCCAGCGACAGATGATCATTACTCGATTATTCACTGCGTTAAAGGCAGCCTAGGCGATACAAGGGCGACCAATAATGAGTAGGATCATCAGTCAAAACCCAATGTTCTTTGTTTCTAGTTATTTATTGGCATTATACCGACTTTTACGGTCTTTTCCCCAACTGTAGCCTACATTTTACTTTCTTCAGACAAAATATACTTTTTTTTTTTCATGAGCTTATGAGGCTATTGCCTGTTGCACACATCTCCTTATGGGATTTATCATGTGTTCTTTTTATCAGATGCCCTTAGCTTATCAAGTGTAGGTTACAACTAAAATATTTCAGCCTATACTTTCTTTTGTGCGTTTCAGGGTGTATGGGCACAATTTTTTTGTCATTCAACTTTTCCTCCACGATCAATAAAGGGCCTAAGGATTGGAAGTCGACCTATTCAAATCTGCCCCCCTTTGCCTAGAAGTCACTCAGATGCAAAGAGGTGTGTGTGTGTGCTTCTCTCTGTGTGTGTGTGTGTGTGTGTGTGTGTGTGTGTGTGTGAGTGTGTGAGTGTATGTATGTTTGACATCATCAGCCAATCAGGTCCTATGTGGGTGTCGTTGCAGAACTATAAATTGGCCAGGTAAGAAACAGGTGTGAGCAAATCAGGAAGAGATGCACCTGTGCTACAGTTGGAAACTCACCTCTGACCTGACAACAGTGACTGATTGATACACTACCTGGAGCAGACTGAGAAATACACCCACTTCAACTGACAGCATAGACACACTCTCAGAAACCCCAGCCAACAAAGAGCTTTTTTTCTGAACTAATCCAAGGAGAAGGTGCAACAAGAGGAAAAAAGAAAAGAAGGAAGAAAAGAAAAATGATGTCATTTGTTCCTGAGCAGAGCCTATCTCCTCCTTCATGTGGGGAGTCCTACTCTCACCAGTACACTAGTATCAACCTTGGACAGGGCTTGGACCATTCTGATTTCAGCCTTTATAGCCCCCCGGCTACACCCAGCCAGCCTCAGCAACAGGCTCTGTCCTCAGCCTTTGACGCCTCCAACCCTTACCTCTGGTTCAACAGCCGAGACCCGCGCTCAGTCAATCCCTACCTGGGAGCCATGGCTGGCGGCCCAGTGGGTGGCTGTGCAGGCTACGTTCCACAGCAATACAACCTGCAGAGGTCCTTTCATTGTGGGACAGGTGGAGCTGAACGGGTTGGGGGGCCAGGAGCACCTAACAGCCTGTCCTGGTTTTCCATGCCATCTCAAGAAGAACTGATGAGGCTTGTGAGACCACCGTACTCATACTCAGCCCTCATTGCCATGGCAATTCATGGCTCCCCCGAACGTCGTTTGACGCTAAGTCAGATCTACCAATATGTTGCTGATAATTTCCCATTTTACAGCCGTAGCAAAGCTGGCTGGCAGAACTCAATCAGACACAACCTCTCCCTCAATGACTGCTTCAAGAAGGTCCCCCGTGATGAGGACGATCCAGGTAAGGCCATTACTCACTCACTTATATGTCCTAATGACCTAATGACTTATCATTGTTATCTTTCTCAAGACAGCTTTCTTGTGTTTTTTTGTTGTTGTTTGATAAGGTAATATTAGGCAGCACATCTCACTTATTGTTGTTATTCAAATAGACACGTTAACTCATATCTTTTATCCTGGATGCATTAAATCACGTAACCTTTTTCTCTATCTGGTCGTTGCATAGGCAAAGGTAACTACTGGACCCTGGACCCCAACTGTGAAAAAATGTTTGACAATGGAAACTTCCGCCGCAAGAGAAAAAGAAAGTCCGATTCCTTGGCTGCCTGCAGTGACAGTGAGGGTGGGGCATCCTCCTCCGGCCCAGACTCTTCAGAATCCAGCCCCAAAAATCCCAGCATTCTCGGCAGCAGTGAGGCTTCTACCGTTGATGTTTCACCTCTTTCCACCTCAAACCCTGCCCGTTCCTTGAACAGCTTCCTCCCCCAGATGACCGAAGTGATCACCAAGACAATTGACAGTTTGGAAGCAGAGAGCCTTGGTAGGCGCCAACTGGGCCTGTCTGCAGTGGTTCCTCAGCATATTAGTTTGTCCGAGAGTTATGATTCCCCTTCATACGCCTACTCCCCTGGCTCCATTGTGCCACAGTGGGAAGTGCTACAGATGCCAAGCAGCCAACTGGCATCCTCTCCTCCCGTCTACTCTGTGGAAGGAGAGGATTCTACTCTTTACTCTACCCTCCAACCATCCCAGCCCCCTTCCCATCCCTCTAGTCCCCCTCTCTACACTGCTTCCCAGCCTGACTCTCCCTCAAACTTCTCTACCCTCCAGCCCTCCCAGCCCCACTCACCACCTCTGTATTCCAGTCCACTGTCCCATCCCACCTCAACAACCCTTTACTCTGGGGGTTTCAATGACTCTATTCCAGTGTTCAGCAGTCAACTTTACTCAGCTCTGAACTCTGATATTTCTCTAATGTCCTAAGGCCAGGACACACAATGTCTGAATATAATACATTTGTCAACTTGAGTAAACTTGTTGTACAATGTAAATATTCACTCACTTGACACTCCATGCAAGCTGATGTAATTTACTTGGAACTGCACTGAACTTGTCAATAAACTTTTGTATTCTCTAAGTGATAATGAATGTAAATATTGTACATTTATTGTGTTTTATGTAATATATAATAAACAGTTTAAAAGTAATTGAGAGATTTCAACCTGCATGTTTCTCAAGCTTTTAACTTTGTATACATTTTTCATCTTTCTAAAATAAAAATAAATAAACAAAAACAACAATTGGATATCTTGCTTTAAAGTATAAAATGCCTATAATCAGCATTTATGCAATCACCATATTTCTACATATGCTGAGTACTAAACCCAATTTTGTTTCATTTGACAGCTAATGTTGTAAGTTCCAAGAGACTTTGTTTTTTTTGCGAGTTGATTTTAAACAAACATTCACTATTTTATTGTCCTTACAAGTAGGGCTCGGTGACTAAACAGTCTATTCATTCAGTTTATCTATTATAATCACTCGTACATACAGAAAGTCTATCAACTAATAAAGAAACTGCTGAAAATCATCTCACTGAGAAGAACACTGACACCACGTGCCTCCAAGATGAATGGCTGCATTCGGTTTCCTTGAAAGCAGTCTTCGAGGAAATTATTTTGTTCAGCAGATCCAGAAACACTAAGGATACACTTGGGCAGTGCATACCTTGTAGCCAACATGTTTGTGTTTACATTGACAGGTATTTAAATGTAAGTTTCAATCTCATGACTAAAGTACTTATATATGTTCGTTTAATTTTTGTCTTTTCATCCTTTGCAGTTTAATGCAGATTTAGTTGAACAAAATAATTTACTTTTTAGTCTGATTTAGTCATATATTTGAGTTAAGTTTCTGCTCCTAAATTTCTATACATCAGGGGAATAGAGTATGCAGTCCTGTCAAACACTGTATTTATAACTAATACCACCTAGCATAGAAAACAATTTCAATAGTTTGAGTAATAGTTTTAGTTGACTAAATTGAATGACAGTAATACAAGGACATATGAATTCAGAGGAACAGATCCCACAAATTCCAGTGCACAGTTTATTAATGCGAAAAAATGACACAGCCAAAACCGAGGAAAGCAGAATGAGAGCGGGTTTGCATAGCCATGCAGTGTAAACGAGCAAAATATGCTATTAAGTGCATTAGAACAATTTACAAAGGCTACTTATATCCTCTTATTAAGTCCTAAATAGTTAATTAACCAGATGATAATACTCAGTTTATATTCTGTTTGGTTTGAAAAAAGAGTTTTGATGGTCAATGTAAAACAACAACACGTAATCTCTTCTTACTACGGGTCTACTCCTCTTTCTCTTTCTATTTCTCTTTCCTTCAATCCATACTTGCTAGTAGTAGTTACAGGTCTGACACATACATTCTACTTCTATAGGTTTGGCCTCACTTCTTTCAGTCGTCTTTTTTGTTTTATTTGGGTATGTTTAACCCAGTATCCTAATACACGTGCAGGCCTATAGTTAAGTCACACCTTTGAATACGACTCTTAAGTAATGCCACATCCTTAACTTAATTAAGGATGAGTGCTGAGCCTCTGGGAACTGAGTCCCCAGAATCTCCCTTGAGAAGTAGATCAGAGAAGGTGGACTTGACAGAGCGTTCCCACGTCTGACTAAAGGAACCAGTCTGGGAAGTGGCGGGTGAGGCTGAGGGTGAGAAGGAGGGGTGGTGGTGGGAAGGGGGAATTTTATGAAAAGTAGGGAGTTTTAACTATTTGTTTTAGATCGCTCTTGCAGATGAAGGAAAAGTGGTTATGTTGACAATTTCAGGCCCTAACACCTTCTGACAGACATTTCCTTTGCACCAATCTCAGTTGAAAGAGAAATGCTTAAGTTCCCAGTCACCTAAGCCATGTTTGCTGGCTCTGTTTACAAACCAAAGCTTCTGCAAACAAGTGAAAACAAACAACTTACTGAGAACTGTAAGCATCTCTTTTTCTGCTGAGAGTGTAGTGGTAGGCTTTTCAAAGGTAGCCAATCAACTGCAGACTCTCAACAAACTCAAACATTTTCCATCACATACCATTCACCTGTGCTCTAGATGAGGGGCACTGGCAAGAGGCAAAAGTTCTGCGTATATGATGCATTCACAGTAAACAATATGGACAGTTGCACCACTAGCCAATTGTATTTTCTTTTGCATTGTCTTTTCATTTCTATATTGTTCTTATCGGAGCTTCCTAAACAGCTTTGCAGCTGTAAATTGGGACCAGTACCTACACTGTAGGAGTATGAACGCCAAACCACATTTTTTTTTACTTTTAGTGAGTTTGTAAAGTTTTGTAAAAATTTTCACTGTCACACTGACACTGAGTTCGGGAAAGGTTCTCATGTTTACCGGTAGGCCTGTGCAGTATTTTTTTTCGTCTCCTCAGATCCCTTCTAGCACTTTGGGTTCTGATGATAACTATGAATTTTGTCCTGAGTGATAACAACATAGGGTCATAGCTTGGAGATCTGGGCTAAATGGGGCTTCCAAAGTTTCATCAGTAATTTGAATGGGGGTCAAAATGAATCCACATTTTGTCTCATGTCATAAGGATACTTTACTGTCCATGTGCAGAGATGCTCCGTCTGTCTAGGCATATTGAAACCAGTGCCATTGTTCTTCACTTAACACTACTGTAACACTCTAAAAATGGTTGAGAACACAAAAGTGTAGAAATTCTATTGGGAAGTTTCAAATGAAAAAGTGCCTTATGCAAACATCCATGCCTCCCAAGAACTCTGTTTATTGACGCTATACTGTATCTGATTAAACAGTCCCTACTATTCATAATATGTGTCATTAGACCTGATTGATGTGGCCAACAACAGGGTAAGTGTGCCTGATGTTTACACACTACTCCTCTTCAGCAGGCTCTAACACTCCTCTTAAGGGGACTAAACTGCCTATGGCTATTGAAAGGGACTATGGTCAATGCATACCCAAACACCCCCTACCCCACCCAATTACACACACACACACACACACACACACACACACACACACACACACACACACACACACACAGTCAAACGGAAAGTTTAGACTGAAACCCAAGGTAACCTTTGTTTTTGCCATTTGCCAGAACAGCCTGGTTGAGGGCATAAAACTTGCAACCTTTGTTGTAACTTTTTATTGTTTCTTTTTACCCAGCAATTTCGTAACTTGCTTTCTTACTTGCTAGTAAGTTTATTGACTAAATACATTTTTTGTAAGGAATGCTGCAAGAATAAGTTGTCCAAATATGTCATTCCTGTCTGATTATTTCCTTAATTAACGTATATCTGAAAATATTTCTATTTTAATATCTGAACTTGAATCAAAGAAATCCTTAATTTCCTTATTTGCTACAAACCACACAAAACATTTTATTGTCTTTTACAAATGATTTACTTAATTACTGTGAATTTATGTGATAAATTAATGACAATCAAGAGCAAAGGGCCTGCACCCACCTATGGCCCAAACTATCCTTAATTTGAACATGCTGCCATTGAGGCTATTCCAGAGAAGGACTATTGTCTTACTTTATTGCTTGTTCTAGCAATACCTTATACCGTAACGTACCTGCTTTGCTTCATAGGTCCAGGCCAGTTACCAATAAAGTTATTATTATTTTGAAGTTTTCCTTTATTATGTTTGTAGATGTACCATATTAACTAAATAACATAATTGTGGCTCCAAATAGGTCTAAAAATGGCCTGAGAAACAAATTAGATTTTAAGATTGTTCTTTACAGCTCTGCTTGTGTCTAATCATATAAAAAACAGACTTGGTTTGATGCACTATGGTAGCATAATATGTTCTTCAAATAGTTTACAGTCTTGGACTATATTATATATAGATTAAAACGTTTAGGCACCATAAAGCCTTTGACTGAGGCCACAGCTGAAGCATGAATGGCTAAATAACACCATGTAAGCCATTCACAACAGTAGTGAAGACAATGTGAAGACAATGTATTTGCAGCATCAATTTAACCATTTCAACACAAAGGCAGGTGTGACCCATTGCACTCATCTACTTAATGATTGTCAACAGATGCACACACACACACACACACACACACACACACACACACACACACACACACACACACACACACACGCTGTCTGATGAGAGTTATCAAAGGAAAGGAATTTGTGGAAGATCTCAGACCTACGTCTGGATACGTCTGGACTTTGCGTTGATACAATCTGGCCTTCATTCAGATTCAGGACCGTGTGTGTCTTAAGAGATCCCATCTAACGACACAATACATATGTGATTAATGAGTATCACAACTAACTACAAAGTAAGTGTGCCTTTTGTTTACCGTAACATGCACCATCAATAGGCTTTATGGTGGGTAAACATAGATACTGATGGAGCCAAAGATACAAACTAACAGCTTGGAATTCCTTGCAGTTCTGTCAAACGAACCACTACCAGTACAAGACAACCACTTTTTAAGCATTAGAAACAGGATATATTCTGTCATTTGCATTACTGTTTTGATATTCTGTTATATTGCAGTTTAATGGCATTTGGAAGTCGAGTGAAAGGGGCTGGTAGAGTGGAGGATGTGTGTGTGTTTGAATGTGTATAGCAGGTTGTTTTTTGTGTGTACGTGTGCGCGTGCGTGTGCGTGTGCGTGTGCGTGTGCGTGTGTGTATGTACCATTCAAAGTGCATATTTTGAAACGTTTTTTAAATAGATTTATTTCTTTTCATCTTGTACCTTTTATTCGTGATGGCTTGTGTTCGGAAAGTAATGTTTTAAATGTTGCGGTCAACATTGACTAAAAAAGATGTAAACACCGAGCAGGATCATATCCGCATAGTTCTTTTTAATTACAAAAACGGTATTGCATTGGATTCAGGTGACATTAATACGAGTAACACAAGACACTTTATAGACTATTATTTAATGTATGCATGCTCTTGCAATAATAAATAAACATTGAAATGCCCCATAATACATAAACACATCTAAAAGCCCTTAAGCTTAATACAATTTAAATGAAGGTTTGAAACAAAGGAATAGGTTATGGTAAGGATAACAGGTTACAAGGATATGACGTTTTGTTCATGACAGTTTGAACACTTTGTTCATGCCTTAACTTGCTTTGTGTCGGCCTCCTGGCTCCACAGTGTGTGAGCCCCTATCATTCAGTACCCCTATACCCTTAATCCACCTCTCTATTTCTCCACGCTCCTGTTCCTCTACCTGCCCCACAAGTTTCAATGGGATAGATGCACGCTGTGAAAAAACAAACAAGCTCAAGACATCAACACACAACTAGCACACAAACATGCACACAGAGGGAAATGGCCGAGTCGGCGACTGTCACGGCAGGCCCCAGTCTGTCGTGCTTTCGTCAGGGATTAGTTTGCAGGGGACTGGGTGGCTGAGGATTCTGATTCCACGCTGATCACAGGGCTTCCGCCATCAGTCACGCGTGAAGAGAGGTTGGGGGAAACTTGCCAAAGGTCATGGATACTGGAAACATTGATGAACCCCTGACAAAACTCCAGATTGACAGATCGTCAGACATCAATGAAAAAAAAAAAAGATTGATTTCTGCCATCGTAATATAGCTGTGTATATAGCTTGTGTATTTGTTTTAAGACCAGTAACCTCAATGTTGAACCCATACCTATTACTGGCTGTTGTGCCCTGCAGCAGAACGGTTTGGGAGGTAAACCACAGAAAGAGAGGGAGAAAGTTTGACCAATGAACTTCAGGGTAAAAAAATATAGTATCTCATGACAATGTTAAGTTGGAATGTAATTTGACATTGACATTGAATTTCACACACACACACACACACACAGACACCCACGCGCGCGCGCACACACACACACACACACACACACACACACACACTGGGTTCTGGGTTCACATTCATGTGAGGGTCTTTTAGACAGCGGTCCTCCATCATGTACAGGCGATGTATAAGCGATTACTTTAATTTTGCCCATAGAGTTTGAAACACCCTTACTCGAAACTCACCATAACATTCTTACAAACACTGATCTCTTGGTAACTCTTGTATAATATTTCAATGCCTCCACACGTTTTATATTCTCACAATATCTCAACAGGCAAGGAAAACTTGTACCTTGTACCTCTTTGTAAATGGGTTAATGTGAAATTCAGACCCACACACTCTCTATGGTCACACACTGTACGTTACAGGAACAGCAGATCTAATCTGTATGTTCAGGTGCATGTGTGAGTATGTGTGTGTCAATGCCAAGAGGGGAGAGTATCTGTCCTCTAAGGTGTGCGCAACAGGAGATGACAGGAGTTTATGAATAATCAGAGGGGAGAAATCTTGAGACAAGTCCTTGCAAGCTTGTCCGAAGGCTGTTTAGGGGCACGTTGACATTTCATGCGTTGAGTTGATGCTGTGCATGAAATCTATGATTGTTGGCCCAGGGGCGGTTAACGAAAGCAGTTTACGTTGCCTGGGATACCTTCCAAATTGCGCCTTCATCCACTCCACATGTTGGTATTCCTTTCTGGTAGAAGTAAGCTGAAATGCTGCTCTTATTTGTCATATATGTCGATATTGAGGACATGTTTGCTTTTTGGGCCCTTTTCTTGTGCCTTGTTTTAGTTTTTCCTCTCTATGGCCCCAGGCTGGGGTTTTCACTAATGGATTTAGATTAAAATCAATAAGTCTCTCATTACACCTGCTCTTTTGCCCCCCACCTACTAACACGCACATGCACCTGTAGTATAAACTGATCTGAACTAGGTCAACACTTCCACGAATAAACTTGAGTGAGTGATACCATCAGTAAATGGCACGTGTCCAGTTATGGCACGCGCTGAGGTGAGTTCAAGGGTTAGGGCTAGTAGGCAGCAGGTCTACTGTTTACACAGGAAACACTTTATCCAAGAGGAGCCAAACTTGGACAGGACACACAAAACACACTGACTCACCCAGTACCTACATTCACATTGGTTTCTGTAGATGCCAGGGGTTGGTTCAAGGACAGTAGCCAAACTATGTGGAAACTGATCATTCATAAACCTCAATTTTGTGTGCTTACTGTATTTCTCTGTTCTTCAGTTACTGCCCTCTCTCGGCTATTAGAGAGTCAATACAAGCCTGTCAGAGAAACACATACAAGAGATGATCATGAAGACAAATGGAAAATACCTAACACACACACACACACACACACACACAAACAGAGAGAGAGAGAGAGAGAGAGAGAGAGAGAGAGAGAGAGAGAGAGAGAGAGAGAGAGAGAGAGAGAGAGAGAGAGAGATTCAGTGCAGTCAGAGTCAGTATTTGTCAGCCCTAGTCTAGTGAGTCCATCTGTCTTGTTTTGGATAACAACACTCTAATCGTCAGACTGTCTCTTTGACACCACAGTGTCAAGATGTCATCGTTGGCTGCTAGTAGATCAGTCCCTTCATGCAGGTGATCAGAATCAGCTCTTGATCTAGGACATCTGTTTGAGGAGCTCTGTTGGGGTTTTGCTGGGGGCAAACTGTATCCATTTTACTCTGTATTCAGTTGAAATTTCAGGGAAACAAACACAACTTTGCTTTCTTTACATATAACACAAGGGTGGCCAAAGTACTCTCTTGGTTGTACTCTTCTTGGTCTCAATTGAATCTTAGGTATTTCATTTTATCCTTTTGAAGCAAATCTGATAATTTATCATTAATGTATAAAAGGCATATATTGGAGGCTTATAAAGCTGTTGAAATAGTTTAATCAAGATTGTTATCATTAAATCAGAGGCTCTGAGAAACGAAACTGGAAACGTATCGGCTAAATAAACAGACATATGGTGCTATAGTACATGAAATTTTGCTAGTTTGGATTGTTAAAGATAATTAAATTAAAGCTAGATAGTAATATAAAGTTGGATGGTGGCGGACGTAGATACATGACAAACGCGCTCTCACACACACACGTGCTCGCGCACTCACACACACACACACACACACACACGCACACACACACACACACACACACACACACACACACACACACACACACACACACACACACACATCAAGATTGAAGGTCGTGGTGAGGAGAGCAACCCTCATGCTGGCCGGAACCAATCCACACGCCTTTGTGTTTACTAAAACAAAGGGGAGGCATGGTAGGTAAACTGGAAGAGATGGTGGAGCTAAAACAGAGATAGAGCAAAAGAGAAATAGTGTGTCAACCAACAGGGTGTCAGTAACCCATTACTGCAATGGTTCAACATAAGACTCACGTGAGGGCAGTCATTTTGGTCCTGTACTTGGCAACATGCAATACCACGAAAGAAAGAAAACACGTTATTTGTTGATTTTATGGTAAAAAACTAGCCCTGTTTTGCATAATGTTGCATAATTGCCAAATGTAATTGTCATTTACCTCGTTCTTGAGGCCCCAAGAAACAATGGAAACAAAAGCCAAACATAGTATAAAAATCAGACTTAAGGAGATACTTTAAAGGTATTCCTTGAATTTGATGCATTTAATTTTAGGTCAAATGCTCCTGGTAGAGTTGCAGTTAGTGTTTTTTTTTTTCGTTTTTTTTCTGCAGTCTCCCCTCGATCACAATAATCAAGGTCCTCTTAAAAAAGGGAAATGTACATGCAGTAGATACTCACTGAAATGAAAACCATTGTCTCCAAAGATAGATCCCTGTGATACATTGGATGATGGTTCCATGTTAAACAATCTAATCCACCACATCATTCATCATACATTATATAAAAAGCAGAGTCACTCAAATCACAGACAAAAGACTTGCATAGGTTAAACTAATGCAAGACTAGGATGTCAAACTCCATATCCAGTTTCTCCAAAAGGCTCTGCATAAAGGGTATGTTCATGCCTCCGTATGCTCCTCGTCCATGGTTGTCCTTGATACCGTTTTAGTAAGTTGCTTCGTAAAGCTCCTCTCATGGGTGCTTTAAGTTCTGCAACTTCTGTAATCTGTTAGGTAGGGTCTTTGTTTCTTGCGGCATTGTTACCAAATAAAGAACAGGCTCTCTGACAAACTGTATAGCTAGTTCATACAGAAATATGTAAAATGTCAACATTTGAAGCATCGTGGGATCTGAGTGGAACAAACACACAGGTCCTTGTTTATGAGTTTAAACAACCAACACGCACTGTGTTGCCTCCAAATAAATACAACTGCCTTCACTAGCCCATTGTTAACTGGTGAAAGGGTATGCTGTGAATAAGTGCGTATTTGTGTGTGTTTCTGTGTGAAGAAAGACAGCTAAGTCTGTGTCAAGGGTTACACAAGATAGAGTGGGGTAAGAACTTGGTCAAAAGATCTGCACACTTTTAACAGTAACTTAAGGACTAATTAAAAATAACGACAGTAATAATAATAATCGTGTTTTTTTAGATAGCACAAGAATGTTATAGAGTGTCTGCAGGGCAATTTGATTTTACCTAGCTCCATTTTACTTATTCCCTGACATGATCTCGAACAATTGATACAAATTGACTGCCCTGTTCCAAAATAGAAAAGTTTCCCGTGAAAGAGTATCACATGCTGTTGACTAGTGGTAGATATAAATATCGAGATGGTTTTATTTTTCGAGTTAATAGCACCCAGTTTAGTCCTGCGCGTGAAATTATCGACCACGAACACTGCAATTTAAAGCTTTGCTGACATCTACTGGAGAAATATAAAACTACTTTTAAAAGAAAATGCGATGATTTGGTTGGATAATTTATAGCTCAGTCCACAAAGTCTATACTGCTGATACGGGGGCGCTGCTGATCTTCTGTAAGGTACGGAGCTACGGTACGGTACTATAAAACAATAATGTTTGCTGTACAAAATGTGAACGCTAAATTCTTAATCAAATTGGATAAGTATACATACTTTGAGTTATATTTACGTTGCTGTCTGGAATTATTACCATTCAACTGTTTGCAGTAATCCATTTACACAAGAAAATTCATGGGCAGGTTTAAACAACGGTGCAGTACTTAGATTGGACGACTTGCTGCGCAGTCGGTGCTGGATGCTGTTGAAGTGATCATGTTGCGGGATGCCATCGTAGAAGAACAAGAAGAAAACGGAAGTTGCTCTGTGCAACTTTAGATACATTCACACGTGCGGAACAGCGATTGAATTTCCAACAAGCAACACGTTGTGAAGATATATATCCAACTTTATTAATTTGCGTAGAAGCTGAGTAACTACATTTTAAATATGACAAAGATTAAGAAGGAAAAAGGTGCTAAGGAGGAGGAGACCGAAGGAAATGAGAAGTCTTATCAAGAACTAATCGCAAATATTAATCCGATAGCTCGGCCGCTAGCCTCACGTAAGCTGAGCAAGAAGCTTTACAAATGCGTCAAAAAAGGTAAGCATTGTTGATAATCAAATGAATCGCTGAGCCACGTTACTCATGTTTTAGTCCGCAAGGCAGGCTAACAACTAGCAGCAGCATGAAAGTGTTTTGGCCTCCGTGGTGGGTAAGGTTAGAAAATGGTAGCTGTTGAGTCGTGCACCCTTTCACTAGCCTGCGTTAGCCTTAGGTGTTTTAATGTAAGTGCACTTACAATAGTTTATTTACTGCCTTATTCCAGCCTCCAAACTCAAGCAGATCCGACGTGGGGTTAAAGAAGTTCAGAAGTTTATCAACAAAGGAGAAAAGGGGTGAGTTCACAGCATAATTGCTGCTATTACGTACGACTAATTTATGTATTGTAAGTGCTACATTGTTAATGAATCAACAATGTAGCTTGAATGTCTATATGAATCAACTGTGTGTGTGTGTGTGTGTGTGTGTGTGTGTGTGTGTGTGTGTGTGTGTGTGCGCGCGCGCGCGCTGGGTGGTAGTATCGTGGTGTTGGCTGGGGACACACTACCCATCGATGTTTACTGCCACCTTCCGATTATGTGTGAGGACAGGTCTATGCCATATGCTTACATCCCATCCAAAGTGGTAAGTTTACACTTTATGTGGGTCTCACTAGTTAATAAATCTGTTTCTGCGTGACTCTTAATATATTTGTTTTAATCATCAAGAATGAATAAGTCATGTGGAAAAGTTTGTGCTGAAGCATGTCAGTTAAAACAAGGGTTATTAAAAAATGTAAGCACAAATTGTGATTTAAGCCGGCATACACCTAAGCTTAAGCATTTAAAAACAAAACTATTCCAAGTGCCCTTTACCAGTCTTTGTAACTTAAGAGGAATACAGTGGGTTACGTGGTCCACTTTTCATAAACCAAATTGTGCTCTCGTCCAGTTGGAGCAGTGTTATGTACACATTTGTTTTCTGTCAATATTCTGACTAATTTCTTGCCTATATGTAGCAACAATTCCATGCTCTAGAATTTAGAGTAGCTGTGCAAGTGTGCATCCACTACTGCTACAGCATACCC
This sequence comes from Aplochiton taeniatus, assembly GCA_017639675.1. Lineage (NCBI taxonomy): Eukaryota > Metazoa > Chordata > Actinopteri > Galaxiiformes > Galaxiidae > Aplochiton > Aplochiton taeniatus. Next base: position 40,107,568 of record CM030172.1, on the reverse strand, counting down.
GAACATTGAGCCTGCCTATTGCCAAAGCCTCATAAGATGGGGCACTATCAAAAAAACACGTTTGAAAACAATGGATGTTGCTGCTGCATGTTGGGAAGGAAATATGTAGATTGTAGTATTTCCAGATCTCACGGGACAGAAGCTTGGGTAGAAAACCATACTATTACCTGCTGTTTCTTCACCCTCAGTAATTTACTTGGTATTTGAAAGTATACTTAACACTTGCTCTTCTATCCCTCCCCTCCTCATCATTCTTCATATCTACCCCTCTCCATTGTTATCCCTACCTAAGGACCTGGGTTCGTCAGCGGGTTCCAAGAGGCCCACCTGTGTAATTATGATCAAGCCTCATGAGGATTACAAGGAGGCCTACGATGAGTGCCTGGAAGAGATGACGGCCCTGCCCAAGCCACTCTGAACATTGTCACATACCTTAAGCCCAAACTTCTGAGAGATGAACCTATATTATTCCACACCTCTATGGTTGGGTGGGGCTTGTTTTGTTGGGATTGAAGTCATAAACTGTCAACCCATCAAATTTGAAACTGAATTTAACCCTATTGCTCCCATGATTTCAGACAGAGAAATAATTTTTTTTTTTTTTTAAATGAACTCAACTGTTAAGCAATTTGTTTAAAAATGTGATTCTGTTTTTGGCAGGCTCAAATTTTTCTTTCTCTGTTGAAAATTAATCTTAGGATTGACTTGCAGGGCATGACTGTTGGATCTTCCTAAACAGTACATAGATCTTGTCACACTATCACAACCAGATGATCTAATTTTTTAAGGATAACAAATCTAAACTTGTCTGCCTTTTTGGTTGGTCTCATCAGCTAAGTTTCTGATTTGGTATATTTTTTTGTAAATGTCCCTTATGACCAGTCCAAGATCCAGCATATGAAGACCATTAGTCTTTTTCTGCCTTTTATAGTTTTTATTCAACAACTATACTCTATTTTTCTTCTACAAAGTCAAAATCTGAGTTTAGAAGATGACAATTGTCTACGTTTTTTTTTTAACTGATTAAATCGTGGAAAATGTGGTTTGTTTTCTAGACACGTGGTAGCTGCAGTTTCATACTTTTGGACCTAATCCCAAACTTTAAACTACCTAATGATGAAAGGCTTTCTTGCAGCGACACCACTTTATTGTATCAAATCATTCATAGAACTGGGATCATCTCATATCTTGATAAAAAACAGTGTAGAAATTGAAGTAATTTAATTTAGTACATGTAATAATACAATTGATGTGTTTTTACACATTTTTTATATATATTTTCAAAAAGAAACCCTTTCATCATAGCAGTTAAAAGTGAATCAAAGTTGTCTGCCATTTATTAATGATTTCTCACAAAATGTAACAAAGCTAGGCAGGATAACCTACAAACGTGTCAATTTACTGCAATCGGAAACAGAATGTGAGCGCTAGGTCTGGCTTGTCCAACCAGGGTAATACTAAGCGGTCAAGCAAAACAATCAACCAGATTCTGTAACAAGACAAGTCTCCAGTAAGTCGGTAGTTTTGTATGAAATGCATATTATATTGATATAGATCAAATTTAGATGTGGTTAGTGATAGAGGTGTTTGTAGTTATTATTTTCAGAAAAATATATTGGGTGCCTGTTTTTGTAGGTATGTGATAGTTTTCACTGTATTTACTTACATACGCTGTTCAACTTAATTTTCAATAGCAAAAGAAAGGATGTGTATGGTCTTTCTAGTACCTCCATCCTGAACCCATCACCTCAAGGAAAAAAATATCAACTAGGATCTTAAGAAAAATAACTAAATGTTCAATATTCTTAATTCAAGGGTATATATATATATATATTTTCAAAGAATATATTTGTTATGCGTATTTTGGATTTTACTTGTCTGATATTTTTACACAGCTCATGGAACCATAGCACATTTCAACTTGGAGATATTATAAATCAATGCAATTATATACAGTTTACATACACTTGAAAATTAGCATTTATCTCTTTACAATTGTGTATAAAATAAAAAAGCAAGGAAAATGGGTTTTAAACAAAAAGGCATAACACTACAAGTTTCATTGTAGTTTTAGTTAAATAGCTAAATATTATGCAGCTTATTCACAACCAAAACTTTCTTTCCTTCAACAGCCTTTAGTTTGCTTGGAAATGTGTGATATAAATACAGCCAGATGTTGATGAAACTAAAACCGTATATACATTTTTTTTTTAAACTTTCTACAAAAACACGTAAAAAAAAAACTTCAATCAATTCAATTTAGGTGTATTATTTCATAGACCCAAGTTTGGCTGTTCAGGTCCAATAGTGTAACGTGGTAAGTCCTTGGCAGGTGCTTGTGCCTATATCTGTGACTCCCCGTTTAGTTCTGAAATGAAGATAATAAATTACCTTTTAAAAATGTGGGCTGTGTGTCAGAAACATGGATTCCGTGTTTCTGGCAAAGGTATTCATCGAAATTACTGAAAAGTTTTATTTAAAAAAGATTGACTATAATATATTAAGTTGGACAATACCTGTAATCTTTGTTGCCTCCCTTGTCTCAGCTGGGACTCCAATTCCGTATTCATTTTCTCCAGTCACTCTGAAGTAAAACACTCCACCCTCCATAAGGTCTGACACCTTGTAGCTCAGACGTTGGCAGTTGTCTGTGAGCCTAGTCCAGCCTTTCCTGCTGGCCTCACGAATGTCTACCAGGTAGTTCTTTACAGGACCACCACCCTCATTATCAGGGGTGTCCCAGGTGACTGTGGCTGAAGTGTTCGTTACATTTTTAACTTTAACCTGAGATGGAGGCCCGGGAGAGTCCAGAACCCTGACACCCAGCATAAGAGTGGCACTTCCAGCCACATTCTGCAGTGATATGGTGTATTTACCTGAGTCATCACGTGTCGCCTGTTCAACTGTGAGGGATGTGGAGCTATCAGTGGTCTTTATATTAACTTTTGGATCCATTTTGACCTTGTGCCATGTTACACTGGGAGCAGGTTTTCCCTTGAATGGTACAGTAAGAGTGAAGGAACGACCATCTTTAACAATTAGGGTCTTCCTCATTTCATTGCTTACATCAAACATAGGCTCCTCCTCTCTCTGTTTGGCCACCTGAGGATCCGACTCAGAACTGGGTTCACTGAGACCCATCTTATTAATAGATTTGACAACAAAAACATACTCCTCTGCTGGAGTCAGTCCCGTGACGGTAAACTCTGTTTTCTCAGTGTTTAAAACACCAACATTCCAGTTATCCTCCGATGTTTTTCTGTACTCAACAAGGTAGCCAGTTACAGTGGCTCCACCATCAAATAGTGGCCTAGTCCATGATAGGGTGATAGAGGTTGGGGTGGAGTCGATTACTTTGGGCTTGGCTGGAGGTGACGGCAAAAACAGCGGGTCCTCAGCCTTGGTAAGTGGGCAAGGAATACTAGGGGCACTCAGTCCAGCACAGTTTTCTGCATACACTCTGTACTCATACTCACAACCCTCTCGCAGGCTGGAGGCCTTGACCCTCAGGTCATAAACAGGCTTTTTGTTAACGCGGACCCAGCGCAAGCCCTGCTTCTCTCTCTTCTCAATGTTATAGCCGGAGATGCTGCTGCCTCCGTCTGAAATGGGCCTCTCCCAGCAGATGGTCATGGTCTCGCTGGTTACACTGGTCACCTGGACATTTGTCGGAGCTTCAGACACAGTGAAGGGATCCATGGCCTTGATGGGCTCACACTCCAGAGCCTCTCCATCTCCAAATTGATTCACTCCCCTAACTCTAAAGATGTACTCGTTTCCTTTCAGCAGTTTGGTGACCTTGCATGTTATGGCGTTAGTGTCTCCATTTACCAGGGTCCAGGTCAGACGGCTGGTCTCACGTTTCTCAATAATGTAGTGCGTGATCTCAGCCCCACCGTTCTCCTGAGGGAGGCCCCAGGAAAGGGTGCATTTATCTGCTGTGAGGCTGCTCACCTCAATCGGTCCAGCTGGTGGTCCGGGTCGGTCCAGAACCTTGCACTGGACAGACGTGGTTCTGGTACCAGCCACGTTCTGTAAAGTCAGAGAGTACTGCCCTGAGTCCCCCCTGAGGCTGTCTCTGACTATCAATGTGGTGTGGGTGGCTGTTGTGCTGATCTCCACTCTTGTCTTGTCCTCAATCTTTTTACCATCTTTAGACCAGGACACCGCAGCCTGAGGGCGGCCACTGATGCTGGCGTCGATCCTCAGCACTTCCCCTGCCTTGACGACCACCTGCTGTCTGAATCTGTCCTCCAGGGTGATGGTGGGTGGGTCCACGTCATCCTTGACAGTGACCGCTCCCGTTGGCTCAGAGGCGGCGCTGAGGAGCTCAGCTGCATTCTTAGCAACGACATGGAAGTCATATTGCATGTCCTCCGTGAGGCCTGTCACCTCATAGAAGGTCTCCTGCAACGTGGTGAAGTTGCATTTACGCCAGCGACCATCCGGGAGCTCTTTCCGCTCAACAATGTAGCCAATTACCTTGGCTCCGCCATCATATTTTGGTTTCTTCCAGGTGAGAGAGACCGAGGAGCTGGTGATATTGGTGACTGTGAGGCTTCGTGGAGGGTCACATTGGTCTCTTGCAGCCACAGGTTCACTGGCCTCAGTATAGGGACCAACGCCAGCAACGTTCTCAGCAGAGACTCTGTACTCATAAAGGAGACTTTCCTCAATGCTTGTCACCTTGAACTGGTTCTCCGTAACCAGACCCCTGTTGACCTTTCTCCAAAGAATACTGCTGTGGTCTTTGAACTCAATATGATAGCCAATAACGGGACTACCGCCATCACGGGTTGGTTTGTTCCATTGAACTAACATGGCAGACTTGGAGGCATGGGCAACATGAAGGTTGGTGGGGGGGCCAGGAGGCTTGAAAGGATACTGGGCAACAATAGGCGCTGAGTCAATGGTGTGGCTTTTACCACATCGGTTCTCTGCTGAGACCCGGAACTGGTACTCAGTACCTTGGGCCAGGCGGGGCACCTTTATGGATGTTCTGGCGACAGTGGCTGAAACCACCTGCCAGGTTGTTGACGTGGTGTCTCTCTTTTCCACAATATAGTTGCTAATCTGGCAACCACCATCGTAGGCTGGGGCCTTCCATGACAGTGTGATAAAATCAGCACTCACCTCATCTGCCTGAATGTTGCTGGGTGAGTCAGGCTTATCCAGGATTGTAACAAAGATCTCAGCTGTTACTGTGCCCACTGAGTTGACCGCTGTGATCTCATATTTGCCATCGTCCTCCCTGTTTGCTTCTTTAATAACCAACTTGGATGTGGCCTTTGTTGTGAGAACATTGACTCTGGTTGTTTCTCTAAGGAGTGACCCATGTTTCTCCCAGTAAACCTCAGGCTGGGGTTCACCACTTATTGGAACTTCAATCTTTAAGCCGTCTCCTGCCCTCACACTGTAGGTGTTGCACGGAACATTAATAATGGGTTCAATAGTAATGTCCTTCACCACCACGGGGGCCAGTAAGAGCTTAGGGTCGCTCCTGCCCTTGTCATTCACAGCCGTCACCCTGAAGGAATACTCTTCTCCAGAGGGTAGTCCATCAACAGTTGTCTTGACACTCCACGACTTAGTTTCGTTGCATATGGCCCATGCGTCATCCCCAGCAGGCTTCCTCTCCACTATGTAGCACGTGATCTTGCTGCCCCCATCGTCGGCAGGCTTCTCCCATGAGAGGCTCACACTGTTGCGAGTTACACCCACCAGAGTGATTTTACCAGGTGGCTGTGGAGCCTGAGACACCTTTATGGCATCTGTTGTTTCTGCCGGCAGTCCAACGCCCAGCTCATTGACAGCCAAGACACGGAAATAGTAGAGTCCACCTTCTGTGAGGTCGTCAATGGTGTATGAGTTCCGTACACAATTGTTAGAAACACTTGTGAATGCCATTCTGGTTGATTCTCTCTTTTCCACAATGTAGTGTGTGATCTTAGAGCCACCATCAATAAGAGGGGGCTCCCAAGAGAGGGTGACTGAGACTCTGCTGACATCCTTTACCTCAAGGTGGGAAGGAGCGCTGGGGGAGTCCAGCACCCGTACATTGATAAAGGCTGATTTGGATCCAGCACAGTTTTCCACAGTTAACACATACTTGCCACTGTCAAGTCTGTTGACATAATCAATTACTAGCGTAGAGTGGGAATTGGTTACCTCAATCTGGGCACGCTCAGTGAGGGGGCCATCTGCTTTTGACCATGTCACTTTAGGTTCGGGTTTTCCTCTGATAGCAACAAACAGACGCAGCGTAGCACAGGCCCGCAGCGACACCATCTTCCTTAGGTCAGCATCCAGCTCAATCTCAGGCACCTCAAACTTTTCTGCTACAACCACAGATGTAGGCAGAAACATATACTCTCCGACTCCCTCAATGTTTAAAGCACCAACACGGAATTTGTACTCTGAATTTTCTTTTAGATTTTTAACAATGTAGTGTGTGGACTCCACACCTGTGGATGGGGTGCAGGGGGTCCACTCTTCCTCTGCTGCACATTTGAACTCAACCATGTACCCAGTAATGACGGCTCCTCCATCATAAATGGGCCTAGACCAGGTTAGGGATACAGAGGTGCTTGAGTGGTCAGTAACCTTAAGGTTGGAAGGAGGGCCTGGTGGGTATGTGGCATCGCAGGCCTTGATGTATTCAGTTGGCTCACTAGGTACACCGTTGCCAGCAGCATTCTCTGCAGAGACTCTGAACTCGTAAAAGCGTCCCTCTGTAAGCCCGGTGCATCTGAAGCGCAAGTCACTCAGTCTCTTCTTGTTACACTTTATCCATCTAATGCCGTCCTTGTCACGTTTCTCCAGGATGTAACCGTCAATCTCTGAGCCGCCGTCATTTTCAGGCCTTTCCCAAGTCAACACGATTGAATCCCTGGTGATAGCACTAGCCGCAGGGATGGAGGGTGCACTGGGTGTTGTGAAAGGGTTGCATGCAATAACAGGGTCGGACTCCTGTGGCTCACCGATGCCATACTTATTAACTGCAGTGACTCTGAATATATACTCTTTCCCAGGCTGTAGTTTGGTCACTTTATAACTCAAAGCTTGGATTTGGGGCTCTAACACGGTCCATGAGACACGACTTGTCTCCCTCCTGTCGATGATGTAGTGGGTTACGTTGGCACCACCATCGTTAAAGGGGTGGCTCCAGTGAAGGGTGCACTTCTCTGCAGTGACACCTCTGACTTCCAGCGGACCATCTGGGGGACCAGGCCTGTCTAAGACCTTCACATTAGCTTGAATAGTCTTAGTTCCGCCTACGTTGCAGAGGCTTAAAACAAAGCGACCTGCATCTCCTCTTACACACTCCTTCACTGTTAGAACAGTGTGAGTTAGAGTGTTTTTTACTTCCATCCTGGGAGTAGCTTTGTCAACTTCTTTTCCATCCTTTAACCATTTTATTTCAGGAAGGGGCTTTCCAAAGTAGTCAGCCTCGATTGTAAATGTCTCACCAGCATGAACAACTATAGCATCCCTATATTTGGGATCAATGGAGACAGTTGGTGTTTCGATTACATCCTTTACAGTAATATTTCCAGTGCTCTTGGAGGGAGCACTCCAAATGCCGGCGGCATTCCTGGCTATAACTCTGAACTCATAAGCCTGATCCTCTGTCAAATCTGAGATTGTATATTCATTTTCAAGGATGTTGGTGTAGCTAGCCTTCATCCACCTGCCATCTGGCTCTTTTTTCTCCACCACATAGCCTGTAATGGTACTGCCTCCATCGTACTGTGGCTTGGCCCACTGCAGGGTGACATGGTTCTTGGTAATCTCTACAGCCTCAGGGGCCCCTGGTGGGTCACATGGATCCCTGGCCACACAACACTCTGAGATTTGGCTAGGGGTGCTTAGTCCAGCAATGTTCTCCGCATACACTCTGAACTCATACTCAATGCCCTCTTCTAGCCCTGTTGCTTTGTAATGGGTGTCAGGAATCAGAATCCGGTTCAGCTTGGTCCAGAGGAGGCTGTTCTTCTCTTTACGCTCCAGGTGGTAACCGAGGACAGGACTTCCACCGTCAATGTTTGGGGGTTTCCAATCAACAACCATGTAGTACTTTGTCACTGTGGACACACATGGAGTGGCAGGAGCAGCAGGCTGACTGAAAGGATACTGTGCAATCACAGTTGGCGACTCAACTGAGGGACTCTTTCCATATCTGTTCTCTGCGAACACTCTAAATTGATACTCGACACCAGTCTTCAGCTTATTGATTTTAATAGTTGTTCTTACTAAAGTAGCTGACACTGTCTGCCATGCCGTAGTGGTTGTGTCACGTTTTTCCACGATGTAGTTGTCCAGCTGACAGCCTCCTGTGTACTCTGGTGGTTCCCAGGAGATGGTGACAAAGTCAGAGCTGACCTCCTCAATCCTCACTGGGCCTGTCGGCGGGCCAGGCCTTTCAAGGATAACAATAGTAATTTCCTCCGTACACGTTCCAGCGCTGTTACTAGCAGTGAGAAAGTATTTACCAGAATCTTCCTTGTTTGCCTCTTTCACATGAAAACATGTGGATGATGGTGTGCATGAAATATTCAACCTGGTTGTCTCTTTAATTGGATGCCCATCTTTTTTCCATTCAACCTTCGGCGGGGGAAGTCCAATCATTGGGATTTCTACTTTTAAAGCCTCTCCACATTTTACACGGTATGTATTGATTGTGACTTGGAGCTTTGGTTGAATAGTCATATCATCAGGGACACTTAAGACGCCTCTTCTGTTTTCCTCAGCTGAGCTTTCTACCTCTGGGGAAACAACCTAGGCAAGTAAAATTGAGAAGAAAAAAATAGCACTGATAAACAAATCAAGGGAACTTAGGGCTTTAGACTTGGGTTTGCAATCTGTTTGGTTATAGATTCAGAACAAGGCATCGTTAGCACAGCCATGCTGAATTACATTTCTAAATACATTATTACATTATTATATGTATATTATACAGACTATTGCCTAACAAATATGGAGAATACAAGATGAAAAACTCAAATCCTTAATTATTAATATTTTCCATTTGGCCAAAACAAACTGACAAATCAAGGGCCAACAGGCCTAACCACTATTATACCAATATGTACTAATATTTGCAATACTGGCATGATGTTTAAGAGTAAAAGCTGTTTCTCTTCTAAACCACAAATCATGAACATAAAAATAACCTATGAAATGTAGGGCCGAGTAAAATGTTGATTCTGAGTTGAGCTTTAATTATGAAGACAGGCTTACAAAAGTAGACCACTTCTTATTTATAAAATACTGTTAAGAGAATGCACAATTTATTCTTTAACGGTTGTTTAAATTTAAAAACAAGTCAACCAACTTACCTTGTCAGTTGTTTGCATCTTGCGAAGTAAGCTTTGGTGGCCAACTCACTTAGCTGTTTTCAAGGTTGGTGTAGATCTGGCATGCAGTAAAGCTAAAGGGCTTTTAAGGTTGGGGTGGGTTGGGGGACGCATGTTGTAGCTCAGCCAAATCCTGACTGGCCACTCTACATAAGGCATGCAGCTTCTAAAATAAGCACTTGCACTTGATTGGCTAATACATAGAGCTATCCTTTACTGTCTCAAATAACAAAGAGGTGAGCAAGCCGAAGTTACACAATAGGAAAGGACAATTTTACATTGAATGGGCTAGAACCAAAACTAATACTGTACTCAGGTCTGTTTTTGTTATAATTTGAAACTTTGTGATTAGGTGTAATAATAATGACACGATTGCCAATCATGTAGTCCACTTCTCTGGACTACCTTCTTTTTTTGTGCTAAGGCCTCATTGCAGAGAAGTGTGAGTTTGAATTATATATTGACTTTATTAACACTGTAAGTTCTGTAGTATTAAAAAGCCACCTCTTACTTACTCAGGAATCAGGGTGGCAGAGGGGAGTATGCCAATCTCAACTGCTGACAAAATACATTTATAATCGTCATTTATCGTTCTATCATGCCTACATTACACATTAAACACAAAACATTGTCCAAACAAAACACAATTTTAATAGGCTGTGAGTTCACTTTGTTGGTCAGTGGATCAAGTGCAGGATAGATTTTGCTTGCTCTTCTGTTGGGCAAAACGAATCCCTATCAATCGCAAGGATAACCTTTTTATTTGACATGTTGTGTGAGTTCAAGGTGTACCAAAAAGGACAGTGAACCAAAGATCTACCTGTATGTGCTGGGCTAGTGTCTCAAAAACAACCAATCACGACCAACGTTCTTATCACAGACCAAAAATCTGACAGACGCCATGATTTTTGTTTTCTTTCAGCATACTAGCAACAAAGCTGAGCCACCAAAGTGAATTAGAAACAAAAGGAACGCGCACTTGCTCTGACCGATTGGTATGATCATTAAGGTAAACTACAAAATAATATTACATTACGACTATATTGGCGGGGGGTACGCAAAGTAAATATCGTCGAAGATAATGTTGGGATAAATGTTGTCAAGCTCTCCATGCTAACATTAGGAAGGTTAGCTGGCTAGCTAACCAGTTCTTAGTTGACTGCCGGCTAACAATAGAAAGATTTGTGATAGTGATGAGCTAGCTTGTACTGTTTACATCACCAGATCTAGTTTACAAGTACAAGTTCATTTGAGAAATGGATAACATTAATTGAGCAATTAGGTTGAAATAGCCGTTGTTGTCGCCATCGTCATTAGCGTTGCAATTAGCTGCTATCTGTAAGCTAGCATTAGTTGTAGATAACTAATATGGCTATTTTTGCTAATTTGTTAGCAAGCTATATAGCGTTAACTAGCTTTGCTACTTAGCTAACGTTAGCTGTTTCCACTTTTACAACATTACATTAGCTAGATAGTGTTACATAGGCCTAGCTTGCGAGTTTACCCAACTAGCTATTTATATCGTCAATACAGCTGATAGTTAACGTTATTAGCGAGCTAAGCTAGCTATATGGTTGTTTTGTCATGAGATGTATTGTGTAAGTTTGCCATAGCAAAAGGGATCTTTCATTTACCTGTTATTACTTTGTTGGTTCTAAATTATTAAGTGTTTAGGGCTTCAAGCAAGTAACCACGTTTGTTTTGCTTAAACGATTATGCTCAGAATGTTCACATTTGGTAGGCCTCATGGTGGAAGGAAGGATAATTATATAGAGGAAAATAATCCATGATATTTAGCCTTTGCCCAAATAAATGTAATTAACTGTTATAGTATTATATAACTCTAGAAAAGCAACAACTTTGTAATTCTAAGTAAGCCTCTTTTTTTGGTGGATTTTTAAAAACTGCCCTTGTTCACTTGGCAGTGCACTTGCATATGATGTGTACCTTTTTTAATTAATCCTATCTGTTAGTGTCTTCTTTTTAGCTATATTTTTTTTAAAATTATTATTCATTATTGTACAACAAAAATTAGCTTTGCTTTGGAATGAGCAGGTCTTGATCTTTATTTGGCCACTGTTTAAATAAACGTAAGCATAAAACATTTTGACCAGTTATTTCTGTGTTATTATTGCAGTGTTACAGGGATGCCCAAGGAGCAGTATGAGCCGCCAGACCCAAGGCGGATGTATACAATAATGTCCAGTGAGGAGGCAGCCAATGGAAAGAAGTCTTACTGGTCCGAGCTTGAAATCAGCGGTGAGAAATTGCTGCTGGGGTTCCCAAGCTCATTCTTTTGTTTTTCCCCATGCCCCATCTCTACCCACAAATGATTTGGCTAAAGTTGGGTAGTTGACATCTATCTTTTATTACCTGCCCCAATGACTCTGCAGACCCCATAACTGTTTTCACAGATTTTAGTTTCACTGATTCCTACATATTGCTCTGAAACACATATACCTTAGATAGATTACATCAACTGTGTGACAGACTGCTAGATTTGATTACAGACAGCTTGTTTCCTTCCCATCTGGGTTCCTGGAGGTAATGTGTCAGGCCTGGTTAGCAGAATTAGCATAGGAGGTGAATTTCAATAATCTGAACTGTGGATTGATCTGAACTTCAATTTTTGCAGATAAGAAAAATTCACGTATTTAATGATTTCCTTCATTGTTGTCTCATGAAAAAGGTGTTCCTAACCAAGTATGGCTCACCCTTGGTTTGACTTTTTCGGGATTTACTACTTTCACTGCGGAATCTTTCTTTAACGGAATGGCAGTCTAGTGTTTAGTTGGACATTTTGTTCAAGGCATTGCTCATTCTTATGTTTTCCTTCTTCAATTGGTCTGTCTGTCTTTTCCTCGTCCTATCTCTCAGGTAAGGTTCGTAGTCTGAGCAGCTCCCTATGGACTCTGACCCACCTCACAGCTCTCCACATCGGGGACAATGCCCTTTCTCGCATCCCTCCTGATATCGCCAAGCTACAAAACCTTGTGTACCTGGACCTGTCCTCCAATAAGATCAGAAGCCTACCTTCTGAGCTGGGCAACATGGTCTCTCTCAGGTTAGAATGTGAACTGTGCAATTTGGGAAATTGAATTGTAGCGTTTGTCTAAAGGTTTGTGGATTAATCTACAATAACAACGTTGGGGTTTCGCTGTACTGGACTCAACTACGAATGTCTTTATCTGAATATTCCTTTAATTTTCCACCGTCATTCTTACCTACTCATTTTTGTCCCCGGTCCTTTCATGCATGTCAATGCATCGTTAACCAGTCCTAGTGTCTCCTAGTATTCTTACTCTCTCTCTTATTTGACAGGGAACTTCTGCTAAACAACAACCAACTGAGGGTCTTACCCTTTGAGCTTGGGAAGCTATTCCAGCTTCAGACCCTGGGACTGAAAGGTGAGACTGGGCTCTGATCCTCTGTCTCGTGGCTGCGCTGTGTTATATTCCTGTTTTGTTTAGCTAATACAGTTTGGCATTCAGGCTTAAAGGGGTGTGCATTGCCCATGGAGGTATCTCATGCCTTTATTTAAGTCTCTTTGCCTAAAATACCCTCTCATATTGACTAATATGTCAGTAATACACCTGATGGGGAACACATTGTCTCATTTCCATTTGCAATGTATCCTTCCATAGACAGTGTAGTACAAGCGGAAGGTCCTGTCTCTATTTTGTCCAAAGTAGCACCATTTTGTGTTGAGTGTTACCTTATTGCCCTTCAGGAAATCCTCTGGCCCAGGAGATCCTGAGTCTGTACCAAGAGCCAGATGGAACACGCCGGCTCCTTAGCTATCTACTTGACAACCTGGCAGGTACCAAGCGAGGTGAGAACTGTATTTGTTGAAGTACAGTTGGGGAAGCATTTATCTCGGTATGCGTTTGATACAAGTGGTTTGTTTTGTTTAGGCTGTGGCTCCAGACCATAGGATAGCCCTTTTCTCCTCTTTCTTACCCTAGTGTCGCCAGAGCAGCCTCCACCTCGGTCATGGGTCGTCCTACAGGAACCTGACAGGACGCGCTCTACAGGTAGCTAACACACTCCTCTATTCTCATCCTACTCTCCTTTGTTTTTTCTTTATCCTGCCCTAGGTTGGTCCATACAATGAACATTTTGATTAGTAACTTTGAATGTTAAGTCAGGCACTTAATTTGTGGGTGCTAAGTGAAAATTCGGCCCGTCCAGTTACTAGATCAAACATATGTCCTTATGAATGTGAAGGAGGAGAAGCATTGTCATTTAATCATCTAACGGGGCGTATATTATAGTTCGTTTTTATACAACACACGTGCGGCAAAAGTTTTTTCTTTCAAAAAAGAACAGCATTTTTATTCAGTTTTATATTTGATGCAAGATTACTTTATCTAGCACAAGTCAAAACATAAATCTAATATTTACCAAAATGCATTTCTCATGACCAGTTTTCGTTATTTACAGCCGGACATACATGTCGGACATAGTTTTTCAAGTTTGTGTCTTAAAATCTTCCCCTATTTGTTCAATAAGTACAATTCCAGTGGCTGTGGAGGACAGCTGTGAAAGTCGTTGCTCTTCCTTAGACTCCAAACTATCCTAGCAAAGATTTTATGTCTGTTTTTGATCATTTTCCTTCATAAGCTTTAGCCAGAGAATGAATAACAGCAATTTGTAGAACAGTGGCTACTTCTATATATTTTTTTTAGAGCATTTCAGTTCCCCATAAGCTTAATTTGTCTGCAAAAACATGTGTAATGCTTATGAAAAAAATTGTTCAGTATTTCCCTTTCTTTCCTGACAGAACATCGCAAACAGTAAGTAAGCTCTTTTAAAAATGTGACCCGCCCGCTAACTTCCAACTTTCTCTCTCGTCTCTGCATTTTCTCCTTGTGTTTCCTCCTCTCCTCCAGCCCTGTTCTCTGTGATGTGTTACAATGTGCTGTGTGATAAGTACGCCACAAGACAACTTTATGGCTACTGTCCGTCCTGGGCTCTGAACTGGGAGTACAGGAAGAAATCCATCATGCAAGAAATCCTGGGCTGTAATGCAGACATCATCAGCCTACAGGTATTCAAAGAAAGATAAAGACTAACACAGAAACCTTCACAAGATGAAGGGGGATGCACATGATGACCACCACAGACGCTTAACAACTCGTCATGGGAAACAAATATGCATGCACACATGCTTATTTATATTATCTGTTTGAATTGATGCCTGACACAGAATCTCAGGAGTTAAGTTATAGTCAGCGTCATATAGGACATCGCGATCAGTTGTTTCTCTTCTGATTATGCAATGATGTGATATTTGTTGTTTGTGATTTTTGTTTACCTGAACAGGAAGTGGAAACCGAGCAGTACTACAACTACTTCCTGCCAGAGATGAAGGAGCAGGGCTATGATGGCTTCTTCAGCCCAAAGTCCCGGGCCAGGACCATGTCGGAGTGTGACCGCAAACACGTCGACGGCTGTGCCGTCTTTTACAGGACAGAAAAGTAGGAGGGACAACTCATTAGGGTCTTTTGTAGTTTTGCTGGTTTCTTATTTTTTTTTTCTTTACGGTCAAGCCAAATTATAGACTACACAATACAGCAGGTGTGGGGAAAATCTGTTTATTTAAAATCTGGATGTAAACAGTTTTGTATTGTTGGCCATTCACAAGCTTTTGCTCTGACCTTTGCTCCCAGGTTCAGTTTGGTGCAAAAACACACGGTGGAGTTTAACCAGCTCGCCATGGCCAACTCTGAGGGCTCTGAGGCCATGTTAAACAGGGTGATGACCAAGGACAACATCGGAGTGGCTGTGCTGCTGGAGGTCCGCAAGGAGATGATGGAGCAGTCAGGTCAGTCGACTACACGGGATCTTCTCTGTTTCCCTTTCAAAAAAAAAACTTTTCTAAAACTCTTTTCTTTATGTATCTTCTGCTTTTCACCAACAAGCTCTTTTTTTTTTTTTTTTTTTTTTTTTTTTTTTTTTTTTTAACTGTTCCTAACCTTTCCTGTCTTTATCCCCTCTTCAACATCTATTTCTCTCTGTTCTTTCGGTTTCCTTCCCCAGCGGGGAAGTCCCTCCACGGCATGGAGAAGCAGCTGCTACTGGTGGCTAACGCCCACATGCACTGGGACCCAGAGTACTCTGACGTGAAGCTGGTGCAGACCATGATGTTCTTGTCGGAAGTGAAAACCATTGTGGAAAAGGCCACGCGTAGCCTCAAACTATCGTCTGTGTCCGGAGAGACCAACGCCGTCCCACTAGTGCTGTGTGCCGATCTGAACTCGCTGCCCGATTCGGGTAAGTGAAAAACCATGTTTTTTTCCAACCACCGGAATGGACAGTTGCTTTTCATATCCATCTGGTTCTCTTTTGGACACCTGTTTCTAAAGGCCTGACTCACTCTTGATGTAAGGAGACCAAGAGTGTGTGTTTGGTGTAAAAAGAGTATTACCTGTGTGTCCTATAGGTGTGGTGGAGTATCTTAGTACAGGTGGGGTGGACAGCACACACAAGGACTTCAAGGAGCTGCGTTACATGGACAGTCTGACCAACTTCAACTGCAACGGCAAAAATGGGACTCACAATGGCCGCATCACACATGCCTTCAAACTGAAGAGCGCCTACGAGAATGGACTCATGCCCTACACAAACTACACGTTTGACTTCAAGGTTAGTTGCCCTATCGGTCTTCAAATGGACAATGATCTGTATGATAGTTTTTTTTTACCATATGGTCCTTACTAAGATAGTTGGGTTAGAGCGATGTTTATAGATATTCGATTTTTTGGGTCTTTGCTACCTATATATCAATGGTCATCCTTGCTTTGAGACCAAAGTAACCTACCTGACATTCGTATATTTTACGAGATATTTTTTACTAATCAGGGTCTAGTGTAAGGTCTAACCTCCAGAGTTGGTCTGTTGCTTATTTTCTGTATGTAGAAACAAAGCTGGTAAGTGGTGACTGTAATGTTTCTGAGGAAATATGGTCAACAAAAGCTCTCTGTTAAGTATTTTTTCTAACTGAATGGATATCACTAAAAGCTCCTACACACTACATGACTTTTCAAACTCTTAAAGATCGCTGTACTGCACACATTACACGACAGTTTGTCTTGTAATTGGGTATTTTGAAGTTGTTGTTGTGGGGGTCACACTACATGACTGATCGGCGACAGGGGCAACATCAAAATGTTTCACGTCTCCAAACTACGTTTAGTTACAAAAACACGCGAGAAGGGGTGTTCGCCTTATTTTCGTCTCACGCTCTCATTGCTGGTCACAACACATTTCACACTACAGGATTTGGACTCTCAGACGCGACCAGATATTTAACCTGCTTCAAATCCAGTCGGGCGTTGCGAGGCATTGGCCACGGATCTGCGGTTATCTCAGATCGCGTGGGAGCAGTTGACACTGCATGATCGTCGCTCACGAGAGTGGGCTACGATTTGCCTCCAATCTGGGGCTTGTTTCTGTGATTCAAAAAAAAACTTGTCGGCGAGCATAAAATCGGGCTTAAACAGTGTAGTGTGAAGTCGGCAATAGCTGGTTATATATATCCTTTCCTTTGTGTACATGATGTAGCTTTTTTTAACCCAGTGTCTCTCCACTCCTTGGGTCTTTGCAGGGCATCATTGACTACATCTTCCTCTCCCAGCCTACTCTGAACGTGTTGGGGGTCCTTGGACCTCTGGATCCTCACTGGCTGCATGAGAACAGTATCCGGGGCTGCCCGCACCCCCACATCCCCTCCGACCACTTCTCCCTGCTGGCTCAGCTGGAGCTGGTCCTCTCCTACCCCCCATCCCCCGTCAACGGGCTACACCTGACCGGGCGCAGGTAGTTCCCTTTGCAGCCACAGGAAGCAGGGGGGGGGGGGTCTTGGTCAGAGGTCGTCTTGAGGTTACAGCTAGAGAGCACTTTGCCTCTGTAGTTTCCCCACCCGAACAGGAGACGGAGCTCTGTTTAAGCCAACCTCCTGCTGTCTGCTCCAAACACACAACAACGACCTCTACCATCTGGATTTGTTATATTCTAGAAAGTTGGCAAGTAGAGGAAATAGGAAGAACAACTTGGAGTTTTTTTTGTCCAGGTGTAAATTTTACCAGTCAACCAACCAACCAAGCATGAGGAGTGGGGTGAAGGCCAACATGCTCTCTCTCTTTTCTCCTGCCTGCCACTCCCACCCGCATTCTCTCCATCCAAGCCAATGGACTTTTAACTGAAGCAAAACGCTCATGTCAATCTTAATGTCTTTTTACCACTTATTTTTTCTCCCTTTCTGGGCTCAATTTAATGTTGTATTTTTTGGTCTCTATATCTCATTCAGTCTCTGTTTTGTTCAGACTTTTTCAGAAACAAGATAGGTGGATAGTCATTGTTCTGGCAATACTAGGATGCCCCACCCTGGGGTCCTACATGCATAGAGGGGTTTCTACCCAGCCCTCCCCACACAGATACACAATACACACTATTAAGGATGAGCAGCTAAACATCACCCACCACCGTCCTCCTCTAGCCTGACCAGCTGGATGATTTACCAGAGGTAATCTGTGACGGAAGTCCTGTTTTTACACCAGTTATAGGGAAAAGTGTCATTCAAGTTACTACCAAGTCATAGATTAAATCTATAATGAGACTGGTGAAAAAGTTATATTAACTTAAATTATTTTCACCAGTCCATTTGTTCTAAAGCTTTGATGTAGGTAATAAAGAGGTGAACTTTTTTTGATTTTTTTTTTTATAGAAGTTGGTTGGACCTAAGAGGCAGTGGTCTTGCCATATATATGCTCTCCCATAGTGTTGCAGACTGGCCTGACTCAAATATGTTCACCTGCTGTTAAGGCTTGCCTTGCACAACTGAACATTTTTAAATCCCAAAAGAGCAACCAATCGCCTGCCTTGCACTCGATTTTTAAGAATTCTAATTGTGTGGTCAGGTCATGTGGGAGATTAGTAGGTGCTAAGTGTATCTTGGGCCAAACATTTGTACTTTCTCTGTCATGGTCCTACAAGGCTTACCTTAATAAGTCATAAGTCACCAAGGTGAGCTTTTATCTAATAACCAGAGCTACTATACTCTGTTTTGCTTGAAGAATGAAACAAAACGAATAACACACTTCTGAAGGTGCAACTTCAAAACAAGGCAAGCTACATCAAACGCTAGCACAATGACTGAGATTGAGCACTTCAGTTGCTACTATAATGTCTTTGAAAAGCAACCGTAAAACCTTTTTTTTGTTGATTAATTATGTTATAATACATGTACATTGTATTATTGAGCTCAATTAGAGATTTTAAGGGACAATGTTAATCATAATTCAAATGACAAGGGACCATATGCTTGCAGTGCTTTTTTGAGCTGTGTGGCAGAGCCAAATTGTACAACAAAACATTAGACAATTGAACACAGACAACTATATGAATAAGCACCTTCCTCCTGGGAAACTGGATTGTTCAATATTAATATTCTGGACCTTATTCTGAAATCTGGCAACTCAATGACCTCCACCTACTGCTTGTTGTGAAACTTGTATTGGTAGAAGCAGCATTGGTCCAATTTTTTCTTTAAGTTGCTTCCTTTTAAAGCTATCTTTAGTATATATCCGTACCTATCCAAAACCATCAGATATACCCAAAGGCATAGTGAAAAGGGGTAGTCTGAGGCCGTGTACACTCATGTCCTCCCTGGGTTAGGTGGTCCTCTCATTCTCTACCAGCTATTCCTTTGATACAAACTGGGACTTATTTTGATTGTATATGATACTGCAGGAGTCCTAACACATTGCAACATTTTGTACCATTGAGTGTGGTCAGATTTGGAGAAAAAAATGATTGTATTGTAAATTAAGGCTAAATTTGTATTGATTTTAAAACAGTATTTAAAGTAATGGTATAATGCTAAAAGACCAGCTTGTACAAAAATAACACTTAAAAAACCTAGTAAGAGGTTTTTCAGGTTTTTTCCGCTGTTAAACTTTGCACTCAAACTGGTTACATTTTCCCAGTAAACCACTTTTTTAAAATAGTAAAATAAGAATGCATTTCACAGAGGCAGGTTCTTGGCACTGTTTATTTATGACACAAACATTGCATTGTTTTAATGTGTGCAGTAGAACATTGGTGTAGTACAGCATTAAAACATGGTGCTTAACGGACCATCCAAAGCACTGCCAGTGCCCTCAGCCAGAGCAATATGATGAAAGTAATGTAATAGTGATCAAGTTGCTCTAAATGACATATTGGTAAATGGGACCGCTTAATTTCAGAGCTCTCTTTCATCTTATGGCTCTGTTCTTGGCCAGTGAGTTCACACCTGAACAGCCTCCTCTCTTCTCTTATAAGGGTTTTCATAATATCCGTTAGAGAAAAGGTTTGTGTTTTTGTATGCTCTACCCTATATCAGACTGGATATTATTTTCTTTGTCTAAGCTTAGTTGTTGATATTTAGAGCTCTCTGGTATCGTGACTGTTTTTTGATGGACTTTGTTTTGTTTTAGCAGCTGAAACTTTAAAACGCTTTACGCCGTCTCCGGCAGTGTTAAGATCTGTACCTTTTTGTCTTCTGTTTCTCTATGAGGGTTCTGATCATGGCAAGGTCTTAACTGAAGGATCCTTCTCCTCCACCACACCCACCCTCATACTCAGAGTAGTGTATAATAGTTGTATATCTAGAGCCACTGACTCCTCCAACTCAGGCAATTATCTATGAACTGTTTCTTTTTTGATGTGTTCTTTTCTCTATCATCTATCTACTGCTAGTCCTCAGCTATAATCCTATTATTGTGTCTAGTGCCATTTGATGCATTGTACTTCATGGCAAATTATTTTTGTCACCCTACAACGTTAAATACTGTACAGATTATACCAAGGTAAACCAAGAAGGGGAATTCGTCCTGAGATTTGTTCTGCTCACTCTAACATCTCATCTAGAGTCAGAATATTATATGAGATCTAAATGATGCAATTGTTTTGTTAATTGAACCAATTTTGAATATTCAAGAAAGTGCAGACTGCCCTTTCAGTGCTCACGTCAACTACTATATTTGACTGAAATTGCTCAAATATTTCCACACAGCTCTTGCTAGATCAACCTATGCCTCTGTGTTGTGGTCAGTTTTGTAGATCACAGCGATGGCATTTACTAGCCAGCCTAAAGGACACACAAACACACATGTGCGCACACAGCAATGATAAGATCAGTTTAATTCTTTTTTTTTTTTTTTTTTATGAGGCCAAGTTTTGTTTTTGTTTATCCTCTTCAAGATGTTTTTTATTATTAAAAGGATCGACAAGCACTTATTGTAGATCACTAGTGCAGCTACTTGTATGGCTTTTTTAAATGAAACTTTTTGCCATTTGGCAGAAGCAGATTTTTAAATGAATTTTACTGAACCGGAGAATAATGATTGAACATTTCATCTTGGTCATTTTGCCGTTTTATCTCATCCATTTTGACTTTAAACTCTGTAAGGCTATTTTCAGCTAAAACAATGTGTCTGGTTAATTCTATTGGATTGCTGATGGTGTTGTTGTAGCTAAAAGAGATTTTCCCCTCCTTGTTTTGTAAAATTGTGAATAAATAATGTACCACTTTGTCTTTCTCTGAGACTTGTGTTACAGTTTATCATCATGATAGATGTATAATCGTAGTACTGATACATTTTTCTTACTTTTTCTTTGCACATTACATTTGTTTTCTCGTTTTGTAATTCTCAAACCAAATTTTTGTTTTTGTAAAAAATGTTGGCACACTGAATTCTATAGATTTATATGGTTGCTGACTTTGATTCAAGATTCATGATGATTCGAAGTGTCTTTTAAAGAAAAAAATAATTTGACGAACGTCTAGCAAAAATGAAAGTGAAAAAATAAAGCGTGATTGTTGTCACAAAGTGAAATGTTCCCATTTTTACCTTTTTATCTTGTAGCCTTTTGTCGCTTTCATCTGAAGCTAGTGACGGCCATTCATGAGGATCTATCTTCGCGCTGCATTTCTACAATCTACGAACTCTCAGCTGTTAGCAAAAAAACAATCAAACAAGTACAATTTAAATAGCTCAACACAGCTAATATGACAAGTGGTTTCTTCAAATCCAACACTAAATGCCACTTTTAATGACTACGGCAGTCTCAGAATGATCCAACCCCCTGAATAGAGTCCTTCATAAGAGCACACATTTGCAAATCAGGTGTTCAAGGTCTCAAGGGCTTCATTAGTTGCATCAGGTGTGCTTGAGATAAAACACATCAAATGCCTGCACTGGCTAGGGCTTTGTTGACTGACGTTTGATTGCATGTTAGAAATATGGAAATAAGTCAAGAGAATGGTCCCAAAAAGTTAAGAAAAGAGATTGTTGCCTTGAACAACAAGGATAAGGATACAAAAAGATAGCAAACGCACTGAATGTTCCTAGAGATACAGTTAGAAGCATAGTTTGCAAGTTCAAAGTTAAAGGAACCCTGGCTACACTACCTGGACGTGGCAGAAAGAGGAAGCTATCACCGGCTGCCACCAGATTCCTGAGGAGACAGGTGGTCAAAAACCCTTGAGTGACTGCAAAAGACCTGCAACAAGATTTGGTGGCAGCAGACACTGAGGTTTCAGTTTGCACAGTAAGGTGCATACTAAACGCTGAAGGTCCCATGCCCGTACTTCAAGACGCACGCTTCTACTGACCCAAAAGTACAAGAAAAGTCAGCTCCAATATGCTCAAAACCATATCAAAAAGCCACAGAAGTTTGGCGATTCTGTTCTGTGGGGCGATGAGACTAAACTGGAACATTTTGCCCTATGGATCAGTGCGGTACGTCTGGAGGAGGAAAAATGAAGTTTACGCTGAGAAAAAAACACTGACCACAGTGAAGCATGCCGGTGGTTCGGTGATGCTCTGGGGCTGCTTTGCTTCCTCTGGCACTGGAAACCTGCAGCGTGTGGAGGGCAAGATGGATTCAATCAAGTATTAGGAAATTCTAGGAGAAATGTCATGCCTTCTGGGAGGAAGCTGACGCTTGGGTGTCATTGGACCTTCCAACAGGACAATGATCCCAAGCATACCTTAAAGTCCACCAAGACTTGGTTTCAGAAGAAGTCCTGGAAGATTTTGCAGTGGCCGTCACAGTCGCCTGACTTGAACCCCATAGAAAATCCTTGCTGGTATTTGAAGAAGGCAGTTGCAGCATGCAAACCCAAGAATATTAGTGAACTGGAGGCCATTGTCCATGAGGAATGGGCGCAGATTCTTCAGCAACATTGTCAGAAGCTGGTGTCTGGCTATGCATCAAGTTTACAGCAGGTCACAACAGCAAATGGTTGCTCTACTAAAGTACTGAAGACGCTTGACATGAAGGGGTTGTATAATTCTGAGACTGCAGTAGTCATTAAAAGTGGCATTTTGTGATGAATTTGGTGAAACCACTTTCTATATTAGTTGTGTTGAGGTGTTACGATTTGAATGGGAGGTTTGTATAATTATGGGTCAACTCAATCGAGTACTGTTAATATCATTTTTTTTAGATGATAAGTACAGGTTTCTATTGGATACTAAAGAACAGAACACATATAAATGTATACATTTCTGTACGCTTCTGTCAGATATATGGTTTCCCTTACTGCATTGTTATGCCACAACCACTCAGACTCAGTGCAAAGGGCAGATATGTTTTGTTCTTCCTTATTCCACTGAGCTGAACTGGCTACAAACATTTGATCATCCTTTTTGATATCTTATTCTGCACATAAGGTTGTATACTTTACTGTACTGTAAAAAAAATCCACTGATCATGTTCCACATGTTATCTGGTCCCCTGGTCTCTATATATTCATTTATCAATGCATATCTGTTTATAACCCAACTGCCATTTCTCCTTTACTATTCTCTTTTTATCTGCTTTCCTCTGTAATATGATTTGAGGTGAAGAGTTGAGGACAAATTCTTGGCTACTGCCTTGGTTTACAGTTTTTTAACTGCTAGAGAATCTAAAATGAGTGGTTGTAGTAACTACTAAATCAAAAACAGACATAACACATTCATCTTCTAATAAGTAAGGCTACAAAAATATATAGACTCATTTTCAAATTATTTTGTATTATTTAGTGTTGGCCCATGTGAACACAAGCTAAGTAATGCAAACTGAATATGATTTAAGGCTTGCCAAATGTGACAAGTCTTAAATGGATCTGACAATACTGCATCTTCTCCCCAGGCAAGTTCAAACATCCAGATACCCATGTTTGAAGAAACCTTTTGTTTTAAGTTGCCCTTAAGGAAGTGGTGCCATTATATAGCATGATAAATTCCAGGTGATGGTGATGG
Organism: Aplochiton taeniatus; assembly: GCA_017639675.1. Lineage (NCBI taxonomy): Eukaryota > Metazoa > Chordata > Actinopteri > Galaxiiformes > Galaxiidae > Aplochiton > Aplochiton taeniatus. The sequence goes on along the minus strand of CM030172.1, from coordinate 40,083,915 downwards.
TAACAGAAATGGCATCTGTGCAGGTCACATTTGATAGTATAAGCTACGTGTTCTGTCTTAGTCCACTAGATGGGGCTTGTGATTCAACTTTTGCTCATCATTATGTTGGTAAAGAAACCATCATATACACATTCTAAACTGGTCCTGTATTGTAATATTAGTAATAAGATGTGCCCCCGTCGGCGAATGGGGCACAGCCTTAAAGTTAAAATATGAATTACGTTAAATTGATCAGTGAAGGACTTGTCCCACCTGGGTTAAACGATTGACCGCCGTCAGTTTCCACAGATTACTTTCTTCTGTTTATAATGGGACTGTGCTTAACAGTTAAGTCTCTGGACAATGAAGTGGCAGAATATGCTATACACGGCTTAATCTTCAGGAATGTTCTTCAGATTACAATGCATTTTTATTTGTATCACAACCAGAAAATAATGTAATGTTTGGTTTAGATTTTCTCATTGTTTCTAACCAAAACACTGGGAGGAGGAAATAAATGCACATCTTTTGTTATTTTTGAATAAAGCATTAATAATTGTATCTGGATTCCCGTGACCTTCATACCATACTAAAGCAAAAGCCCACACAAACTCACATACATACTTTTTCTCTAACTGTTTCTCTATTTATCAACAAACTCCATGAAATACGATTTGTCACCCTCTGGGATTTGCATCAGCCAGCTGAATCAGACATAGTTATAGAGACTAAACTGGAAAGAATAAAAAAGATTTATTGGGTTGCCAACATTAAAACAGGAGTATTCTGGACAGTCATTATAAGCTTTTTAGATCTAGCAATTTTTTTTTTCCAGTGGTGTTAACTACAAACCACGTCCAGTGTTGCCAGGAATAATTGACAAAGCAATGATATTATCCAGTGTGTGACTCCTGCCAACCCATATAATCAAACGATTCTGTAAAACCCTACTGACTTGTGGAAGATAGTATATTACTGAAGATGAATACCTAGAATGACGGGTTCTATGGTAAGTCTTAGGGAATTCAAGAAGTTATGTATACATTTCTAATAATTCATGTAGTTATACTAGGTTCAGCTTGGCTCTCAAGCATACAACTTTACTTAGTAAATGGGCATATTTCATTGCGATTTGCCTGTTGAATTTAAAGGGTTATTCCTTATGTTGCTGTTTTGATGGATAATCCCTGTACTAGGAGTAATTTGGCCAGAATACAGGGTTTGTTATATTGCAAAGAATGTAGAAATGTCTTAATCGGCACCATGTGTTTGACATGAACAGGCAGGAGATCTGCACCTGGGAAGTGAACCTGCGTAGACTTGGCAGTGAACCAGACCTAAGTGGTGGCTATCGACACCCTACCACACACATATGTTATTCCTCACGTAGTACTTAAAGAGGTCATTATCACTTTATTAGTAACATTTCCATTAACATTAGTGCTTCATAGCAGTTATATAATAGTGTACATTATAATAATAAATGAAACAGTAGTCCCTGATAAATACATCTCAAGCTGCTACCCAGGGCAGGCAGTGTGATCTTAATGATTTGCAAGTCTTTCAATGTGGTAGCTGCAAAGTGAGAGCAGTGTAGACTGCGCTGAGGGCTACGCCTTGGAGCCCCGCAGTAAATCACAGTCTAACTCTGCTTTAGGCTTCCAGCCTGCTCCCATACACAGTCACTAAATCTTCATCAGACATGTTCTGCACCCAGTCACTCAGCGTTAGAAGACGTGTCCTTGCTTGTCCAACACTAATAGAATTGGTAGGTTCCACCCATCTCTCCTTGCCAGGGAAGATGCGAGAAAAAGTCGCCAGGTACTGGCCCATCAACTTTACTTTTTTTTTTTTTACAATATGCAAATACGATTTGAATGGGAGGTTTGTATAATTATGGGTCAACTCAATCGAGTACTGTTAATATCATTTTTTTTAGATGGTAAGTACAGGTTTCTATTGGATACTAAAGAACAGAACACATATAAATGTATACATTTCTGTACGCTTCTGTCAGATATATGGTTTCCCTTACTGCATTGTTATGCCACAACCACTCAGACTCAGTGCAAAGGGCAGATATGTTTTGTTCTTCCTTATTCCACTGAGCTGAACTGGCTACAAACATTTGATCATCCTTTTTGATATCTTATTCTCCACATAAGGTTGTATACTTTACTGTACTGTAAAAAAAATCCACTGATCATGTTCCACATGTTATCTGGTCCCCTGGTCTCTATATATTCATTTATCAATGCATATCTGTTTATAACCCAACTGCCATTTCTCCTTTACTATTCTCTTTTTATCTGCTTTCCTCTGTAATATGATTTGAGGTGAAGAGTTGAGGACAAATTCTTGGCTACTGCCTTGGTTTACCTTTCTCTGGCATGGATTGAGAGCAGCACCCACTGCCATGCACAGGGCTTAGGGCTAGGAGTACTGACGCCACGTGAAACCAACTGGTGGGCTGGGAATTAGTGCATCTGGAGATACTTACAGAGAAAAGAGGTAAAAATTGATTGATTTGTTTTTTCCTCACCTCTGGGTTGCAGGGGTTGTTTTTCATCACTCTCACTTTGCATCCTCTATCCATTTATCTCTGTTAGTTCTGAACAAGCACTGTAGCTGCTCTAGTCTGAAGTCCCTTTCATCCAGTGCCATGTGTAGTCTTGCAATATATGTTCAAATGGTTCCTGTAGTGCGCACAACCATCTAGCAGTTCACGGTGGGACTAAAACAGTTGTTATCATTATCTTATTCTTACTTTCTGCCTGACACAAAGTTGCAATCCCAACAGTCAGTTCTTCTAGTTTGTTTGTGTGCTTCTATTGTTAATACAGCTGTTTTCCCTCTATTCAAACAGCAAAAGAAAGAAAGAAAGAAATTGCTTTTCTTTCTATTTCAACTGAGTAAAGCAGACCGAGGAAAATAGCCGTTAGGAAACACTAGATCAAAACGGTCACAGGCGGGTGTTTCTGGATGGAGAGTTGGCAGGTTGCGTTTACGTCGCTACAGCCTTACCACAGGGACAGGTGGTGTGTACCATAATCATAAGCAGGTCAAATACATTCATTCAAGTCTTTTCACCTTTCTCATCTGGATAGAGTGCTAGAACTGGCCATGAAAAATGTGTTCCCAATAAATCTTTCTGGTTGTGTGACTGTGCGTGTGTGTTCTATTGCTGATTTTGTAAGACTTTATGGGACTTTGTTAGAACATTCCTTCCACTTTCCCCTCCAAAAACCTCCAAAGACTCAGCCGCTTTCATCATAGAGACAACACACACCAGACAAACACAGACACAACCAGTCACAAACACGCTCACACACAGACCCAGACACGCAAATGAAAGAGAACAGGCTTGTAGAAAAAAGGGCGAGATTAGAAATGAATATTGGCCAAGCTTACAAAAAGGGCAATGTTGAAAGGAGAACGCTTTGAGATTCGAGGTATTGCTATTGATATACCTATTGCTATTAGTAAACTGTACGTTTATTACCCCCCTCCCCTTTCCTATCGTCAGTAAGGAATGAGGATGTGAGAGGCGGCCAAGAACCCCGTAAATCAGAGCGAGTTTTTCCAATGTCGCTTATCAGCTCTTCCATGACTTTGTATGCAGGCTTCTACTCTTGATGAAACTGTGCATGTCTGTCTTTGTGTGTGATCGTGTATACATATGTGCACATACGGTTTCACATCTGCAGGGCCTTGCCTCAGGGTATTGCTGAGATCATACTGTAGTTAAGCTAGACCATCAATGAGATCATCGTTTATTTAGGGTTCTTATCCATTTCCAACATCCTGAAGGTACATTTGAATTTTTCTGCTGCATCAATTTCGTCATTCAGTCTCAAATGAATTTCAGCTGCTAGTACTATTGTGAGCTAATGAAAAAGGTATGTGTCTTAAAACACCATGATCACTAAAAAGGGACAATGACTAGGATAGCGGCAACAGGTAAAATGTAACAAGATTGCTGCAGAGTACACTGAATTTCCTATGTTGATACCCCTCTCTCAAATCATAAAATGTTTTTGTGTGGTAACTCTTACAATCATTTTCAAAACATACACCATTTGAACCCTTGGAACCTGTGGGACCAAAACATGGACTAATCATTTTAAGTGGTTATAACTGGCCTGTGAGCTACAGTAAGACTCAAGCACTTTGAAGTGCATGGTATCTAATAGGATAATACTGAGCCAAGCCTAGGGAGAATAATGTACTTTCTTTCCTTTGCAGTTTCTGTATTCAACCTATTTCATTGCTCCCCACATTTTTATGAGAACTGAAATTATGATGGGATAGAACGTTTCACATTCATCCTTTTCAGGGTGTTTATCTTGTATTGTCTCCAATATTTCCACACTGTATTGTGTAAAATGTGCAATACTATTGATAACTCAACATTGGTATTTCTTGTTTATTTGTTTGAGGGCTTGTTTTTTTTTGCATCGATGCTACGGCACTCACTGTTCTCTACAAATCGGTTTGCATGTTCAATAGAGAAACCACATCTGGAGATTTTGTAGTAACTTGAAATCTTGTCCCAAGGACTGTAGGAAATTAAGTTTGCTTTACATACTGTATGATGTGGTTGAGTTTCATATTGTGTTAGAATATACTTGTGGGGACCTGTGTGAGTTTCTTCCGTGTCTGCGTGTGAGGGAGAGACTTCAAATCAAAAGTTAAGGACCTGTCTGTCTCATAAGAATACAAGTATGATATCTTTACTAGATCTCTTCTTCCTTATGTCTTTCTGGTCAACCAATAAATGTCCCTGCTGGAACATCCCTTTTTGAGACATGCACACCGGAATGCGCTAATATCAAAGCTGATCCCCAAGCTGGGTGACTTTATTAAATTTGGGTGGCCTCCCTGTTCTGAATTGTTCGAGGAATACTTGTATCTCTAAAATAGGGACAAACAGAAAACTATCAAGATGCTTGCAAATATCCCCATCTTGTGGCTTTTATATGGGCTTTTATATGGGTACTAGACTGTACTGATGACTATATAGAGGTCCTAAAAAAGGAGTGCATCTGGTCTAAAACAACAGTAACCAATCTTGTCCCTGAAAGAAGAAGCCATTCCCTGTGTATTAAATGACTAAATGGTAAAAATAACCTCAAGAATACTAAAACACAGATTTCTTGAAATAGGTAACGTTCACATATAAGCAGGGATGTTTTACCCTAGCCTTCAAGCCCAGAGGTGACACCATGGGCTACCCACCGACCCTTTTTAGCGACAGCTGGATGAAAGACCTGCTCTGAACCTTAGTGGTGGGTCATGGAGAAGGGGTAGCAAGCACGCGGTGAGAGAGAGAGAGAGAGAGAGAGAGAGAGAGAGAGGAAAAGGACACAAAGGGAAGTGATGGCCAAGTGGAAGGAAGACGCAGCTAGGGGAAGTAACGGGTCACGGAGTGTGAGAGACGGAAGAGAGGAAAGAGCCGGCAATGGGAGAGAGTTCAGTGGAAAAGGAGAAGGAAGAGAGGAAAGAGCCGGCAATGGGAGAGAGTTCAGTGGGAAAGGAGAAGGAAGAGAGGAAAGAGCCGTCAATGGGAGAGAGTTCAGTGGGAAAGGAGAAGGAAGAGAGGAAAGAGCCGGCAATGGGAGAGAGTTCAGTGGGAAAGGAGAAGGAAGAGAGGAAAGAGCCGGCAATGGGAGAGAGTTCAGTGGGAAAGGTGAAGGAAGATGACGGGGAGTGAGAGTAAACATGGGGAGGAGATATGAGTGGAACTGGAGAAAGGCAAACGGCGGATAGGAGATTAAGGGGAGGAAGAGGGAGACTTGGGAAGTGGAGAGAATGTGGAGGAGGCAGAGGAAGGAGAGAATGAACGGAAAAGAGAAAATAAGGCAGGTTTGGACAGAATGAGAAAGAGACAGAGAAAGAGAAAGGATGGGAGGGATAGAGAATGGTTAAAGAGAGAAAGAGAATAAGTCAGAGAGTAAGGGAAAAAGTTGTCAAACTGTGCATGTTGAAAGGACACTGAAACTAAGCCTCACTCCACTTGATGTCCAGCAGGTATGGCAGAAATGAAGGCCCCTTAAACAAGGCCAAGGGAAAACGTACATCCCTCATAGTGCACAGAGAGAGAGAGAGAGAGAGAGAGAGAGAGGCTGTGTTTAGAAGCAAGTCCTAGCAACTTTGGTGCTGATTTGAAGCTATCCGTCGTGGGCTGGATGCTGATGAAAGACAAATCAATAGGTATTTCCACTAATCAGCGGAAGATTGCGTTGAATGAGCTGTTAAACTGTTTAGTGAGTAATTCTCTGTGCTTGATCATGTGATGGCTGATAAAACAAAAACCACGAAACCTCATTAAATTCCTGCAGCTAGTTCATAATGTCAAACATAAACAGAAAAACAACTTGTTTTTAACAGAACAAAGTTATAAGAGCACACAGGCTCAGAGCCAACTGGTTGTACTGTATGTATTCAACACAAAGCAGATCAGTGACACAGTAAGTATATTAATGCCAAAATATGTGGGTTATCACACAACTTAAGCCCTCATCAGTTTATTATGTGAAGGGATTTCATTGTATAGGTTTATGGTGCCAAATTATAAATACATACTAGGCTAAAATGTCAAATATGTGAGTGGATAAGTTAAATTCCACTCTCATGAACACTTACACAAAGGGTAAAAAAAACAGTTTGCAATAGTCAAGGAGACTCATTACCCTTCTCCTCTAAAGAGTTTTTGTGCTGTCCCCAAGGTATCATGGATGGCTGTGCAAGGTGCTGTGGCAGCACCCAAAGCCCCTTGGGTAGTAGAGTTTTAGAGCATCAGTGAATAAGCCTTCATTCTCAGAATCTCAATAGAGTAGTTTGTGATTCTATCCAACACAAATCCACACTTGCGTGGCCAAAGCTGTTTTAGGCCTCACTGGTCCAATTGAGAGTAATACAATTCTCAGACAGGCAAGAACCCAGGGGTAAAGACAAGACATTGTGATGGAGAGATAGGGGTATGGAGGTCACCAGTCGGGAGGGAAGAGGGAGGTATAGATGTAGAGACTGAGGTGGTACTACAATACAGGAAATAGATGCATGAATAGCCAACAAAGTACAAGGTTGCACAAATAAACAGTGGGGGAGGAAAATAAATGCTGTATATAAATGGATGGTGGGGATTTAGGGTGACAGCAGGAAAAGGCATTTGAGATCAAAAGTGTAACAGTAGTAGAAAGTTGTGTGTAAGGTGAAAATTAACTCAATTCCTCTATGCTTACCTTTTCAATGCATCCCTTCCTGGTCTCAAAGTTTATTGCAGGATGCTAAGTATTTGGATAATCAACACATTTGACACACTTGACACATTTATGTTTAATGTCAGTGTAACTATGTTTGTCTGAGTTTAATGTTGCAACCAAAATTAGATAGGACCTTAGCGTTTTCTTTTCGTTTTTTTTTTGATAATGTGGATTCAAACTGAAAACCTCGTGTCATAAGGGATGCATGTGTTTGTGTGCATGCGTTTTTATTTTTGTTTGACACAAAAATGCACTGACTTAATAATGAGAAAGAAAGAGAGAGAGAGAGAGAGAGAGAGAGAGAGAGAGAGAGAGAGAGAGAGAGAGAGAGAGAGAGAGAGAGAGAGAGAGAGAGAGAGAGAGAGAGAGAGAGAGAGAGAGAGAGAGAGAGAGAGAGAGAGAGAGAGAGAGAGAGAGAGAGAGAGAGAGAGAGAGAAAGAGAAAGAGAAAGAGTAAGAGAAAGAGAGAGCGCATTGTGATTTGAGGGGAAGGAGGGGGTGGAGGAATAACACCGCTGTTACATCGCTTATCTCAGATCTCAAAGTCCGCCTCTCAACGTGCGGTCTTTTCTCCGGACCGGCAATGGATGTAACGTCTGGATTTACTTTCTTTACCATCGTACTACATATAATACAAATTAAAGGACTCTATATAACCAATAAAGGTACACTCATATGTTTCTCAATATTGATTTGAATATGTTTCGTAAAATGTTTTGTCATTGCCTGCATCTTTGAAGATAATAGCCTTCTCTACTGTCCGAAATTGAAGCACCTTACTTTGTAACATTTAAACATGCAAAACAGAAGCGTTTTTTTTCGTTTTGACTGTTAAAACATTTAAGGAAGGTTTAATGGATATAGTTTATGTAAGATTCTTCAAGTGAGTTTTCCAATTATTCCTTCTGTTTACGTGCGTTAAGACTCAGTGTCTGGGAAATGCTATGTACTCATGCACGCCTCTTAGTTCAAATTACTTCAGTTAACTCGCTCCGCTGCTAGCGTGTCATCGTTTTCGTGGATATTTTATACATTCATGTTTAAGGGGTTTAAGACCCCACACCAAAAAATTAGACCATTGAGTTAGCAAAACTTCTGGTGGTTCTTAATTTCAGCATGCAAAGGTAGACTTGAAGTCTTCTTTAAACTATAGTCTGCATGAACAGAAAATTGGCATTGTTTACTACGTTAGCCATGGTGCAAGGTTGAAATTCTGTGCATGCTGTAATACAATGCTTTAATAAGTCTGTCTGTGCAAAATTACGCCATTGAGAGATGATGTTGAAATGGTCATGTTTTTGCAATAGGTCCTCTGAACTCTAGAGAATAATGGCATTTCCTCAGTTATGACTATCAAGATGCATAGGTATTTGTTGGGTTATGGACACTGGGTGAATTTGTCAATAAAGTGTTTTATCAATTTAATGTAGCCTATATATTATTCCAATCAAAATATGACCTTCATCATGAGGCTGTTCAAACAAATACATTGTGTATACTGTCATCACCACCCATCAACATTTGTGTGGGCATGTATTCGTTTAAGTTGTGAGTGCAACATCTTCACTTATCCCTCTGTCCCCCCACCTTAGACTCCCTCCATCATGTCCTGAGTGAGTACGAAGTGGTGCGACCGGTGAGCACCGACGCGGGCGGGCGTTTTCTCTCTCGATCTGTGTCGGCCCCACAGCTGGACAGTCTGCAAGCCCGCAGGCGAGTCCGGAGGCAGGCGGCTGCCGCAGACACACAGACAGACTATCCCATCCCCGGACCTGATGGGAGAATGGAACCCTGGGATGGAGGGATACTGGAGGGGGAGACAACGGGGGCCACAGAGCAGACAGCGAGACAGAGAAAGGAAGGGAGGAAGGCTAGCACAGATAAGGAGTGGAGTGATGAAGCTCCCACAGAGTATCCGAGAAATAGGACAGAGGCGGGAAAGAACGAGTGGGGAAAGGGAGGAGAGGGTGGAGGAGATGGTGACGGGCAGGGTGTTCCCCACCACAGAGAAACCCTCTATTACAATGTCACAGTGTTTGGTCAGGAGCTACACCTGCGTCTGCGTCTCAATTCCCACCTGGTTGCCCCCGGTGCCACAGTGGAGTGGCATGAGGACGAGCAAACCAACTCCGAGCCACTAGGGGGCGACCACTGCTTCTACACAGGAGAGGTCACCAATGTGAAAGACACCTCGGTGGCCATCAGTAACTGTGATGGACTGGTAAGGGTTGTCCCATAATTGATGAATGTCCAGATTGACCTAAACTGTAGATGTAAATGTCATATGGCCAAACAGCACAAAATACCAACCTAATGTATATGCTTTAGATCCCATTTTTTACCTTAATACTGCAATCATACAGGTTATTCAGAGTTTTAGAGGGTGTCGTTGTTTGAAGACTCCTTAGAGTCTATTATAAAATGTCAGATGTTCACATATACTGGAATTGATTAAGTTGACCTAGCTGAGTGTGTGTCTGTGTAGTATGTATATTGTGTGTCTATTTGTCTATTTCACAAATTGATAGATGACTGTGTTCCAGTGCTTGGAGCACATAGCAAGTTTAAACAAGATAGATGTGCTTGTGCGTACGTGTGAGTGTGTCCTTCACGTGTCTTGCTCAGGAAAAATGTGAAGAGTTCGTACAAGGCCCCATGTAGAATGTGACTCGGAACCAATGTCATTTCATCTCATTTAAAGAATCTCTTGGCAAGTTGTTATCAGAGATGTTAAAAAGGGCCCACGTGCACATTTGTTGAGCAGACATGACACATCTGGCTTCACCATATCACAGTAGGATGTTTGTATTATATGTTTACATCTCATGTCATTCCACCACCATCACACCACGCAGAGGGAAACCCATGTCGAGGTTGCATTTTACTGACGCCTCAGGCAGATAAGTACTTCTAGTTCCAGAACTTTGCTCTTGAGCCAGAACATCCCACTATATACATGTTTGTATACACTGTTGTATAAGGCATATGGTGACATTGCATTGTACGTAAACACTGTTGCATGACCCGCATGATGACATTGCTGTGTTCTGGGCCGAGGCTACCTCTTTGATATCTCCCTGTTTTCCTCCAGTAGACTGGTTGGATGTTAAATGAGGATGGATTTGCCCGTTGATCAGACATGTAAAATCGTAAGTGTTGCGCGTTGTGACGTGTGGCCTGCTCTGCACGCTGGTGTTCCGTTGAACGTACTGTGTAGGGTTCCAGTTCAACGTCTTCGTTGTTAATCTGCTGCTCCACACAGTACCTGCAGCAGGCTGATGGTCAGAAGAGAGAGCTGGCTCCAAAACCATGCTCCCCTACTGAAGACACGTTCTCCTTCAGACCACTGAGCTAAAGCCTTAAGTGAGCGGTGAAACATGAAGTAGGCTTAGTATGGCATGAGTTATGTTTGACATAACTCTCCATGTCTCAGCCTTATTGATTGTGAAACCCTTGTAACCTTTCTTGACCTCAGTAACCAGTAAGTAACTTATTACTGTATAGACCGTCTACATTCTGAGTTGTTCAAATTGTGTGACCATCATCAAACATGCCCTTAAAGTAGAATTGACAGGAGGCCAGGGTCCAACTTGTACTTGGGCTCTCAACGCTGTTCTCTCTAAAATGTGTGTGACTGTGTGTGTAATCTTCCTAACCATGGGGTTGACTTTGTCACTCAGACTCTGTGGCCCCTACCTAGCCAGTGATCTGTCTCTCTCTCTCTCTCTCTCTCTCTCTCTCTCTCTCTCTCTCTCTCTCTCTCTCTCTCTCTCTCTCTCTCTCTCTCTCTCTCTCTCTCCCTCTCTCTCTCCCTTTCTCATCCAATTCAAACCTTGAAAAAGTCCATTCTTATAAGTAAAGGAGTGTTTTCTTAATTATGTTACCGACGGATTGAATAACATGGATAGGTGCTTCATGTGAAAATTCACCCAATTAGACAGTCACTTCCTATTCACAATGATACAATGTGAAACACTTCTATAATAAGTTCATTTCTGATATAAATGAAAGTGGCTAGGTTTTGGGAGTTTATAACTGGACAATGTAATAGCCATGTCTTAAACCACTCTTGGTCCCTTTATTGTCAATTTAATTGACTGCCAAAATGAGCTCATACTACGTCAGTAATAGAAAATGCTCTACAGAGAGTTGTTGAGCCACAAACACTCTGTTATTGTGAATAGGAGGTCACTGGCTAACTGGGGCTTTTGTTTCCAGATGAAGCACAGACAATGAACAATCTTTCAACCTATTAACCTATCACTATCATCCAGTTCTTATAAAAATATAATTGAATTCACTAACAAAGCTTCAAGTTACCAGCAAATGGGTAGCGAGCCAGTTTATTCCAAATCTTGAATTAGTGATTTGTGGGGGCTAATCCATTGGTCTTGTCCTCTAACCAATCGTTATTACGTATAACTGGCTCAATATTGGTGTGTTCCAGTTTTCATATCCTTTATCTCTCTCTCTCTTCCTCTTCTCTCAACTAGGGGTTTAAAAACAATCCATTTATGTCTGATAACTTGTGTGTTGTCCCCATATTATTTTGTATGGTTTTCAAAAGGAGAAACAGAGAAGAACAATTTTATCGGATTTTTGGTTTTACAGTTGGAATAGGGTTCCATCTTGTGTGCATCTCTTGTCCATCCAAGGAGCCTGGTGGAGAGACAGAGCCTGTAAAACCCTGGTCTTGCTTTATTGTTTCAGCAAAATTCACTCCACATATTTTATTCGTTTTTCCAAGTGGCTAGAGAATACTGGTTCAAGTCACGTTGGGGAGTGGAAAGATTTGGCGTTGTCTTCAGCTACAGTCATTGTCCTCTGTGTTTTGAGTTAGGCACTTTGCTTGAAGGCTGGTGCTTTATGGAATACTTCTGATGAACTCTTTAAGTGCTGACTTGAGGGACTGACTTATTGCATAGACGTGTCACATGCTAGGTGCATTTCTAAGGTCTGTTGGACGTTCTAAAACAATGTGGGGCACAGGAGTGAGAAAGGTAGAAAGAATGGAGACAATGAGAGGTAGACAGGGAGAGATGTGGCAGAGGTGAAATAGTAGTGGTTTTCTGACTGGTGTCGAATTTTGCAGTCTCCAGTCCTTTGCTCTAAAGGAAGTCTATGTGGGAGTTCCTGTGTTTGTATTTGTATGACAGTGAGCAACTTTCTGCTGCGCTCGATGCGGAGCAGCAGTATTGAGTTGACCCTGATGGCTGTCCTTTTCGCAGATGTGAGGCATGGCACTTCCAGCGGGTTTCAAATTAACGTTCACATCTCTCTTGCCTCTCGCCAGCTTGTCCCACTTGTTTTTAACGAGCCTTCCCTCTCCTATCCGTCTCTTTTTGACCCACCTTAAACTGTCTCTCTGTAAAGCCATGCTCCCCATCACTGGTGTCTCCTCTTAATGTGGCTGAAGGGTCCATTTACAATACCTGGGCATGGCTGATGATGATTATAGCTAGTGGGTAGGCTAGTGACATACCCCACAAAACGGAATCTCCATGTCTTGCAACTTACTGTGCTGAAGTTAGTTGCTCTTGCACAATGAGTAAGGGTCACGATGCAAGTAAAGTTAATCAAATTGATTTTTTTTATTGTTATCTGCTTAATCAGTTACCAGGTACAGCCCTTGCAGTTCAGTAAAATGTGTCCCATGCTTGGTATATCAACAAATCTGTTGAGTTTTACAGATTGAAATCGACACTTTTTGGAAAGATGCGTTCTTGTAAATAAAGAGGTAAGTGTGTATAGAGAGTTTCAGAGCTAATGTCTTTTTTATGAACCCCCCCCCTCTCTCTCTCTCTCTCTCTCTCTCTCTCTCTCTCTCTCTCTCTCTCTCTCTCTCTCTCTCTCTCTCTCTCTCTCTCTCTCTCTCTCTCTCCGCCTCTCCAGGCAGGAATGATCCGTACGGGTCTGGAAGAGTTTTTTATTGAGCCCATGGAGCCAGGAAGAGGTGGGGAGGAACGGATGGGAGAGGAGGATGGAGGGATGGGAGAGGAGGATGGAGGGATGGGGCGACATCACATCGTTTACCGCTCCTCAGCTATCAAGAGGCCAGCTGTCAATCAAACGGCAGACTTCTACCGTCGAGGTTAAGAGTCAAGCTAACTTTCTCTCTCACGCACACGCATACACATGTACCCCAGGAGTGAGATGGACTCCTGATATACATTCTTTGGCTGGTGCTAAATAATAATAACCTTCTTTGTGAGCATATTCATCTGTGAGGAATGTAAAATAAGTCCCCAAGCTACATTTGAGACGCTGCTATATCAGCTCATATCTATGTGGATACGACAAGATACACTTGTATGTAGCTGTATGCACGGCATAACCTGTTAAAATTCTTTCCTGTGATTGATTGATCTTGCTAAACACAATTTGACCTTCTCCATATGTTGCTAGTAAAGTATTTAATAATCCTTTGACCCAGGTCTACACGATAGCGATCTTAAATACAGGTGTGACAGAATCTGGGCCTTTTTTCAGAAATATCAGCGATTAGAGGGGTTGCGAGGCCTTTCCATTTTCCAGAGAGTAAAAGTGTATGAGTGTATGTATCCTGCTGAGCTGGATGTGAACCATGTGTCCTGTGTACTCCACATTCACACATGTTAAAACACGTCATTGTCAGTAACAGTTTGAGTTTTTGGAGGGGTTTGTTTTTCCCTTTATGGTATCCATGTTTCCAGAAAATTGTTTCCCCTAGTTTATTATTTCCTGTGACCATAACCATAGAGCTGTAGAGTTTAATGAAATTCATTGTTTTTGATTTAAAGCAAACAACAGTGGAGTCTGTTACAACATGCCTTTTCCACTTTTGTCCAACTCCCTTCAAAACGCACACACAAAAAATACCAAGACATGCACTCACTTATGCCATTCTCTCTTTCTCTGTCTCTCTCTCTCTTGCTCTCTCTCTCTCTCTCTCTCTCTCTCTCTCTCTCTCTCTCTCTCTCTCTCTCTCTCTCTCTCTCTCTCCCTATCTTTGAACCTTAATTGACCTCATCAGTTTCCACAGTGTCCCTCAGACCGCAGAGGAGGAATAGTAAATGTGTATTCTTTTCTCTCTTGTGCGGAGGTTGCGATAACATGCTGTCATATTGCTGATATTATCTTCAAGTAGTTACATGTGTTGCAACAGTCTCAGCAATTCAGATTGAGACTGTTGTAAGGGAGAAGTTTGTCTCCGTCACCTAGTAGTTAGCCTTACTCGCTCTGCTTTTAGTGAAAGACTATAGCTGCAAAAGTATTCCAGGAAAGATGCCAAATGGATCTGTGCATACAATCTTTCATAACACTCTGCCCAGTAAGCATTTGCGCACATATGCACACACACACACACACACACACACACACACACACACACACACACACACACACACACACACACACACACACACAAACACATTAACAAAGGAGCTAAGGGGAATATTTTGCACAAAAAACTGTGTGCTACAGTGTGACGGTCTAATCTGGACTGTTTTGACTGACTGTTGTCTGGAGAGAGGAAGGCAGAAAAGGAGAGGAATACAGAGAGAAGAGAAAGGGAGGGTGAGAGGGGTTTTCAGAGTGTACTATTCCAGGCAGGGAGAGAGAAAGCTAACAGCTACACAAACAAACACACACACACACACACACACACACACACACACACACATGCATAAACGCACACACCGTAGAAGCCGAGGGGAGAAGTTGAACAGAGGCAGCAGCCAGCTGCTACGTGGCAGGGAGCAAGAGATGGACGGTACGAGAGAGACAGAAGGACCTGACAGAGGAGAAGGAGAGAGGGCTGTGGGTACACAAAGGATCAGGATGGGTCCATGCTATAATGCTCCATAGATCTGGCCTCACCTTCTATCCAGCTCATTCTCTTTCTCCCTTCTCTCCTGCCATTTGTTCTCCTTTCTTTGAACACTTTTTCATAATAAAGCTGTAAGAACATAGATAGTAGCTACATTTAAAAAAACTAAATAAATGATACGGTGAAAAAAAATTATCGACACAGTGTTTTTGAGAATCCATACAGTACCACAAAACATAATATCGTGATACTCAGGTGTATTGATATTTTCGTACACCCCTAGTTGGTAGGCAACACCTGTTTTTGCAAATGTCGTCCTTGACAAGTCTCCAGTGGGAGGCAGAGGCTTAATGTCTGAGTGTGTGTGTGAGTGAGTGAGTGAGCGATAATGAGAGAGAGAACAGGTTAAAGGTTAGAGAGGAGCTGTTGTGTATCCTGTTCACCTCTGCTTCCTTTCTGTCCTTGGTGCTTTCACGCCTGGCAGGCTGTGGGTTAGTGTGTGGGGGGGTGTGTGTGTGTGTCTTTGTAAGTAATGATGCTGTCATGGAAGCTTATTCTAGATGAGGCTCAGACTTTGTAACTGTTTCTCAAATGGATGGTCAAAAACTACTCAATAGATCTCGTCGTATGTGTGTGCGTGTGTGTTTTCCCAACCTGTTTTCATTTCAAAGTCACGCCCGGAAATAACAGCATTCCGTGGCTCATCCGTTTGCTTCAAGCAGTTAGAGATATTTTGACACGATTCTCTGTAACCTGTCTATGTGTGTGTTTGAGCTCAAATATTTCAGGACAATAGCCTGAACTGTGTGTTTGTGTGTGTGCGTGTGTGTGCGTGCGTGCGTGCGTGCGTGCGTGCGTGTGTGTGTGCGTGTGTGTGTGTGTGTGTGTGTTTGCCTGCGTCTGAATCCCAATTTCCTGCGTGGAGTGTTGTGCTCTCTGTTGTGGTCTCCCACATCTTGTTTGGGAATCTGCTCCGCAACACCGTGCCTCTGACATCAACCTCATCGCTTCTCCAAGCATCTGGGGAAGTTGTGTTTCAAATGGAATCAGGTATTTGGAAAGTATTTAATAGCATCCATAATCAGTACAGCTACGTCATGAGGGGAATTTAAAGACCTTTTCTTCAGAGGTCGCTGAACGGAATGGAGGATTGTGAACATTCCTTTAATGCGCGTTCACCATTGCAACAGTCATGCCAAGGAGTCAAATCATTGTTTGTAACATGGTATAGTATTAATATGACGTGGCTGTGTCAACCTTTTCAATTGATCTGTGGCTCCTTTACCGGGATCTGCCGAGCAAACTGCAACTGTTGTAACGGAGGGGCTTACCTTACCTCCAAATGAGATCAACCAATTTGTTTGCGTTTACATCTGAAAAGATCAACAGCTCGATGTCGAATTATTCACTTTTAGTAATTGTGTCAGGTCTTTTCTGCTCCTTGGGAAAAATGTAAAGGAGGAGTTGGAGAGTTAGTGACAGGGGAGGGTGGAGGGCAAACCCCGGAGGAGTGTTTTGATTCTAGAACACATCTGGATGGGGTTAGCTGTGGTCGAAGGGAGGGAGGGAGGGAGGGATCTAAAGAGGGAGAGAGGGGAGAAGGGAGGAAAGTGTGACCTCACACACTGACAACTGAGACAGCCTTTGGTTTTCTCTCTCCCCTGAATGAGCATACCAGAGACGATCGTCTCCTTTGAGACCAGACCTGCATGACTTGGTTCAGAAAACATGTCAGGAATACGTGGAAGTAGCTAGATGCCTCTCATTCCCACCACTTATAAGTGATAACTGAGACCCAAGGACTTGGTGCCTGTGGTAGAGGAAGGATACCAGAATGCAGCCAATGACCTCTGCAGGGCTCTGCTAACTTTTCCCCACTGACTTAAAGGCTTACATCCGAGCGAAGTTGTAAAGTCCATCCAAAAGGAAAAGGAATTTCTGGTGCAAATGTTTCTTTCTTTTTTTTTCTTTCCTCTTCTTCTTCTTTTTTTTCCACCTGAAGTTCTGAGCTGTATTGTGTTTTCTATAACATAAGAACTTATCAGCATTTTACACATCAGCCAATATCAGCACTAATGATCCAATTGCCAGCTCGTCTTCAGTGGAGCAGCTTTTAAGCGCTGCACATGTGACCCGTTCGATACCTGCGTATCAATCTATTTATAGACAGAGACAAAAGACCACAGTCCCGCTTCTAAAGCTTTACCCTTGGGTTATGATGACTCTGCCCTTTTTTAAAGTCCGTGTCAGCTAACATTGTGATACCTACCTCCTGTAACGTGTGTGTGTGTGTGTGTGTGTGTGTGTGTGTGTGTGTGTTTTGTCAATCCATCTGCGTGTGTGGGTTTGTGCTGAGTACGGTCTTTAATGGTGTGGAACGAGGGCTGGGATGTGATGAAGGCACAGTAACCTGACACGGGGTTGACACTGTGTCCTCTCGTGCTTGCGGCCTGACTGGGTTGCCAGGTTGGCTATTTCTTACCATCTTTGGGGGGGCTTAATTGCCAGTTAAGTTTCTTATCTATAGGTACCCATGATGTAGTTGTAGTCTGGGTCAGAGGGAAACAATAATTCAGTCCAGGAATTTGACACCATTCAACTAGTCTAAAATGTTATCGCTGGAGAAGAAAAGGATGTCTGAGAAGTCTGTCAAATCATTCCTGCTTGCTTATTGACTCTATGACCACTGGACGGTTCGACCTGGAATCGATCAGCCATTCGGGAGTCCTCCCGAACTTCCCGCTGGCCAGCTGGTTGTAATGGTACAAGCTGTGTTGTTCTTCTGGGAATTGTCTTTTTTTTTTCATGTATTTTTTTTTTTTTTACTATTTTCCGATGTGTGGCTGTTATGTCACACAAACAAATTGTAGTAAATAATAAATTACAAGGAACTTGTTTTGCTATCACAAGGTCAGTCTATAGACGAGGCAGACCACCTTTTTCACTTTGTTTTGTCTATTACCATGTGCCCTCTCTTCTTATTCCTCCTAGTCTTAGTCAAAGAGCAGCCAGCCAACTCTCTGGATGAGGTGAACCTAGTCCATCCCAGCGGGCATACAGTCCAGATGTTCTACCCATCACCTTTACATAATCTCAGACCCAATGCTCCAGATACGGAGATGCTGACTCACTCTCAGCCACACTGCCACCCATCAGCTAGATAAGCTGTCCGTCTGTCTACTTGGCTTGTTTTGTTTCTGATATGAAAGAAAAGAGAAAGAGGCCCTGATAGTCACATGGACAGAGCGAATAGTCTGTGTAGTGTGTACAACTCCCCCCCCCCCCCCCCTCTCTCTCTCTCTCTCTCTCTCTCTCTCTCTCTCTCTCTCTCTCTCTCTCTCTCTCTCTCTCTCTCTCTTTCTCTCTCTCTCTCTCTCTCTTTCTCTCTCTTTTTCTCTCTTGCTCTCTCTCCTCTTAGCTGTAGCTTAGTATAATCCAGTTAAGGTGAAGAGAGACAGATGCTGCAGACAGATGTCAGTTGGTGTAATAATTTCTCTGGAGTGATTTTCTTAACGACGGACAACAGTCTTCTGAAAGATCCGTGGTCCATCAAACCTCTGGCTGGATCCGAAGTTTTTATCCAAGATTCATTTTTGTATTTGAAGGAAATACCTTTTGGGAAATAAGATCTGTTCTTACACTTACTCAGATGAGATGATCGATATCAATGTTACGATTGTGTGTCTAATAATGAGTTATTTAGGTAATTAGGTCAGTAAATGTAGCCTAGCTTAACACATTCACTTTAAACTAATAGCCCTCTCTCTCTCTCTCTATCTCTCTCTGTCTGTTTGTCTTTGTAGGGTCAATGCTTGGTGGTCTAATGGACTTAGAAGCTATTTCCAGAGGCCTGCAACAGAACCAGAACACCACCTGGACCCAGTCCAAGAACCAAACCCAGTCCAGAAGGCCAAGGCGCCATGCAGAGGAAGCCGAGCTGTTCAACATTGAGGTTCTGCTAGGCGTGGACCACTCCGTAGTGCAGTTCCACGGCAGAGAACACATCCAAAAGTACCTGCTCACGCTCATGAATATCGTAGGTGTTGGGCGTAAACACATCCTCGCTTTGGTTTTCAGATGCAATTTGACGACCGACTAGGACATGTGCTCAGTTGCCACAGTTACCAATAAAATGCCTCTTATTGTCCCTCTGCCTGTAGTATTTTTCCTATTTTGTTTCTGGCTCCCTGTCTATCCATCCCTCTCCCTCTTTGTCCTTCTATTAATCCTTCCACCTCGTTCAGGTGAATGAGATCTACCATGACCGTACGCTAGGAGCTCACATCAACGTGGTTCTGGTCCGAATCATCATGCTGTGCCCTGCCAAGGTAGGGCCTATTAAAACCTGCAGGAATACCACAACCGAGAGACCACTTCCTTCAAGGATGTCATAAACAAGGCTTACTCTCTTTGCCATCTCCCTCTGCTCTAGTCTATGAGTCTGATCGAGTTGGGAAACCCCTCTCAGAGTTTGGAGAATGTGTGCCGCTGGGCTTTCCTGCAACAGAAAGAAAACAGGAACGATGCGGAGTACCATGATCACGCCATCTTCCTCACACGCCAGGAGTTTGGCCCTTCTGGCATGCAGGGTACATATTTTATTACTATATTGCATGTTAAGCATGGAAATAAAAGGAAACTCAAAGTATCTCGGTGAATGTTAAGGTAACAGACTGAAATCTAGCCATGCTGCTGACAGGAAATTGAAATTGTCCTCGTCTCCTTTGTCGTCTCTCTGTCTCTGGTTGTCCAGGCTACGCTCCCGTGACAGGCATGTGCCACCCTGTGAGGAGTTGCACTCTCAACCATGAAGACGGTTTCTCCTCTGCCTTTGTGGTGGCGCACGAAACTGGACATGTGTGAGCCACAGTTCCACTAACAAACAAACGAAAGCACACACAATCTCTTACGTGCACCCACGGAAACAAATACATGCAGATATGTACACACCTGTGGGATAAACTGAACAAAACTGAATGTTGACTAATGAGCAGATAATCCGTTAGGGCTGGTAATTGGCGGGGGTACATAGCTGACACTTGTGTGTCCTTTAGGCTGGGTATGGAGCACGATGGCCAGGGTAATGAGTGTGGGGATGAGGTGCCCATGGGAAGCATCATGGCCCCACTGGTGCAGGCTGCATTCCACCGCTTCCACTGGTCAAGATGTAGTGAGCAGGAACTCAGCAAGTATCTCAAGTAAGTTGCCCCCTCACTTCTTACTGTTTTTCTGTCAACCACTGCCAGAATAACAAAGGACTTGATCTTCCCTTTTGAACTTGATCTCTGAACTTGACCCCTGAAGTTTCCTCTTGACCCTTAGCCTTATCCTTCCACTCGTCACCATGTAGTGTGGGATGGGTAGGTTTTTATGCTTTCATTCCAAAGAACCGAATCCCTTCGTTAATAATAAATGTATGATTTAAAATGACTTAATGTTACATGAGTTTACATGAGGTTCCACCATCACAAGATAGTGAGGGCTAATGGAAATTAAGTCCTAAATGTTTCAATATAATAAAAAAATTATTTAGTTAATAATAAAAGCATTCCCTTTTGATCAATAAATCCATTTAAGGTCTAGACGTTAAATGTGTGTATTTAGAAGTGCTCATTTTGGAATTTTATATGCAATATTGGATTTCAAAAGCCAAAATCCACCTTTAAGAAGGATCTTGCACTTTACTCTGCCCCCTTCCCGTCCTCTTTCTTGCCAGCTCGTATGACTGTCTCCGTGACGACCCGTTTGACCACGACTGGCCTGCGTTGCCACAGTTACCAGGTATCCACTACTCTATGGATGAGCAATGTCGCTTTGACTTTGGAGCTGGATACAGCATGTGCACGGCGGTGAGTCCTGATAGGATCCCCGTGGCTGTCCTGTAGCTGTCTCCCATTGTATCCTTTGTCTAACAGCCTGTTTATTGTTTGTTGTTTGTTTGTTTGTTGTTTGTTTGTCCATCCCTTCTTTCCATTCGTCCTTCCTTGTTCATCCATCTGTCTATCTGGCCATCTCTCTGTGTTTCTTGTAGTACAGCACCTACGACCCCTGCAAGCAGCTGTGGTGCAGTCACCCCGAGAACCCCTTCTTCTGTAAGACCAAGAAGGGTCCACCCATCGATGGAACCAAGTGTGCCTCAGGGAAGGTAGGGAAATGTTACGCTGAACATACATAACGCAGCATTATTCCTTTACTTTTAAAACCTCTCTGGGATGTGCCGTAGAGACCATTTACTGGCAACAAAATGTATCCAAGATGAGATGGATATTAGTGCCCTGGAAAATATGTGGGTGTTTTTAGGAAATACTTCTATTTATTACTGTGGTAAATGGTCTGGGCTGCTTGCTGTCTATCATGCCATATGGGATGTTATTGCGTTATTATAAAAGGTTTGTAGTTTATATTGCATAAAAAGGATCATTGCAAAAATGTATCTCATATCCTTCCTCCTTCCCATCTCTCTCTCTCTCTCTCTCTCTCTCTCTCTCTCTCTCTCTCTCTCTCTCTCTCTCTCTCTCTCTCTCTCTCTCTCTCTCTCTCTCTCTCTCTCAGCACTGCTTCAAGGGTTATTGTGTCAAGCTGACCCCAGACATCCTGAGGCAGGATGGCCATTGGGGGACATGGAGCCCGTATGGGTCCTGCTCGCGCTCATGTGGCGGCGGAGTCCGCTTCCGCACGCGCCAGTGTGACAACCCAGTGTGGGTAGAGCAACACTGTCTCAGCTGAGGGCCTAGGCTGGCCAAGAGGGAGGAGGGCAACTGTCTGTGCTAGTTTCTAAGACGGTGCAACGGGAGCCACCCTCTGGCTGTCTTACCTCAGCCAGAGCAAAGAACCTGGCAGTTTTTCAAACAAACATATGAAGCAACATAATTTGAGGCCTTGTTTTGACGACCTGCCAGTCTCATTGCTACCCACAGGCAGTAGCTTATAAGCATATTGGGGGATTCTTAAGATCTTGGTGAATCGGGCTAATCAAAAATGTTTGTTCCTGAAAGCTATATGATGTACTTTGTGTTCATTTGAGCCGGAAAGATGCCACATTTCACTGTAACGCTCTCTCCTTTCCCTTATCCTCTCTGGGATTCAGGCCAGCCAACGGAGGGCGTACCTGCTTCGGGAACAGCTATGAATTCGAGCTATGTAACCTGGACGAGTGTTCCAAACCCTTCGCTGACTTCAGGGAGGACCAGTGTCGCATGTGGAACCCTTTCTTCGAGCATGAGGGCTCGAAACACCACTGGCTTCCCTACGAACACCCGAACCGTAATAATAATAACTCCCACACAGTCTCACACATACAGTAGATGTTCAAACAACAAACACACCTCAGCTCCTGCTGCTGGGAAGTCCAGATGCTCTTGTTACTGAGAGGATGTCTGGATGGGGCAGCTGGAGGAAAGGACAACTCCTCCCTCACTCCTCTGCCTTCCTCTCCTCTGCTACTCTCGTTCTTCCACCAGTTTCCATAACGAAGCATCATAAAAGTCTAGCGTTACATAAGCTGGAACATTAGGTAGAGAAGGAAATAGTGGGGAAAAAAGAGGTAAGGAGTTAAAACGAGTAAGAAGGAAAAAGGAGGTTTCAGAGAAAAAGGATGAAATGAGAAAAGACAGACCAACCATAACGGAGGGGAAGCAAAAATTGTGTTGAAAATAACAGGAAGGCGATATGAATAGATTTAATGGATTTTAGTATTATTAGAAATAATCTGGAAAACTAAAAGCAATATATATATATATATATCAAGAAGAGAGTGGTGATAAACACTCTCACACTACCTCTGTATGGATTATCTGACCTGTGGATTCAACTACTGACACACACACACACACACACACACACACACACACTCCAACCCACAGATAGAGGCTCTGACTTTTGGAGTGCAAAAAGCACCCTTTTTTCTGTGCAAGTGTGTGTGTATGTTTTTCTGTCTGTCTGAGAGAGGGTTTGAATAAGGCCATGTGTTAATCTCACCAGTCAGGAATCTGATGTGTGCCTCTGGGAGTTGGACCGTTATTGGATGCTTAGACGTTTAGTTAGCTTTTGAAATTAAGCCTTTCCCTATGAACCCTTCAACGTTTGGCTCATCGTGTCTCCCAGTGAACTGACTGGCTGGATGCATATAACATATGCCACCCACTTTACTGAGGCTCGTGAATGAATTCATTTCACTTTTCAACTGGATTGAACAGTTGCAAGTCTTTTCATTTACTTGCGCCCTCTCTTCTTTCGCCTCCCTTCCAGCCGACGAACGTTGCCACTTGCACTGTCAGTCCAAAGAGACAGGCGATATTGTCTCTATGAACAGAATGGTGCATGATGGAACACGCTGTTCCTACAAGGACCCGTACAGCATATGTGTCAGAGGCGACTGTGAGGTGCATATATGACACTGGACTGCATTGAAAACACAGAGAAATATCTCTATTTTGTCGTTCTCTTTACAATGAATGTTTAAAATACTGTATGTTTTTTCAAAAATATTCCTCCTCTTTCCTGTTGCAGCATGTTGGCTGTGACAATCAGATAGCTTCTGATCTTCAGGAGGACAAGTGTGGAATTTGTGCTGGAGACAACTCCAGCTGTAAGATCATCAAAGGGAACTTTACACGGAGCACTAAAAAACAAGGTGACCCACATTTTTTTTTTTTTTTTCCATCCAAAGTGTTAACCATCAAATGTATTGCTTTACCATTGCATACTACTTAAATGCATTTTCAATGTGCATTGTTTTACAGGTTATTTAAAAATCCTAGAAATCCCCAAAGGAGCAAGACACCTGTTGATTCAGGAGCTGAAGGGAACCCCTCACATCCTGGGTAAGAGGGCCATGCCAGAGTCAGCCATTACCTGCCAATCTGATAATACATACACAATGCGCCGCAGGGACGACATCTATACACAAATCAAATGTATTTTTCACTTAATCCTTAAAATCATATTCAGGTCTCAATAAATTCACTGCTTATATTTGCAATCCGTCCTCTTAATGAGGAATTCAATATCTAAACAAAGGTATTTTTTCCGGTTTTCTGTGTGTAGCGGTGAGGAACCTGGCCACCGGCCACCTGTTTCTGAACGACGAGGATGAGTTCCCAGAGTCCCGTTTGGTTATCGAGAAGGGCGTGGAGTGGGAGTACAGCAACGATGACGACATGGAGACCCTTCAGACCACCGGGCCGCTCCAATACCCAGCTCTCATTATGGTCAGCCACAGGGCTCTGAAGTCCCCTCTTGGTGAACAGCCGGTGTGACTCAATTGTATTAATGCTAATCATTTTGCGACAGATCCGTTCTGAAGGGGAGTCCAAGGTGACCCTGTCGTACAAGTACATCCTCCACGAGGAGCTCCAGTCATCCATCGTGACCAACCTGGTGCAAGAGGACACCGTCTTCTTCGAGTGGGCCCTCAAGAAGTGGTCGCACTGCTCCAAACCCTGCGGAGGAGGTAGGTGTCAACGTGTGTGTGTGTACTGTATCTGTAAATAATGCGTACAGTATAGGTACTTCTAGATAGACTTTTTTTATAAGGCCTTTTTTGTGTGTTTTTGTGGTACAGCGGTTGGAAAGAAATGCTGTAATGCTGAATGTGAGGCATTTTAGGTGTTTTATTATGTTTCTTTTCCATGTAGGTAAGCAATACACCCGATTCGGCTGTAGGCGGAAGGCGGACGGGAAGATGGTCCATCGTACCTTCTGCGTCAATATAGACAAGCCTAGAGCAATCAGCAGGGACTGCAACCTCAAACAGTGCTCACAGCCTGTGTAGGGACCACTTTGTCTGTTCTTTTACTGTATATAATACACGTTTAAAACACCAAAATGTGTGGTGTTTTAAATGGGGCTGCCTTCTGCTGTGTGTTTCGGCCTCTCCTAGGTGGGTGAACGGGGACTGGGAGGAGTGCAGCGCGTCCTGCGGTAAGTCGGGCTACCAGAGTCGCTCCGTCCGCTGCCTGCAGCCACTGACCGACGGCGGCCATCGCTCCATCCACAGTAAATACTGCAACGACGACCGACCCGAGGGCAAGCGACCCTGCAACAGACACCTGTGCCCTGCTCAGTGGAGGACCGGGCCCTGGTCACAGGTACGACCTCGGCAGTGTTCCTGTTGGCGACTGGTTGTTGTTATGGTCAGGGGTGAAACGGCATATTTCAACTAACCATCCCTTTTCTGCTGGATATCGAGTATGCCTGGCTATAAGCCTATTTTCTGCTATAGTTTGGTATGCCAACCTTGTGTGTAGGTGTGTATGTGAGAGAGAAAGAGAGAAGGCTGGATAGAAATATTTAAAGAAAGCAAACTTGTGTTTGCTTGTATGACTGATGCCTTGGAGTGTGTTGGCTCCAGTGCTCTGTGACGTGTGGCAACGGGACCCAGGAGCGGCAGGTGATGTGTAACACCCTCGACAACACAGTCGGACTCTGCAGAGAAACTAAACCTCTGATGACCAGAATCTGCCTGCTAGTGTCATGCAACAGTGAGCGCAAGCACAACAAATTAAATACATTCATAATATAGTGAAACTGTTCCAGGAATGGGTGACGTCCTACTGTCTCTGTCTCCCTCTACAGGCGACCAACGGAACTCTTTGATCCAATGGCTGTCCAGAGCCAACCCAGGATTGCCTTCTCCTAAGATTTTGTCAAGTAAACGCTGCCTCCCTAGCTCTGTCCCTGCTGTCTGCTGCACTTCCTCACTCTGCTGGACTCTTCTCCTCTCTCTCTCCTTCACTTTCTGGATAAGAGTCATCTGACATGGGCTTTTGGGCTTCCTCCTCTATTTGCCAATCTCTTCCTCTTCTACTTCTTAGTGTGGACTAGTAGAGGACAAAAAAAGACTGTAGGATCTTCTCTGGACTGTACTGTATTTCCCTATATTCTAGACACACACACACACACACACACACACACACACACACACACACACACACACGCACACGCACACACACACAGCATGCCGGAAATTGTTGGTAAAGAAAGGCACTTGCTGTTGACCCAAACTATGTATTATTATCAACTAGTAAACAATGTACAGAATCTTGTGTTCAACACTCATATTTGTGTAAATCTTAATTTTACTGTACATATCTGACCATTTACATTAAGTATTTTTGTATTAATAATTATTTATTATAGTAGTAGTATAGTAGTAGTATAGTAGTATTTCATCCGACCATTGAAATTAAGTTTTATTGTGTGTCGTATATCCTGAATTTTAAGGCACTGTGATATCAGAAAGAAAGCATTCATTCAAGCATCATGAAGACATGAACACTTCCTTAACCTTAAGCCTTAACTGGACTATAGAAAGTATTACACATACTGTACTTCTCAGTGAAAAGACAGTGGTTGCTTCATAGATTAAATAGACTTTGTTGTTTACAACTAAACCATTGTGTGTGTGAAATAATATCATGGGAACTTGGGCTTTAAACTATCACAATTGTAATCTGATGAGTGTTACACTCAGGTAGAGTCTGACAATCTGTTACAAATCCATTCATTGATGTTTTCTTTCATTGATTAACTTAACCTGGAGAATTTGAAGCCAATACAATAAGATTATTTTTTATATGTTTTTACTTGAAATATTACTTGTCCATTTCTTGTAAAGTTGTGAAGAGAGGGATACTACCTTTGGCTAGTCATAGTATCTACCTAAAACGCCATACAGTATATTCCATTTACACCTGTTCATGTGGGACTTACTTTACCATTCTTTATTTGATTCAATACTTCAACTAGCCATAAACGATGTAACATACATGTTTAAAAGGAAATCTTTTAAACAAATTAGATTTGTTATCAATTTCAACAGTAAAAAAATATATCCATATATGTGATTTGGTTATTGTTTTGATGAAATTGGCAGTTTGGTATAGGCCCTATCAACGATATGATCAACAATATGATATTGGGGGGAAGACAATTTTATCTTCAGTTATTTATCCGTGTTACTGTGTTGGCATGGTCTCAGCTGTTTTATTTTGTCAATCAAATATACAATATAACGTGCAGACACACCCATCCACTCCATGCATGGCCATGTACAGTAGCTCGATCTGCTCTGAATCGTCCTAGTCCCCCATTCTACCATTCACTCTGGTTTTTACTGTCGCTGTCCTTTTATCGTGTTCAGGAGCATGAGCAGCCTATTTTTTCTATTTGGATTACTTTGCTGAGTCAGTAGCATGATTTTAACTTTTAACTTGTATTTATAATTCTTTGTTGGCTATGTGTCACCGTTGCCACCTTCCTAACTAAACACGGGTCCACGGCTTTGTGTTTACAGAGCAGCGTTGCCGTGGTGACAAGTCTGTGTTCTGTCGGATGGAGGTTCTCAGCCGGTATTGCACCATCCCAGGCTATCGTCAGATGTGCTGCAAATCCTGCAGTGAGGGAAACTTCACTGCCGGCCCGAGTATAACCGCCCTACTGGTCCAGGGAACAGAGCCAGGCCCCACTAGCAACCTCACCTGGGACGCCACTGCCACTACCCACGCCATGACCCCCTTCAGCACTCAGAGCAACACTGTCACTACAGCTCCCAGCATCATGGGCTCCGCAACCCCCACCCCCACCACCACAGACTTTGCTTACATGGAATACGAGGATTATTCAGACTATTCTATCGAGCAGAGCACCACTCAGAGGGACAGGACCACCTCCACTGTTCCTAGCACTACTAGGCGTCCTAGGAGGACGGCCCCGCCTCACATTTTCAAGAGGTACACAACTCCGTCGGTGAAAACCACGGTTGCCATGGTTGCCAGCGGTCCAGCGCCATCGACGGGAAGGACTACACCAATGGCAGAGGGCCCCTCTACATCTAGGGCTGGTGGCTTTGTTGTCGGAGGGAGTTTGACGACACCGGCCCCATCAACAAACAAACCTAAAGTAAGCAGGAGACAAAAAAACACTGCAACCACAGCTCAAGCCCAACCCAGAGTCGCAGTCCTTCGTCCTACCTTGTCTTTGTCCACCGTGTCTCCGTCAGCGTCCCCCTCTGCCTCCTATCCACCCCTGAGCAAAATAGAGGTTAGGCGAGAGAATAATTCTGTGGATGAAGTTCCTTACCGGATTGGCATCGACAATGATGTTTCCCCGAGTCAGCACATAGTTGTGCGGCACCGCAAGGCACCCCCATTTAGAGAGCGGACTCAAAACAAACGCATCCAGGAGCTTCTGGCAGAGAAACGCATGCAGGAGTTCCTTCTCCGGCGGGCCAAGAGGAGACCAGGAGGTCTCCGGTAGGGACACATGTAGACGTGCACACGAACAGAGACACATAGCTGCACCGGCACACGTTGCTCAAAACACAAACAAACATTATCACACTAAATCTTATGGTCTGTGTCTTTCCTACTGTGTCGAAATGATAGAAGGTTCTCCTTGAAAAAGGTCCCTATTCAGGTCAAAATACATATTCCCCTGTTAATCAAAGGGTTATTTCACATTTCGATATGCCACTTAATAATGTACATAAAGTGAAGTACTGTTGCTGATGTGTAACTTGTTCCAATAGACAGCCAAGCTGGCATAATAGTAAAACAGCACTATAGAAAAGACATTCAGTGTCTTAACTGACTTAACTTAGGTAGGAGATGCATGTTTAGCTAAGCAATATAGGCCTTATGGGCATGTCTACCACTGCATAGCATCACACACCACGTCCATGTGCATTGTATATTTGATCAGAATTCTTTGGAAAGTATTTATTGAACTGTTTGTTGCCACTTGCTTGTTATTATTGTGGTTGAAGTTGTCTGTGAAGTACTGCCTTAGTGCTTGTCACGCTGAAGCATGAGGTGTGAGCTAGCTTCCCAATGATCCATTACCTTATCTTAATGTACTTGAATCAACGGAAAGGAAATGTATGTTTTGATAATTTAATAAATATGCAACTGAAACAAATTTGCTTCTTTTTTACAATTCATTTTAAAGTGCTTATTTAGGCTCAATGTAGTTTAAATAGGCAACGCCCCCCTCCCACCCCCCACACATGATTTGGATATGGGAAAACTTATATTTTAAAGGTTTTAGAAGGACATGGTGGTTAAGTGCTGCCCCAAGTGTGCATGTTGAATTGCATTCACCTTAATAGATTTTTTGACAGGGATTTCAATATATTCCAAAACTACTTAAGCCCATCATTTAAAAGCTACAGAGGTTAATAATGCAAATGCATGAAACTGCCACCAGAGGACATTACCAGATTGCTAGAGCGGGCTGCTGGTTGGGCAGCGTTTGAAGGCTAATTAGAGTGTATGTTTTAACATTTCCGTTTTAGCGATCATAATCAAATTAGCATCTCCCGTTTATAGCCACCTGCTGGCCTTTCAACATAAAGAGATCGGTCAGTAAATGACAAAAAAAAAACATTCTTGTCACTTTGTACGTCACACAAATGAGCCGTATAAAATACACAAATTTCTCACCGAGCTAAACTGCATACATTTGATTCCTGTGTTGTGTGCCTGAAGGATTTGGACAGGGTTCAGAGCCTGAGCCTGCTGCCGAGTAGGAGGACAGGGAGCCTACACGTGGTTGTTCCTCTTGATTCCTAATCCAGCGACCAAACCTGCCCCCTCAACTCACTAAATCGCTTTTAGAAAATGAATGTGTTTGAAAGTATGTGTGTGTTTGTGTGTGTCTGAGTGTGTGTCTGTTTATGCCTTATTGTGCGCAATATATCATCAAACTGGCAAGCAATCCGTCACTAACCAATCAATCTAGGATGACAATGAGCAATGCCAGTGTACGTACGTTCACTCTTACACCACAGTCCACCATCAGCTCAGGAAGCCATAAGCCATACATAATATACTGTACTCCTGTCAATTTTTTAAGATGTTGAGTAAAATTTTATCAGGTCAACGGGATCAACTAAAAGGGCCAAAAATCGGGTCTCGTCTCTGTGATCGTTTTGCTTTGATTATGTATCTTTTAATCATAGTAAAGATGGATTTCTTTTTTTTTTTGCAAAAAAATAAAATAAAAATGATCTCCCGGCCTGGCCTAGTTGACTGGTTTTATGTTTGTTTTTGTCTCTGTCTGACACAGTGTGTCAGTTCATTTCTTTTAGTGCTCTTTCTCTCACTCTCTCACCCTGCTCACTGTCTATCCCTAGGCTCTGTCCTATAATCTCTCTGCAGTATGCATCCCCAGTAGAGATGAACACAAAAGCCAAAATATTTCTCACAGAGGCATGGCATTTACTCTAAACTGTCTTCAGCCACTGCTGCCCTGTCTCTCTCTCTCTCTCTCTCTCTCTCTCTCTCTCTCTCTCTCTCTCTCTCTCTCTCTCTCTCTCTCTCTCTCTCTCTCTCTCTCTCTCTCTCTCTCTCTCTCTCTCACACACACATATATGCTGATCTGCTTTCTCCCCAACCCCTTTTAGGTGATTTTGACATTTTAGCTAGAGGGGAAGACGATGAAGACAGCCCTTTGCAGTTGATTTCAGACTTTTTTTCGATGACACCAATGAATTTATAATGTATGTAGGCTCAGAATCAGAACAAAGAAATAGCGTGGATGCATAAGCCATATTAGAAGTACTGTGGATAGAGAGGGAAGTGTTTGTTTATGTCTTGACCTGGTGTACTGGCCTCTTGCGTATTTCTTCTACTGCAGTTTGCTTATGTCACTGACGCCTGGTGATTTAAAGAAACATGTAAGCTTTACCTCTTTTCGGGCATCCGTGAGCTCGTTTAGCCTTTCAGGCTGTACAGGACGTTGTTTTTATTTGAAGAAGTTGTTTGTAAATGTGATTATGTGCACCCCGAAAATGAAAGAGATTACTTTAAATGCAGCACAGTCAGCACAGTTATAAGGCACATTTGGAACCATTTAGTCTGTCTTACACGCCACTACTGTTGAGGTATTCCGCACCCACAGGAAAATACAAACGCACTCACTCAAATACACATTAGCAAGGTTTGTACAACAAAAACGACAGTGTGTACCTGTCCTCTCAGCATCAATCAAAGTGTAGCTCTTTTGCAGCCTCCGACTGTCACTCAGCAGCACCCACAAACTCTTCTAAACAACAAAGTGCTTCGCACAGCTCTGTCTCCCGGTAGAGCATGGGGGTGTTCAAAAGACCTGGTCTTCTGATATGAAGGATTGATTATTAAAGTTGTCAAGGTGACCGAGTTGACTAGAATTTAATTAAGGATTGTTTGCTCTCTCTCTCTCTCTCTCTCTCTCTCTCTCTCTCTCTCTCTCTCTCTCTCTCTCTCTCTCTGTCTCCCTCTTTCCTCAAACACTTTCACTTGGCAAGGCACTACTAAAATAAGGCTTGGGTTGGTTATTCTTTCATGAGCCTTAATTTAATGTTTTATATTTTTTTTAATATTTTTTGACAAATACACGCAAGCTATCATTATTTTCAACTACTTGAAAAAAATAACCTGTCCTTGTCACCTGTCCCCGATGATTTGTTGGGGAAATCCACCGCATCCATATGAGCCCAACCAATCATACCTTGTCGTACTCAAAGAAACTCTGTCCTCATTAGAAAAAGCGAGCAGCAGGACCCATATCCAAATTTGTCTTCTCCAGCTTCAAAGTCATTGCATTACTATAGATCAAATGCTACCTCACAATATCCTTTAAAATTGCAAAGCCACAATATGATTTATTCATGCTAGGCGAATTTATAATTGCTTTGCCTCTTATGCATTCCTCTTAAGTGAATATAGCGCACCGCATAACTTTCACTGGTTTGGAAAATTATTTTGACCTTTTCACCTGCAATGTGACGGGCAGATCCTGTTAGCCTATTATTGCATTCGTTAGCTATGCATGGAGTCTCTGGCCAGTAGAGTGAATTATGCTTTCGTTGACCAACTGAATGAAATTAGGTAAATTATTTGAGTGACTCTAATGTCCTTTAAAGATAATATGTGTCTTGTCTCCAATCTTATTTTGTGTCCTGCCTATTAACTTCTTGTGTGTTTCGCATATTGTTACTACTCTGATTAGGAATCACCAAAAGGAACATACTCCAATCTTCCCGATTATAAAGCTCCATGATACATAATGTTCTGGATTCAAACCCACTGTGCACTGTTTGCAACAGTAGTGGTGCCTTAGGGAATCTCACTGTGGGTTTGTCATGTTGACATTGCCTCATGCAGTGACCATATAGCTATACACTCTCTTTTCCACTCTACCCCCCCCCCCCCCCCCCCCCCCCCCCCCCACTCTCTTTCTGTCTCTGCCTTTATTTTTCTCTTTACCCCCCCTC
Source organism: Aplochiton taeniatus (assembly GCA_017639675.1). Lineage (NCBI taxonomy): Eukaryota > Metazoa > Chordata > Actinopteri > Galaxiiformes > Galaxiidae > Aplochiton > Aplochiton taeniatus. Next base: position 40,051,611 of record CM030172.1, on the reverse strand, counting down.
TCTCTTGCTCTGTCCTTATCTATGTATTGTCTCTTTATCCCTCTCTCTCTCTCCCTTGACTGTGTGGGGACCCCTCACTGTATCAAGACTGTCTGATTTTGATAGGAAAATTTGCAGCTAAATTATCCCAGCTGCCAGGAGACTGTGGATGGAGTATATAAGGATTTTCTGAGCATTGCCCCAGCTGTGGCAGGTTGATTATCCCTGTGGTGTTAATCTCTATCCCTCCTAAGAGTTATCAAGGGCCTCATTTGATTCAACACCCAATTGGGACACCTTGCTAAGTTCAAAGATATAAGATGTGAGGAAGGACATTGTTTTTTTGTGTAAAATGATTAAAACTCTTAACAAGCCAGAAAACCCTGCTTTGTCCTGTAGTGGTAACTGTTGCCATTTGCCCTGACACCCAATAGTATGCTTAAAAAAGGCAAAAATTCCAGAACAGTTAAAGTTTGAAACACCTTTACATCGTGTTCACTGCAATTCAACTCTGATCCATTCAACGGTGTTGGAAATGAATAAGGGTTTGATTTGGACCAATGAAAATTGGAGAGCTTAGATTAAGGTCCTAAAGGCCAGGCTTAACAAGCTGGGTGGAGGGTATTCTTATCCGAAGACAATGCTGCAGCCCAATGAAATTGGTAGTCATTGCCAGATTCTTGGAGAGAAGCTCACATCTCAAAATCCTTTTCTTCGCTTAATCTTGCTCAATCAGTGAGACTACGGCCTATAGCTTACCAGGATTGAAGCACCCTCGTATGTGCATCCAAATCCACACGCAAACACAACAAACACACACATAGACAATCTCACACACACACACAAACAAACACACACATACACACAGACACAATCTCACACACGAGCACAAACAAACTCACACACACACACACACACACTTTCCACCCTCGCTCCCTCTCGCTGTGGCTCTGAGGTGTTTGGTTCTGTTATCGACTTTGATGGAAGATAAGGGCCCTGATGGAGCCAAAATTGCCGGCAGATCTGTGGTTATGATTTCTAATGATGGCCTCTTGGGGACCTCTATCTGTCTGTCTGTCTGTCTGTCTGTCTGTCTGTCTGTCTGTCTGTCTGTCTGTCTGTCTGTCTGTCTGTCTGACTCTCTGCCTGTCTGTTGACTGCCTGTCTGTATGTCTGTCTGTTTGTCTGTCTATATGTATTTCTGCCTGTCTGTTGACTGCCTGCCTGTCTGTATGTTTGTAAGTTTGTATGTTTGGCTGTCTGTTTGTCCGTCTGTTGACTGCCTGTCTGCCTGTCTGTTGACTGCCTGTCTATCTGTCTGTCTGCATCACTGGCTGTCTGTTGACTGCCTGCCTGTTTATCTGTCTCTGTCTGTCTGTCTGTCTGTCTGTCTGTCTGTCTGTCTGTCTGTCTGTCTGTCTGTCTGTCTGTCTGTCTGTCTGTGTCTCTGTCTGTCTGTCTGTCTGTCTGTCTGTGTCTCTGTCTGTCTGTCTGTCTGTTGACTGCCTGTGTGCCTGTCTGTCTGTATGTCGACTGTCTCTAGATTCCCACCCAATATTACAGCATATTATCTCACTTGCACAGCTGCACAATTGGTCAAGGGGTATTAGTTTTTCAAATATACACATACACAATTACTAATCAATTGTGAATTAGTATACATTTGACTTTCAAATTGCCACCATTTCTATTGCGTCACTCATGATTTGAAGGGGAACGGGAATGTCTATGCTGTTCTGCATTTATAAACCCGGATCATCGGAGCTTTAGTCGCAGAGAGGTCTTTTAAACCTGTCTCATACTACTATTTTACATCCCAGGACTGCCAGGCTTTTAATCCTGATGCATGCTATTTAGTCTCCTCTGTGTAATCAATGCATCTCTATATAAGAATAAAGTATAGAACCTCATGCCCATAGACTCTCAGCAATAAGATTAGGTGCAACTTAACCATGCAAGAAAACAGGTACTTAGATATACTTTATTCCCTCCAATGATAACAATTGTTTGCATTGAAAGGAGTTGTAGCAAAGGCTTGTCTTTTTTTTATTTGACAATTTTTCCTACTACAAGTGATTGCTGTTGCACCTAGCATTGTTGTGAAGTAATCATCATCATCACCATTTTTGTGAAGCAGACTTAGGTCTCACCTTTATAAATAAAATAAACAAACTGAATAATTGATTAATATGTATATTTTCATCCTTTTCTTCTCCACGTTTTCCCTCCGCTTTAGAACAAGTGACAGATTTAGACTTTCTGTTGCATAGAAGAGTAGAGTGTGAAGAACCTATGTATTGTACGTCACAAATTAACAATAATTAAAATGGATACAATGCATGAAACGGTGATTCATATTGCCTGGAACCCCATGTAATATGATAATCAGAAGTACCTCTAGAGTCTGTGTGTTTGTGTGTCTGAAGAGTGTTGAAGGACCCCTCATTCTTGGCATGTTTCCTCCTCTTTGTATTGCACTTGCGCATAGAGGCTGGTAATCTTTTAATTACGATATTTTAAAGTGCTTTTGTCCTGTTAATATTGGTTCATACTGTGATTTTAGTATTTTGAAATATCTGTCTGCATATCTGTAGTATATTCATGATGTTAAAGGTTTCCTCTCTATTTGTCATTCTTCCATTGATCTCTCTTTCCCTCACTTTCTCTCACACAAACGACCCTCACAAGCACACTCTAGTATTTAAACAGCTATTTGCCTAGGATTATGCAATGACAACAGTCAACACTCATGAGGTGTGACATAAAGGGATATCGAATTCTGTTGGTATCTTAATTTCTGAGGGTTCTGCTGTCATCTATATGATGCATGCAGCCCACGGGTTGCTAACCAAATACCTGTCACATCTGCTGTCTCTGATCATCAATATCCCTCAGATAACTGGCCCGCAGTCATAGATTGTCCAATCTGTTTCTGCTATTCAATACCATTGCACAGGGCTCAGAGAAGGCTCCTATTCACAGGAGTATGGTACTATGACCAATATTATCTCCCACTTAATAATAGCTCTGTCCCATTATTATGTCTGCACATGCCATGTTTAACAATAGTCTAGCTCCAATATAAATTATTCTTACTTCCTATAAATCTCGCTAACTTTCTGTACGATGTGAGAATCCATCTAGCTACCAGAGTAGGTCTATTGTTGGGCATTCACCTTTACACCATATAACTAGATGAGGGCACAGTAAGAGAGAGAGAGATTCCCCGGTCAAACATGTCTTTGTGTTGTGATAATGCGTTCCTGGAAATCTCAACGGTGGTGTTTTGAGTTGCAAGTATTTATGAATCATGTTTGAGGATGGGAATTGTTCAGCTTGGATAACAAATTAGTTTCTCAATAAGAATACATGCTGCTAAAATGCATTTGACCAGTTCAAAGTTATTCTGTCAGGTGATCGTTCTAATGAACAGTCTGTCATAAATTATCCTTTAATATTTTACTAACAAATTCTATGCACATTTGACCTGAGTATTTATATTGGGGACATCAGAGAGGTAGGTCAAAACATAGCACAGGGTACTTGAATAATTTGAATAATGAATAATAATTCATGCTCAAGTTGGCCTGTCAGTGCTCTTTCGCAATCAGTCACAAATCCTTGCTGTTCCCATTTTTTACACCCCGCCATGAGTCTTAGACACCTGCGCTTGGCCTTCCCTTAAATGTTTATTATATCACTGTCAAAGGCTTCTATAAGAATCAGACATCTTGGATTCATACACCTGGAGGTGTATTTTTACTTTGTTGAAAGGGGAGCCTGCCTGCCTGGCAGCATTTCATAAACCAAAGATGTCAATACAAGAAAAGCAGAATCTAGTCGGGTATACAGATCAAACTGTCCACACCTCAACAAAGCGCTACTTCAGAGGAGTATGGTGTGGTATTGTTTGGTGAAAATATCTCTTTATGTGTATACTCATTCTGTTCTATTGACCTACAATACACTATAAATTCTCCCACCATGATCAGACCAAACTTCATCATCAAAGGATCAAGTGGTTTTGAAGCCATATACAGTATATGCGCTTCAGAATACTATATTTCTCCTTATTTTAATCAATGTAGAAAGACCTTACTGCGATAGGCCCATGGAAAAGGTGCAGGAGCAGATTTTTGATGTAAAAATAAATATAGATGGAAACGTAATATTAAAAGATTAATGAAAAAATTGGATATATGCAAATACTTAGCTGTTTTCCTTAACTAATTATACATTCAACACATTTTAAACAAATAACCATATTACAGATATGCACACATGCTATACCATTATGCACACACACTATGCACACACACAAACACACACACACACACAGATCACAATCAATCATACATACAGACCTTAAATATACATAAAAAGACGAAAAAAGAAAAAGATAGAAGGAGACAAAGGGAGAGAGAGAGCAGAAGGAGGCCTGATTGTCTACGTGCAGTTTAATTGTATCAAGAATTAATGCGAATATGATTAAAGGGGAAATTATCTCATGGAGGCAATCACCGTTATTAAGAAAGGGCTGTAGCCATAAGGGTCTGGAAAGTAAGATTCTGCCTCAAAACAGCTCTACTCTAGATACTATTTAAAGCGCTCTGAGTCAGTATAAAAGGCTTTCCCATGAGGACGGCTTGAAAATGTTATAAACTGTATCACAATCAAGTCGTTTTTAACTTGTTCGTTTTGTGATTATTTTAGATTATTTATGGTGCCCGCTTTAGTTAATTCAAGATAAGAGCTGGTTATGTAGAGATTCTGATAAGAGCAAACACTTAAAACCAGGCAAATGCACGCACACACACACTACAACTGTATAAGGGTTTCAGTTACGTAAGACTATGAGTAGCTTTTAGCAGCGATGAGTCACTGTGACACACACATACACACGCACACAGAGACACACACACACACATACACACACACACACACACACACACACACACACACACATACACACACACACATGCACAGACACCTATGTCATTCTAAGACTGAGTATGTAATATTAATACAGAGCTCTGAACTGCAGCTTTTCCAAGCTAAACCCTTTGCCAATTTAACAGGGAAAGACACCAACAGCAGGAGTAAAAAGGATGAATTCCTTTGGGATTTTACCCTGACTGGGATTCGACTCGTTGGAGTTGAAGAGGACCAGACAGTCACAGCAGTACTGACTGTATTCCACATGTATATTTAATAACCTGACTATAACCTGTCTGTTGCTTCATAAAACACCCCCGGTCCTCCTCATACCCTGAGACAAGGAGGAAGGGAGGGTGTAAGCGTGTGGGTGGAAGGTTGGGGAAACAGCTTCACTGCTTGCCTCCCTGAAAAGCTGCAGGGGCTCCTCGGGTCTCTCAATCTCAACACTGCAGAGGGAAACTATTCTGCGGGGTGTCCAAAAGCATAATGCAATCGGACGTCCAGCATGATATAATTGGGGGTGTTGACCTAATTATTTCCGCTCACATTGTGGAGGATTGCAGGGACAATACGACTATCAAAAATAAATGTCTTGGTCCTGGGACTAAGAAACAGACAGACTCTGCATTATTCAGTGTTGGTAGAAGACCTTGAACCCTAAAAAAGAAAGAGGACAGCAGTGGCAGCAGCACATTAGATTGCTCTGGTGAGTTCCCTTGTTGTTCATGGACAATGACAGAATCAATCTGAGCTGACGAGTCCCACACCGTCTAAATGGAGGGGAGGAAACTGGAGTTTAGTCATGGCCAGCTTTAAATGATAATGCAATCTGAGGTTCCATTCAAAAGGATATTGAACTGTTTTGTGAAGAGTAAAAGTGAAAAAAGTGAAAGTGAGTAAAACAAATTATCCCAAAGTTTCTCTAAAAGTCGCACTTTACTCTCTCACTGTGCTCCTCCATTCCATTACAACAGGAGATGAGGCTCCAGAGACCACAAGGAATCCAGAGCTCTGGAAAGGTGGGTAATCAAACTGATGCCAGAGTGTGTTCTGCTCTTAGATCTCTCAAATCCAAACAAACACAAGTAAACAGAAATAGTTTTCCAAGATGACACCTAATTAAAGGCTATGGCCTAAGACATGAGGATAGAGTGTGTCAAAGCAATGGCCTGAAGGATGCAGAGTTTTCGAGAACTGCATGAGAAAGGGGCTGCTTTGAAGATTCTCTGCTGGGGCCTCAGCAGCCATGAGCGAATGGAACTTCAGCTCATCAAAGCATCTCAGCTAGCCTATCTCTAATAGATAAAGGAAGGCTAGCTGAGTTGTTAGAGTTTAACATCAAACTGTTGAGAACCTGTGGTCCACACCAAGAGTTGAAAGTAAAATTATAGACATAACTATCTATTTCTTATTATCATTGAACAATATCACTTAACAATATCACAAACACCAATAAGCAAAGCAGCCACAGGCATTGCATAATGAAAGTTTTATAATGAAAGTATAATTGAAGTTATAATGATACAAAATAATTCAGTGTCCTTCTGACATTTAGATGGGGACACTAATAAAACTAAACATTTTCAATCAATCATATTCAGCTTATTTATATATAAAAAGACGCCTCCAACAAATCACAAAACAAAATCAGATCAAGACAACATCACGTTTGCATACAGTCTATGTGACACGATCCATATTCCTTTTAAAGTCAGCATGCGGTCCTGTCCAATTGTAGACCCATAACAGTTTTGAAATGGACCAGTGAAAATTTTGTTTTTCATCAATGGCAAAAACATACTTGGTTACCAATAATTGTCTTTTTGTCCTGCTATGCATGCAGTTCCAGTAGGACGTGTAGTTGTACCAGATATGCTATTATTAGAAAAGTATAGTTGTAGCAGACACTGTATCTAGGAGGGGATTGCAACACATGCATTTGTCCAAATAAAAATAAGGTCATAGCATCTGTTAGCTTGGTACAGTCTGTCTAAGAGTAGGTATGCAACTAATAAAATGTGTCTATGGAGTTTCCCTCACCATGTGTGCTGTATTGATTTGATAGTTTTAATAATAAATGACAGTTTAAGCACTTTCTCCTTTCCACAACACCAATGCTGGAGAGTGTACAACCTGCATGGACACGTGGCAACTAGCTTTTATTGTCTTGCCAAATCTTTTATAGATGGATTTCCTCATTTCATGGAATCAAATAAAAGTTGTCTCTTTGAAAGCTGGGGAGGGAGTTCTTACAGAATATACAGTACAGCACATAAGATACAGACTAGGTGGTAATAACACATTCAATGTTAAAAATGACAGTCTCGCTTCTTGTTATCACTATCAGAGCACACGATCTCACATTCAGAATATTCTTTTAAAATGCTTCTGGACATGCCAACAAACTTGTGCTCATTTTGTATTGACAAAATTATGAGAATATTTTATATTGAGTTTGACGACTGGTCTTAAAACAGGTGTCTGTGAAAACAAAACCATAATAACTACAACCCGATCTCATGCAGATGATGTGGGAGGCAGGCAGACAGCTCCCAGTCCCAACATTATGTAGTGTCATGATAATATTAGACTTGGAACACCATGGCTTTCCCACATCAAACACTGAAGCATTATCTCTTTGCACAACACTTACCATGAAGTCAACCTCACTTAGTGGTCTGCCCTGGCTTTACCACGCCACAGTAAGCATCCCATCATAAGTTCTCCGACACATACTATATGCGATGTAGCATGTGTAGAAATGTTGACAGCTTTCAGTTTAAAGAGCCTTTCAGGTCACACATTTATGCCTCATGTTTTAATATACTTACATAAATCCACTCATTGTTTGTGTAAATCTATTTCTCTGGATTCACACGATAGCCCTAAGCACAGCAAATCAATTACTAAGTAACCACAGGCAAAGAACAAATTGGAGAGCAATTAACACGTTCCCGACTTTGTGCCCATGCTGAATAATGAGGTTTCTGGATGTTTACACAGGTCAACAGTTCAGAACATTCCCTCCACCAAAATGAGTGGTTCTTTGTGTGTTGGGTTTATTCTGAGGCTCACCATACATGGAAACTTGTGTGCATAAAAAGATCCTCAAACAGTTTGATTTGGTCAGTTAGGTAATAGGCAATTTATAGCTACAAAATTGCAAACAATAATTACATAGATAATACAATAGGCATACAGACTAAATTCTGTTGTTATCTCTTACATAACAGTGTGTTTAATCAGGGTAAACAATTGTGTGCATATGGTGCATCTTCTATAATGCTATTTATGTTTATTGTCAAGAAATAATTAACTATGGGGATTGGTGTTTATCATAGAACGAAATAGTCTAATTTACCAGCAAAGTTAATTTATTTTTACATTATACAGTTTATGGTCCACGTTCTTTTATACAGCGTTAAATAATGCATTTGACACATTTCAGCACCAATGAAAGCATCTGCCTAACCAAGGAACCCTCACAGTAGGTAGACCAGAAAGACCCGTGAGTCTGGAAGCCAAATTATTGATGGATGTAACCAAAAAGCAAATTTAATCCTGTTGTGCTCCAGCAATTTTTTTTCTTTTTTTTTAATCCCTTTGCTTACCTCACTCTCACCCTTTCTATTTATCCCTGTTTTAGGTTACATATCGCTGTTATGCGGAATGTTTGTTTGAGACCTAATCTTAAACCATGGCAGTACTTATTCTTTCAACAACGTCATTGCCAGTTTTTACTCAGGGAAAATCGAGAGAGTAAAATGAAGACTTTCACAGCATTCTAAGCCCTTTTATGTCTTACTAACATCACAGAGTAGAACACAACCAACACAAAGACAGCAAGCCAATAACAGCAGTTGTCCAATTGATCTGTCATCCTCTCTGTATGGGAAATATAGTGTAAATTACTTCTAATACAAAAAAACATGGAGAAGTCTTACATTCATACAAACTCACATGTAGCTAGCCTAAGTCATCACCTCAATTTACACCTGGCTAAATATGCAATAAAGATTTGATTAACAAACAAAAATGTCTGTTTGAATCCATTGAGGACACATTAGGGGCTAAATAGGTTTCAAAAACCACCTCCATAGTTGGCCTGACATTCAAAGGGGCCAAAGCATAGTCTAAGACGTAAATGCAATGTTTTCACCCAACCCACATACAACAGCTGTATCAGCTGAGAGGTAAGCACCAGGAGCCAAATCCGCTTTAAATGAGCATGGCAGACACTAAGCTATTTTCTCTGGACTGTGACCTCATATGCTCTGATGTAAAAAAAAAAAAAATCTTTGCATACGGTTGCACAAATGTGCATGGGGCAAGCGAAAAAAAGGCGATCAGATTTCAATACGATACAAGCCAATTCAAATAGCAGCTATAAATCCATATAATTTTACTTCTGCTTTTAAGTCAAGAAGAATAAGATCCTTTCTTATAATATTTGGCCATAGGTATAGTCTTAAAGAATATCCCAAACATACAGCAAATCCTCATAATAGATTTTTCTCCCACTCCCAAATCTTCTAACACAAACACACAAACATACAAATCAGCTTGCTCAGGCTAAGTAGGTTTATAAGTCTGAAATATAATCTTTTTAAATGCTCTTCTGAAGTCTCTGTTGAAAATTGTATAAATTATAGGGTTCACTGAACTGTTACAGTATCCAATCCAGAAGAAGAGGTTAAACAATGTGTCAGGAATGGTGCAGCTCTCTCTACAGATGGCGTGCAGGCTGTAGGTGAAGAAGAAAGGGAACCAACAGAGGACAAACACCCCCATCACCACGGCCAGCACAAAGGTGAAGCGCTTCTCACGCATTTGGGCCAATTTGGTCTTTGAGATTGAAAGCTGTCGGGGCACTGGAGGCTCCGAGAGCAACTGAGAGGAGCGATGTGATGCCCAAGAGATGCGGCATGTCTCAGGCATCAGTCCAGCCTCGGTTCCTCCCTCCATCCGCGCTCCTCTCCGGGGGAAATGCAGAGAGTTTTTGGTTTTCGTGTCTGGGATGCACCTCTCCTCCAAGTCAATATCATCCAGCTCCCCTTTGCCTTGCAGACTGTTTCCACAGACCGAGCTGAGTTGGTAAGCGCTGGGGCTCTCAAGCAGCACAGGGCCACTCCTATGGCTGTGGGGAGCCACAAAGCAGGTCTCTGACTGGGAGGGCTGCCTCTCCATCCCGTTCCTGGCTACAAACACGGTGGACGCACGCTGCTTGGCCACCCGGTAGATTTTACAGTAGACTAGGATCATAATCAACCCTGGGGCAAAGAACGAAACAACACAGGAGGAGAGAATGTACCAAGTCTCATTGTTCAGTAGACACTCACGCTCACCGTGTTTGGTCATGAGCAGAGGAGGGAAGGAAATAACAATCGATATCACCCAAACAATTGTTATCATTCCTTTTATCCGTTTAGGAGTCCTTTTGAGGTTGTAGCTAACAGCCTTAGTAACAGACCAATACCTGTCCAAGCTAATGGCGCACAGATGCACAATAGAAGACGTGCAGAATAGTACATCTAACGCCAGATAAAAGGCGCACCAGGTGCTGCCAAAGTACCAGTAACCCATAACCTCATTGGCAAGGGAGAAGGGGATCACCAACGTGGCCACAAGAATATCCGCCGAGGCCAGGGAGACAAGAAAAAGGTTCTGAGGGGCACGGAGCGCGCGACTGGTGAAAACGGCAACCACAACCAGCACATTGCCGATTATGGTTGCAAGGATTATCACGATGACAACTACAACTATGAAGACAGTTGCGCACGGGGTGTGAGATGGTGGTCTCGACGAACTGGTGTAATTAATTGCCTGAGCCACCGATGAGTTTAGTTGGTTTGTTAAAGTTATTTGTGTTGTTAATGTCACCTCCATAATGAACAACTCACTATTTGTATCATCCTTTACTCCTTGCGCATTTTAAGCAGACGAGTTCCAACGAGTTCCGCACGACACAACAAACGACGATTTGCCAAATCCTCATGCTACACAATATCCACTGAATTGTCATTACTTTAAGCATACATCGAAGTTATGCAGAGCATTTAAAAACCTTCATATTTTACATTTTTTTTGTAGAGAGTGGTATTCCAAAAGCCTCCCAGATCAGTGTCCAAATGTTGTCCAAATGTTGTACAAGCATGCTGGCCAATGCATTTGAATTTAGTTTAAAATGTAGATCTCCCTCGCGGTAAAAGGGACACTCCGGGAGCGGTGGTGTGCTGTCAACTGGCAGGGAGATAAAAGTCCAACATATTCGTTTTGTGTTGCGCGCTGATCGCGCTCTGCTAGAGAAGAGAAAGAGGATGGGTAACAGATAACATAAATGTAGAGAAAATACAGAAAGAGAGAAAGAGAGAGAGAGAGAGAGAGAGAGAGAGAGAGAGAAAGAGAGAGAGAGAGAGAGAGAGAGCGTGCGTGCGTGCGTGTGTGTGTGCGTGTGTGTGTGTGTGTGTGTGTGCGTGCGCGCGGGCGCGTGTGAAAGGCAGAGTCTCAACTGATGATAGTATTACTAAGTTCAATATTTTGCATTGATTGTCAATGCTACAAAAAGCTTTGACAGTTTCTGTCTGTATCCTGTATTTCCAAAAGCAGAGAGCTCTCTGATGTCATATCTTTCTATATCTTTCAGTTGATGATGGCAGAATTCTTTTTTTTAATTTTAATTTTAATTCCATCTACTTTTTTTCCCCTATCCCCTCCACCCTTCCATTCAAAGTAGCTTTATTGTCAATTTCTTCACATGTTGAGACATACAAAGGATGTAAACAAAGGGATGGTAAGCTTTATATAAATTGCTGTCAATCTAATGATAACAGTATGCTAATGCATTTCTGAAAATCGTAATGTTTGTAGTAATGCATTATTATAATAATAAAATCTATAATAGATAGTCACACTATCTACATATTTTGAAAATGATCTTCTCTATATTGCCATTTATTTTCATGCTTGCATTGCAAGTTTTTCATTAGTGTAGTATTTCTTTTTTTTTCTTTCCATTTTGTCACTACACTTATTTTCTTAGTCAGATTGCGCTGAGAGTTTTTTTTTTTTATCATATGGCAATGATTGATGATTATTTTTGGTATTGTCAGCCTCTTACCTGACCTGGTAACCTTACCTGACTTTAAGTAAAAATCCGGGTACAAGCATTACAGTACAGTACATCGCCAAGTTAAATTCCAGTTAGTATATGGTGAAGATTGAATGTCTTTTTTTCTGGCCCTGTCAGGCTTCCAGCACAATAAGATGAGACATAGCATCCACATGGGCTAGATGTAAAGCTACTCAAGCTCTAGTACCAGGAAGGAGCTTCAAAGATAGGAAGATCTCCACACATCCTACCCAAATGCTTGTAACGATAATTCGATGGGGGCTTAGCTGGACAGCTTGGGAAGCCATCTTTACTAGCATGTGCTAGTGCGTGTGTGTGAGAGAGAGAGTAGAGTGTGGGTGTCAGATTGTTGAGAATGTAATTCCCCTGTGCTACCCCATCAAAGGAGTAGTAATTACACTGAGGCTTACATGTTAGTGCCCAGTTCGAATGCGTATGTGTATGTGTTAGTGTATATGTGCGTGTGTGTGTGTGTGTGTGTGTGTGTGTGTGTGTGCGTGCGTCCGTGTGTGTGCCTGTGTCTGGTTCTGAGAAGCACGACAGTTGGATTTTTTGAAACTCTTAGTTCGTGTTAGGGTGTGTTTATTTTTTCACACTGTTGTGATGTTCAAGGCTTTAATCTGCATGATTTATATTTTATTCATAAAGGATACCAGTAAAATTAACTATGACTTTCACATGCAGCCTTTTTACCTTCCCCTATGGGATCAATATGGCTTGAACGGGCTCTTTTTAATGCAACTATGAATCAACTTAAGAATAATTTCAGGATCACTGCAAATGCTTGAAGTTCTTTAAATTTCATTTCATAAGCATACACAAAATGTATACTGGATCATAAAGTAAGCCATTAAATAATATGCTACCGTTTGGATTTTCAGGTCAAATTGTGTTGAAAGAAACAACAATTACTTTTACTTACAGAATTAGGCAAAGCAGATTGTGAGTGTCTTAGGTCTTTGTGTGAGAGTGTGTGTGAGTGAGTGTTTATGGCAGCTTCTACACAGTACCAACAACAGAGTATTCATTAGCGCTGAGTTTATTTAGCTTTAGCCTACCATATATGTTTGGGAGATAAAACGTGAAAATAAGAACCCAGTGTCTACTACTCCGTACAGTAGGCCGTCAGAGCTGAAAATAACCAAGCAGCGGATTTGAAACGACTCCAAAAGCCTGTCTGGGGCTTACGCAATCTCATGTAATAAAATTCAACTTTGAAAACTTTGACTTGAGTGAGCTATCTGGTGTTTGTGAAAGGGGATATTTAGAAAACACTATTGTTAGGATTCTCGATTACATTTAAAAGAAAAAGAGGTTGTGTTGTAACGTTATTTCATAGGTCAAAAAAAGGTGGTGAAAATTAAAGCTGACAGGATTAGGCAATTTAGAGTAAGAGTGCAGGTCAGTAGGTGTGTGTTTCTGTGTATGTTTGTGGGTGTGTGTGTTTCTGTGTGTGTGTGTGTGGGCGGGGGGGGGGGGGGGGGGGGGGGTATAAAATCAGATCAGTGATTCAGTGATTGAGGAGAGACTAATCACAGGCCTTCTTTCTTCTGAAATGTTCCCTGATTGCTGACCTATGGGTTCGATGAGCAGAGTACACTGTAACAGATGGCTTTGTTCAGGAGATACCGATTGATTACAAAACAGCATATACTATATATATATATATATATATATATATATATAGATAGATAGATAGATAGGTAGATAGATAGATAGATAGATAGATAGATAGATAGATAGATAGATAGATAGATAGATAGATAGATAGATAGATAGATAGATAGATAGATAGATAGATAGATAGATAGATAGATAGATAGATAGATAGATAGATAGATAGATAGATAGATAGATAGATAGATAGATAGATAGATAGAGCTCTGGGAGAAAAAGGTTCAGGTCTGGAGATTGGGCTGGCCATGGCAGGGCCTTGATCTGGTGGTCCTCGATCCACTCCTTGATTGCCATTGCTGTTCGGCACAGAGCATTGTCCCGCTGGAAAAAGCAATCCTCAGAGTTAGGGACATGGTCAGAGCCGAAGAAAATTGGACTCGGAGAAGATTACCTTACTCCAGTCCTCTACTCTTCAACCCTTATGGACTTTTGCAAACCTCAGCCTGGCTCTTCTTTGCTTCTCATTGACGAAGGGCTTTTTATCTAGTTTTGCACGAGTTCCGCCCTGCAACTAGGAGCCTGTTTCAAACCATCCTCGCCATGCACTTCACCCCAGCTGCTGTTTGCCATTCTTTTTGTCAGTCAGGTGATGTCAACCTATGGTTGTTAAGTGGCGTTCAAATGACTTGGCGGTCATCCCGGTCAGTGGAGAGTCTTTTCGCCCTCTGACAGACGGTAGCTTTGTTGTCCCCAATGTCTGCTGCTTGCCCTCTGCCAGTTAAGCCAGTATTGACGCCTTCTTTTCCTTACTCAAAACTTCTGTTTTCAACTTTTTTTTGGGTGGTCAATTGTTATTTTTGATTCTAATCACTTTTGAGGCACTACCACCACTGTTTATGCCATCCAGCTGGTACTCTTTCAAGGGCATGGGGATGACCACAGCAGTTATTTTTATCCTTTTCCTTGTTAAATAAGATTTGGGTCAGGTGATCACCTAATCACTACCTCTTTAGAATGAGGTGTGACTGTGTTGGAATTCAACAGACATTGGAATGGCTGCTATACATGTAGATACATGCTGTACTGTACTGTCTTAATAGTATCATATCTTAATGTCTTAATATCATGATTTAAACTGTCAATAATATAGTGTTTTAAGTTGAGAACATAAGTATCGTAAATAAGGTAGCAGTAAAGGAATGTTTAGCATAGCAGAGCATAGCATAGTATTGTATTGCCTTTGATGCCCACTCACTCAAGAAACCACAAACTTATAGCATACAGTAGCTTGAAAAGAGTTCAGTGAGACTCAATCAAAAGCTTAGAAGTCAGCCTTGGTGTTTTGTGTATTTTGGTCGTGCAATTAGATGAGTTAAGTCGGCTTACTGCACATATTTATCACAAATAGTTTGCTGTAAAAATATCATTCATACATGAATTTCGAATCAGAGATTTAAAACCTGATTTGTGTAAAATTACCAATTGGCCAAACCATATTTACCTTTAATTATATGCAGCACTTAGTGAGCTGCTTATACACATGCCTCAAGTCATTTCCCAAATGCAATTTTTTTCTGTTCTATTCAACCAAACATCCTGCAGTCTCAGCAGAGAAACATCAATTCTTTTTTTCAGCATGATTACAGCTGGGGGCAAACAGTTTCATCATATCCTTATTTAACCTTATCTAAGGGACAACTTTCCTTATCGTTTTAGAGCTGACTGTTAAATGTTTTTTGTCGGTACATTAAGCACAAATCTAGTACATTATATCTCAAGCGCTAAATGTGTGAAACCCATATTTTACAAAAGAAAGGAGCATGTCTATGATGTATGTACACGTGGGTGTGTGCGCATGCCCTTGTATGTGTTTAAGAGAGTACATTTGTGTAAAATTACTCTGAGAGGCTACGAAATTGAAAATATCCCTAAGCTCAATATGTTAAAGTTACCTGTGTTTCTTTGATGAGTAGATTTATGTATAAAAAAATCTTACCAGCTCCAGCTGACCTCAACAAGACCTCTCCCCTTGACAAATTTGTTTGCCTTCATCATTGATATTTCAACCGGAGGACACCACAGCACACTAACATAGAAAAATACATGGCACTGAGCTCCCTAACAATGTTATGATGGGCCCATGTGACGGCCTGACCCCGTGGTAAGCAAGGGGCATGGTTTTACCCACAGACCTATATACGTGTGTTTTATGTGTATGGTTTTACATACCACCGCGGAGAGATACACATCTCCAGGAAAGAACAGACCACTCGGATCAACAGTACTGATAGTAATTTATAATTAAGGGATCCTTTTACAGCGATTTCACTATGTAACTTTTAACACTGTCTATTGTTGATTTACACTAAAAGGGGTATGATGTAATTCAGGAAGTATCACCTAATAGTCTCTGCTTGCCAGTTACATTAGCATACAGGCATCTACGTTTTGGAGCTATTTTGCATTGGATAATTGGCTCCCCTCTGCCTCACAAGAAAGTTCAATAAAGAAAGATTTTATTTTTGAAGACAAGAAAGCTGTCTGGACTGTCAAAGATTTAGACAAATGTACTCTTGTTGTCTTGCATCCATGGAAAATAGCTGCCTTAAATATATTGTATAATATACATGACTTTTTACTGAATTTGCCTGTAATTTATTTATTTTTTCACATGAAAGACACTTTAAGCGGAAATACCATTATATACCATACCATTATATACCACGCAGAGGTTAATGCATGATAAAGGTCCCTTGAACATGAACTGTATAAAGTGTTTTAGAAATACAAGCTGCACAAAAGAGATAGCTACAGTGTGAAATAATTCAGTTTTTAATGCACACTAAAATTGTCCTGGAACACCTAACCTTTCACCTTTCAGGTCCCCGATTGAGGCAGCTGAGCTAAAGACGAGTAAGACTTCATCTGACGAAAATGTTCTTGATATACTTTACATCAACGTCTGTTTTGTTCATCCTTGAAAAGGTCATAGCTAATTGAATCAAGTTTTTGAAAAGAAAGCAATCAGAAACGTATTGAAAACATACATTCAGAACATTTTGAAGTGCAGTAACCATACGTATCACCAAGTCAGATTCAGTCCAATAATCTCAGAGGCCTTTGACAAACTCTAAAAATCACCCCTCTCTGCCAGTCTGACTCACTTCCTATTCTGCTGATTTCTGAGGGCTGTTATATGTGCAGTGCTGCTAGCTATTTGAAGATGCTCGACTTCCTTTAAGAGCTTACTTTTCAATTAGGAGCCCTGTGCACAAGGTGCAAGTGTGTGAGAGAAGAGAGGTCCTTTACGCTTGGCTTTTGAAATGCAAATGTACAAAAAGGTTTCGTTGGCGTGTTGCCTTAGAGCCACGCACAGTCCGAAGAGCAGACTTTTTGGCACTGAACTAACTTCATCCTCTTTTTGGCACTGAACTAACTTCATCCTCTTTTTGGCACTGAACTAACTTCATCCTCTTTTTGGCACTGAACTAACTTCATCCTCTTTTTGGCACTGAACTAACTTCATCCTCTTTTTGGCACTGAACTAACTTCATCCTCTTTTTGGCACTGAACTAACTTCATCCTCTTTTTGGCACTGAACTAACTTCATCCTCTTTTTGGGGTGGCTGTAGCAGCCGCAGCAGTGCCCGGAGCTTCAATTCTTCAGTAGCTTTACTGTATGTAAAGTAATTACCAGACAAACAATAAACCCTTTCATTAGATGAATGTGTATTCTTTACCCACGGCTCTTCACTGCTGTTAGACCACACTGTGTGACCAGATTCATCTCTTTAAAAAATAGATTTTAATCAATTAATTGCTGTATTATTCATTTAACCCAGATAAAAAAAGAGCACTAAGGTTTGGGCATTTTATAGAGTTATTTTTCAAAGGGAGTAATTGCTCTCCTGTGTTTAGGTGCAGTGTGTAATAGATAGAGAACAGGGCAAACGACTTAAAAACAGCCTATTTGAATAAATAGATCAAATCTAATATTTTATGAAATAAAGATGGCACTGTAGGTCTATCGGGATTTAAAATAAGGATTTTAAAGGATGCCATCTAGTGACCAAAACTTCTCTCTTTTCTTCAATGTAATTTGCTGTAAATAAGTTTTGAATAGTGATGATTCCCAAACAACTCTTCACCTCGATAGTAAGAGCCTAATAAAAAAACATAACCTAACCATCCCAGCACCCATCCAACCCTTACCCCAAACACATTAACACATTAAAAACATGAATACAATTTATTCATTATGTGGAGATTTATTCATTTTTATTGTTTATTTCGAACAACAATTTATTTCAAATACAAATAAAGTAAGCAACCTTATTCATATCTATTTTAGCTGTGGCCAAGCTGCCAAGTGAAGAACTGAGTCATGAAATAAATAATTACACTCACTACAGCGTTAAGCAAACAAAATACTTATTCCATAAAACCCGGGAACAACTAACACGGACCTGGCTTTATTTAGTAAAAGATGCATCATACAACCAAATAGTCCGTCCAATAGTAGTAATTGTTTTAAAGGTTGGCACAGTGGTATATTTTGTCCAGAACCATAATGACATTTTTCATTAACATATTCATGAAAGTAAGGATTTATACAAAGGGTCTTTGTTAAATGTCTGGAGAAATATAGTCGAGTAGCCTATTTTTTGCAAGCCAAAGCAATGATTCCCCGTGTTTTGAGCGCCCAGAGATCAGACCACGGTCTCCCTGAATCCCCGACTCCCTGAATCAGACAGACGTCTCTGTGATGAAGGTGGAATGCTCCTGTCCTTCCCTCCCTCTCTCATGATTTTCTCAGTGTCTCCTTCTCTATCAGTGAACCTCACTCCCTCATCACTCCTCCCCATTCTCCTCTCTTTCTCCTGCATTGTCTCCTGTTCTCTCTCCCCCTGATCATCCATTCTCCTCTCTTTCTCTTCCTGGTTTCTCCTCTCCACCCCCTGTCGTTCTCCCTTCTTCCCCTCCACCTGTCGCTCACTCTCCCTTATCGACAGTCCTTCCCTCTCACAGTCTTCCCCCTGTGCCATTTCCCCCCTCCTCTCAAGTCCCTGATGCTCCAGTGGGTGTTCCTCCACTAGAGGGCACTGTAAGAACTGTGGAAGCCACAACTGTTCCTTATTCAGTAAGCCTCTCTGGTCGTCCACATTGCAGCACTGGGCCTTGGACAGGAGCTCCATAAGACCTACAGAGACAAGCACAGACAGACAAATCATGCACAGACACACACACACACACACACACACACACACACACACACACACACACACACACACACACACACACACACACACACACACACACACACACGTGTATTCAGCAATATTACATTTTTTCTATTGAGGAATTAGTAACTCTGAACAAAGACGAGCAGTGCTTACCATCCATGTCGTAAGTCTTACGTGCTGCTGGTTTTCTTTGCCTGGTGTTAAGGTTGGCCTGGCTGGAGGCTTTCATGTTTTCTTCCACCACCGCACCTCTTCGTAGCTATTGACAAGATTTACAGCACTCCATACTCCATGATATTGTCTCAGTCTAATCCGTGAATCATTATTATTATACAATTTAAGTTAAAACATTGAACATTTAAATATTTCAGTTTGGACTTTGACTGAAGCTGGGACCACAAGAATCCCTGTGTTAGGAGCCTAGTGGAAAGGTCACCCTAAGCTGAGAACAGACAGATATGCTTACCTTGAAGCTCCTCTCCTCAGGACCTGGAAAGAACACATGGTTTTATTTATACCAATGGAAACCTAAGGTAGCCATATATTATTCTGTTTATGGATAAGCGTATATATATATATATATATATATATATATATATATATATATATTCACTGGAAATGGGGATTCAGATTCAAGCTAAAAAAACATGCACAAATACAGAAACACAGACAAAAAACACAAAAACATACAAAAACATACAAAAACACACACACACACACACACACACACACACACACACACACACACACACACACACACACACACACACACAGGTGTATATCTGGTTGCATACCCTGTACTCTGTTCAGTCTGACTCGTTTGCTTGCTAAAGACCATACTGCCGTGTTCAAACTGAGCGGCTCCTTGCTTCCACACTGCGAAAACAAACACACAAAAGAAACAGGATGCACCGTCTTTCTGTTTCAGAATAAAGAGAAACTAAAAGCATGTTCAGGCCACTAATTCATCTGCTTTCACTGCATCAGAAGGTGTTTTCTCCCATGTGAATCATAGAAAACCATTACTAATATTTGAAACCATTTTGACCCAGTCCGTCACTGTTGTGCCTCACCATTGTCACAATCACATTGTGTGGATGAAGTCCTTCTTTCTGCAGCAATGCATCCAGAGCTTCCAGCAGGCTTTTACTAGATTTTACTACAATTACCACTGCTTTTCCAGAGGATCCCAGTTCCACCCTGGAAAACATGTTTTGCAAAAAAAGGGGTTAGTTTACAATAATACAGTCAGTATGACAAATACATTTGTTGTGCAACTACAAAACCTCTCACGTTAGTGTGACCCTGAGCTCGAGGTAAACCTGCTGCTCCTTGAGAACCAAACTGTCCTGGTCCAAAGACAAAGGCTCCTGCTGCCGCACACAAAAATCCACACAAACAAACAAATATATGTCCATGCATGAATGTACAGTACATACAGAAACACAATAACGTAATACGGAAACAATAAAATATCATCTTAAATGAACAATTGACTAGTTGGACCCTATCAGTTGAATGAAGCACAGACATAATCACAGAGCCTCACCTTGGCCTTGCCCTGCAAGTATATGATGACATTATTCAGGGGAAGGCCCCTTTTCTCACACAAGCCAATCAGCATACCCCGTATGGATAGGCCAGGCCGCACAGGAGCCAATGACGCTGTGCCGTCAGGTAAGTAGACACAACAGTACTTCTCTGTCTCAGCTGCATGGCAAGTCCGCTTCACCGGCTATAAGCCACACACACACAAAAGAAAAAAAAAAGATTTGAAACAATATTGGTACCTCGAGTTGGTAGCCATGATATTTGCAGGTGCGGTTTATAATATACTGGAACAATGACGTTTCCATTTCCAGCCGTGTGTCGTTAGTGCTCACCGTTGAAGTTGTGTTGGGAGGACAAGTTTTTCTTAATATCGGTGCTGGAGTCTGTGTACGTGACACTGCAGCATGGTCACATAGCTCTGATGAGGGATGCATTACGGTAACATTTTTATTTATGTTTTTAATAAATCCATAAGCTTATGTAAATGTTTATTCATTAATTCATTGAAATAGTCAATAATGTGGTTATTCAACACTTTAGACTAGGTTGTCCCCGTTTTATTCAATAGCTTATAGATACAAAAAAATAAGTCTATAGATTGATCAGCCATTAATTAATTGATTTTGAATTATTAGCTTACCCCCCCAAGACTCTCTCTTTTCCTGGCGTTTTTCTCGATGGAGCATGTTCTGTAGAGATCCTTTCTTCTTCTCTCCTCCTTCCTCTCCTCTCATATTCTCTACATTTTCCTTAACAGTCAATGGCAGAGACTTTCCTAGTTTCAACTTTGATTTCTGCAGAGAAAAACATACTTCTGTCAAAAAAGAGTGGGACTATCCATCCACTGAATATGCACTCTGAGGGCGACTCTTTGGTATAAAGGCACACAGAGGATCTTTCATATGTCAAATCAATCAAACACATTTATTGATGTGACGAAACACAGATATTGGAATGGCTCCATACCTCTTTGAGTTTCTGCTCTGATTTTCTCTTTTCTGCTGTGGCAGAGCAGCTTGCTTCAGTGGCTTGTCGGGTACTGGTACTCCTTGGTCGGGTAGACAGCTCTGGCAACGCCCTGCCCTCTACATTGGCTAACATGCAGTTCTGGTACAGCTGGGAGCGAACAAATCGCCTGTAGCTGTCAAACTTCATCAGCTTAAAGATCTGAAGAAATGGAATTAGAAGAACGAAGCGAGACAATGCTGTATAAAAAATAGATACAAATACAGTATGTAAAAAAAAATAGTATAAATAACATGCAGCTGTTGGTGCTTGGTTTAATTACAGAACAACTCCTAGTAAACCTAGAGCAAGGTCAAGGGTGGGATAGCTGGTGTGAAAAAACAATCTACAAAAAACCTAGGTCTGAAAAACCTTGGAGTTAGTTATTTTATGCAAACAAGTGCCTTGCAGGGACTACAGGTTAATGCAATATTCAGTGGGAGCAAGCTGCCAACCTGCTGCTGAGCGCTGAAGAACATGTTTGGGTGCGGGGTCTTCAGGTCGCTCTCCTCGATGCGGACTGTGTCATCCACGTTGACAGGATGACTGGCGTTACTGGACAGGAAGTGGCTGTAGATGGAGTTAGCTTCCCGACTTAACTGGAGGCAGAGAAAGACAGGTACAGTTACTGGTTCTAATCACGCACACACAATGAAAACAAACACTAAGCAAAAGATGAGGATTCTGTAGTTGTAGTTATACAACAGTATGCGGTCGGAGCCACATCTCTGTGCGTGTTGTGTTCTATACGATTGGCTTAAGTACGGTGATTCTGTCAGTTATAGCACATTCTCATTGACAGTATTGAGTGTACCTTGTCTGTTAGGTTGGCTGGCAAGAGTCGAAACTTCTCACAGGCCTGCCAGAAGAGAATGTTCTCAGCACTCACTTCCGACTTAAGGAAGGCCTAGGGGGTTGGACGGATTTAACAGACATTATGACACTGCACATTTTGAGATGGACATGTTGATAAGTGTACTGTAAGTTATTTAATTGAATGTGAAACCTTATTGAGTTCACCCCTTTCCCCCACCGTGCTTTCTCTTTGACGACTGCGTCTATGTTCTAAAAACAAATTTTGACTTGGAAAGTTTTTGTCGTTTTATTTTCACATTGACTCACGTGGTTTCTTCTTTCTTTCTCTGATATTTGTTTCGATACTTTTGAAGAACTACAGACGCTATTTGTCTTTGACACTTTTAAGATGGGTTGGATAGTGACCATCGATTCACAGATTGACTTTCCATTTCATATCTAGCCGTGCATCACCACCTCCATTTATCTTTCATTCTGCCATATGACCCCTTCTAACCGTAAAGTATTGCACTCCGGTGGGGTCCTGTAGGAGTCTCTCAAAGCTCACTGCCCAGCTTGCCACTTCTCCAACGCCTGATGCCCCCTCGCCGGGCACCGTGGGTAGGCTGTTGTTACTGCTGGACGTTTGGCCAAGCCCAACTCCGCCCCTACGCTCATCCACAGCTACGTTTAGTTCTGCAGACACAGACCAATTAATTCAAGATCAGATGAACACAGGCTGTTGAGTAGATTGGGAACACACACGGACACACACTTAAGACAAACCTACAGTGCGGCACACAGATAATGGCTTTAGTGAAAGCATGAATGTAACAACCCTGAGAGGAACGTGAGACTTCCTGTTACATATAAACTTGAATGGGGAGGAAGCCATTGTGGTGGCACCTGTATCACACACACACACACACACACACACACACACACACACACACACACACAACGCTCATACAATTTCTAAAACATATAAAACAGAGTTAAGATCATGAAATCTAGAGTTGCACCAGCAGGTTTACTCTTTAAGAGATAATGAAACTAATATGGAAACCGCATTTCCCCTCTCTTAAAAAGACCCACCATTACTTTGCAAAGGACAGCAACACAATTTGAACTCACCTCCATCGGACACTGCCAGGCTCTGTCAGAAACGGAAAAACATTGTATTCGTTTAGGTTTTAGATTTCCTAAAATCTGTTGCGCCTTGCTTCCTGACACACAGGGACTCCCACGCACAAGAAAGATTGGCAGAGACAATGAGCGACTTGATGGCGAGATGAAAACAACAGCACATTTATCCACTTACTGGATGACAGTGGGTTATTCCGTGGTAATCATGCATTAGGTTCAGAGACATCGCAGGGAGTCGGGCTAGTCAATATATAAACAGGTTTCAAGTAAAGGCATTGAGTGGCGGTGCCTTTAGAGTTTGCTGCTCTATCTCAACTAACTGTCACTTGACAGTTCTCTCAGCTGCCGTCACTTCCTAAATCGAACAGGAAAGCTCACCATAGCAACGTGCCACAAGAGGATGTTAGGGCAGCCGTCGCAAACTTTGAGCTTCTCAATTCCCCTCATCTCTGTCTCTGCCGTTTTTTTGCATAGCATTAAACAAATTAATGAGGGAGGGTGTCACAAAGACTCGAAATCTGCTTCTCCACATTCTTTTTCATGTGAAAACGTTCTTTTTTTTTACCTGCATATGGATGTGCGGTGCACTAGCCTAACATGGATGTTTGTGCATCCAGACAGTTAGGTTTGAAGAACGCCTTAACTGAACTGTCCTGTGGATCTCCTCTTCTTTTTACATGGCTCTGTCCTGTTTCACCCAGCTTGACTCAACAAAAACAGTTGTACTTACCCTGGTGAGGCTCAGTTGGTTGTGTGTGGCTGCAGTGTGTCGCCTGCCTAGACGTCTTCTGAAGGAGGTTCTCAGCGTTAGGTGAGAGAAGCCTCTGGCAAACTCTCTGAAGATCACAGTCCTCTGCCGAAAAGGGGTTGGAATGAAGGTTTTCTAAATAATTATTTTCAAGAATGTCTCACATTTTATGACAATTTATTTTATACTGGTAGCCAATGTACCTTCTCCCTGGATTCTCCAGCCCGCTGAGAAATGGAAGGTCGAGAGGTGTTCATACTGAGAAGCTACAATGTGCAGCCCGAGGAGGAGAGGCAAGGCAGACAATCTAAAAAGACTGGGAGTGGGATGAGTTGAACTGTGCTGTGTCTACTCGTCTACTGAGTGGCTTGGTGTGGCATGAAGGGGGGTTTGTCTATGTGTTTGAAAGAGGGAGGGAGGGAGAGAGGGAGGATGGAAGAAAAAAGAGAGAGAGAGAGAGAGAGAGAGAGAGAGAGAGAGAGAGAGAGAGAGAGAGGCAGGGAAAGAGAGAGACGGTTCCAGAGTGGACTAGGCTGGTCAGTAATGGCGTATCATCACTGTACAAACACAGCAGCCCCGCCATAAACTCCAGCTCCTGGGTGTAAAACTCCCTGTGTGTCTGTGTACAACCTTCATGCGTTTGGGGGTGCATACCTGCCTAAGTATGAACCTGGCCCCGAAATTGGGTCAAATGTTTAACAAGGTAGTAGAGCGCTCATTATGTCCCAGGTTCCATAGCAAGGTAGTTTCCCATTACTGTGAATATTAAATATAGCATAATACAAAGGGAGAAATTGGTGAGTACACAGGTATGGTGGGCAGCCTCCTATTCAAGTTAAAAAACATAAAAAAACTCAAAAACTAATTTTTCATGTGGTTTAACTAGGACATTTTACTGGCTTTACTCAGACCGTGAGAAATGCTGGAGCCCATATAAATGGGCAGCTGGGATTGACCCTGACTCACATGGGGCAGTATTTTGTGGTTTCAGAAGCAGAGGTCAAAACCACATCCGCTGGGAACCCACAGGGGCTTTTTAAACTGTTTTCTATCTCTGTTTTCTCTGTGTCACATCTATCACGATATTTTATAATTTCCTCTCTTCAGTCTGAAAGCTTCATGACATGAGTTTTGCAAAGTTGAGGTTTTCAAGACCGACTCAACTTAATAAGGAATTTGAATATTAAAATATAAAGAATATAAAGGAACGCCTAAAAAACTTTGGTGCAAAAACGTCCCAACAATGATCAAGATTTTGCTTTTGATAAAAAGCCTTAACTTTATGGCTTATTCATTTTTTTGTATGGGCTGATGGCATGTATCAGGGTCAAAGATTGACATGCCAATAAGAGTAATTCACATCTCTGACAGAAAGTGAAACGTTTCATTCTCATGAAACTTACACAACCAAATCCATGCAACCACATTACAAAAGAGCCTCTTCAAAGAAGAAGAATGTGATTAAAGAGATAATAATTGAAAAACAGATAAAACATGAGCCCATTTTAAACACAATGACAGACTACTCGGTTGGGAGGAAGTCATGTAGCATTAAGTCTAGATCTTAACTGATCCACACGGGAGTCAATTAGCCTTCAATGGGAATCTTACTCTCCATGCCACACACACACACACACACACACACACACACACACACACACACACACACACACACACACACACAGACACACACACACACACACACACACACACACACACACAGACACACACACACAAACACAAACACACACATAAATGTCCATGGCAACCTTCTTGCAATCCAGGTATTTGTATGACAGTCCATTAGCGCAGCTTACCCAACCTTTCAGAATTACAGAGCTGATATTGTTGTCATGCTGTCATCATTTTCCTGGGGGCCTGGGTCTTAAAAAGAAAATCAGTTCAAATAACGATACATTGTGGCATGAAAAGCTCATAGAATCCAGCTCAGCCTAAGTCAAAGTTTGTAATGGCCTTTAGTCAATTTCATATACTATGGTTTTAGAATCCACTAGGTATGGAACAGTGGCTTTCAACTGGTCAACTATGATAGGGTATTTTAAATTCGGCATAAAACGACACAGATATGCCATCACTGAACAATGATCATAACCATGACAAAAGCTGAATGCCCCCTATTGGGCAAAAACCACATTGCAGTTTTGAGCACTTGCATAAAAAGGATCAATCAAGGATAACATACCAACCTAGCCCAGTGGTAGTTAGCCAATCAGAGGCCATAACAGATAGTTATAGATAGCTAACATTTGATTCTGCAACCAAATTAACTTGTTAGACCATCAAGAGATGACAGATGAGATCTGCAGTGCCTAGCTTCATTTTTCAAACATTCATTCATGACGAAGAGTCAACGGCCAGGCACTTTGTAGATTGTAACAGGTTGCAAGGAAGGATAATCCAACTAAGTCTTTAAGAGGGGGCAGTGTGAGTGTGTTTGGTGCGTGTTTGTGTGGTTGTGTGAGTGTGTGTCGGCACGCGTGCAGTGCAGGGACTAATTGTACCCAACTAATCCCCACTTTAATTTAACCCCCCACCCAACACTCAAACCACAAACCACACTCCCCACTTGTCTCTGCTTTACCACCGTCTCAGATAGAGATCCAGGGAAGATCAAGCAAGCACAACATCCACCTGGAAAACACTTTGAGACTTCCCCAGGACTAACAATATATTAGGGGCCTGTTGAGAACAGAGGACAAACCCATTCATCCGAGTCTCTGTTGCACTTACATTTTAGGAGCTGCTATAGAATGATTTTATGCCTTTTCTCTAATGGCTTCTTCTCTGCCTTCTGAAAGTAAAGCAGCCAACATGGGAGAGGTTCAAAAGGTAAACCCACCGCACACTTATGATTCTGTTCATCTTTCCTTGTCAGTACGTTTAATGAGAGGTGGGCATAGATACCTGTAGGTAGCCACTTTTGTACCATCTATTATTTACCCAATGTTATGTTTGGCTATCAGCATAGTATGCTGACCCCCTTGCTACTTTCAGGCAACATTGACTAGACATTAAAAAAAAAAAAAAAAAAACATCGTAAAAAGTCATGTTTCTTTCAAACAATAGTAAACTCCAGGATTGTTCACTACAATCATGTACACAGTCATTATAGACAAAACACAAATTGAAAGGAAAGTGCAAATCGATTGTTTATTATCTGCTTTTTTTGGGTATTTAGTTTATTCATGACTGTTTAGTTAGTTCATTGATTTATTCTGCCACTTAGGGTGCTGCTGGAAAAGAGATCAAGTCTCAGTTGGTTACTCTGTATAAATAAATAATAATATTGAAAATAAAAATTTATGTGCTGACAATGTAATTTAATATTCTTTATTTGTTTCAGGGTCTGTTTTCAGTCATCCAAAAGCTCCAGGGCAGAGCAGGAGCTGAACTGAGGATAGTTCTGTTGGGGTTAGACAATGCAGGGAAAACTACACTGCTTAAGAAACTTGCCTCTGAAGAGGTGAACACCATCACTCCAACACAGGTCAGACACTGTATGTGTGTGTGCGTGCATATGGCAGACATAGACGCACTAAGAAAGACAAATGAACAAAGCTCAAAGAGTATTCAAAGAGTGCTCATTAGCGCTACTGTCAGCAGTGCCATATTTAAGTCAGCCACTAATAGAGAACTCGCTGACACTGAATTATGTGTGGAATGCATCCAGGGTTACTGGGCCTATTTGATTAATTCCAAAAAGTAAACACATGTGGTAACAGGCTCAATAGTGTAGATAGCCCATCCCTATGCTCTTTTATTTACATTGCATTTTGGCTTTTGCCTCTTTGTAAATTAACACGACTCAAAACAAATCCTAAGAACACGCAAATGTTTTAAAATGACTTCAGACCAGGAATTTAATGAGTGGATAAATGGTATGGTAGATGAGAGGTGCATGGTTGGAGTGCAGGTGTAAGCCCGATCCTTTTAATTATTAATGAAGCTGTTCTTTTTCAGACGTGTCAGTACTGTTGGCAGTTAGGGTTAGTTAGAAGTTAGTTACATAATCATTTGACGTTTTTTTAACATTGATATTTTACATAGAAACACGTTGTTATTGATGTTTATGTTCGATTCTTCAGCATTTAAATACCTTTGCTTAATAGGTTTATTATATTAAAACAACCAATTTTTACATAAACGACCGGGTAATATAATTTAAAAGGAAACTCACACAGAACTCTATTACATACTGTTATTAAAGACGTACAGGATAAGAGTAAATTCTAGGTAGGCATCTTTGTAGACCAAATAACACTTGTGAAGCAGAATGCTTAGTCTAAGAATAGCGAGAAGGCTGTGCCAGATCATCTAATCTAAGAATAGAGACTGGGCCGTAACTTTAATCCTCAGGTTAGAGATTGTAGCACCATCAAGTACAGACAGGAAAAGAGCAGCGGGACTCCCATAAAGTCACGAGGCGACCTGAGATTTAATTCCTTGTATAAGTGTGGTTGGTTTATTTTTATGTTGATTATGTAACTTACTACCTCTACATGTTATCATAACTGTGGGCTCACATACTCCTATTTACAGATTTACAACCTATGACCAATAGTGTCCCTTTTTCTCCTCAAAGGGATACTGAGGTTCTCAAAATCATTTGCTGTTACAGAATAAACTGTCCTTGTAATCAGGGTGCATGTGGTCCAGTTGGCTTCTTTTACCTTGATCTTCTTATTAGCTGATGCACTATTTGTGTGTAGTGTGTGCATGAATACGCTACACTTTTGTTTTTATTCAGTGAGGTATTGTGCTTATCATCTGCTGCACCATCTCTATTAGGGTTTTAACATCAAGAGCATCACATCCCACGGCATGAAACTCAACGTCTGGGACATTGGTGGTCAGAGGAAGATCCGAACCTTCTGGAAAAAGTACCTGGAGAACACAGATCTACTGGTTGGTTTACATTTACACAACATCTGGCAATCTGTGTCCACCTGTAGGTTTCTTTTGTTTGACCCCCCCCCCCCCCCCCCCCCCCCCCCCCCATTATTATTAATAATAATGAAATAAATCAATTAAATAGTGATTCTATTTCACATTGCATTGTGTTAGGTTGTTCTTTATATTTCAGATCTACGTAATTGACAGTGCCGACAAGAAGAGGTTTGAAGAGACAGGACTGGTAAGTGAAAAGGAATCAGACATGTGCATGTGTAGTGAAGGGGGTGAGCAGCTTGCATGTGAATGTGTTTGTTTCGGTTTTATTTGTCTCACACACTGCTTTGTGAATTTATGGCCTAATGGTCGGAAATACGTTTGAATGTTTATCATTCAGGAGCTGGCAGAGCTGATTGATGAGGAAAATCTAAAGGGAGTTCCAGTTCTGATCTATGCAAACAAACAGGACTTGGTAACCGCCTCACCTGCCAGTGAGATCGCAGAGGGTCTTAATCTACACACCTACAGGGACCGCCAGTGGCAAATTCAAGCCTGCTCTGCTGTGTCTGGAGAGGGATTACAGGTAGGGTGACTTTGTGTGCGTGCGTGCGTGTGTGTGTGTGTGTGTGTGTGTGTGTGTGTGTGTGTGTGTGTGTGTGTGTGTGATGTAATAGAGGTTGCATGAGGGATACAGGTTGCATGAGGGATGGGATGACATTATACTAGCCTTCCATATTGTCATCAAGTAGAAGCCCACTAACTTCTTCCACAACATACTAAAACTAAAACACATACGCAGTATTCAAGGAGTCTCTAAAATGGTCTAGTTCACCCTGGAAGTCTCTAAAATGTATTCCCTATTTCTCTATATTTTGCAGGATGGTATGAACTGGATTTGTACAAATGTTTTAAAAGAAAAAGAGAAGAAATGAACCACAAAGCACGTCTGCCTCAACTAGCCAACCAACAGGCTTCTCTTAGGTTTCCATTTTAAATACCTACAAGGTACAGGACTGATCTTTTCAAACAAAACCTAGTCCTGAAAGCAAACAAAGAGAATCTGCACGACATCTGGAATCAAATTTACAGAAGGATAAAGAAAAGTAAATAAACAACTGAAAAAATATTTAATTTTTAAACCTCTTCAGGTTTGTTCCCTTGTAATGAAGTGAGCAGGAGAATGAAATGTTTCTGCCACTTTGCAGCTTTTGTTGACATAAAAATAAGCAATTGAAAACAAAGCTTGATGAAGGATATGATCTGGTCAAATAAAATGGATTACTAGTTTGTATATAAATACTATTACTTAAAAGATGTCTGTTTAGTTAGTTCAAAAAGAATTCAAGCAACAAAACACTAAAGGGATCATACATTTTGTTTATCGTGTACAGTTGGATATGTATGTTTTGTAGTTTGTGAGTTTTAATGTTTTTACATTTTTGATTGTTTTATTTTTACATGCATAATAAATCCCATAGTAGCTGTAATTTACTGCCAAATGCCTTATTATAAGGAACGTGCCAGCTTCATTGGTTGGGGCAAAGCCCTGAGGAATGCTTTTGCCTCCACTGACCTTTGCAAATGCTAAATTTGTTTTAATATCTGAATGTCTTTGACTGGCAGTGGGAGAGTTGCTATGTTGAGGGTCTGAGTCAGTGGGCTGGGCTGAGTGCTGTTTGTGACCTCTCTGGGTTTCGTGTCTGGTGTAAGTGGTCTGTGACCAAGGGACATATCATGTTTTTACTCTCAGAAATAAAACACACACTCAGAGGTTTTGAGAGAGACACACAAACACGCACGCACACACACACACACACACACACACACACACACACACACACACACACACACACACACACACACACACACACACACACACACACACACACACACACACACACACACACAGTACTTATCCAGGCTTCAACACATACCAATCATCCATGTAATAAGACTATGATCTAAGCTTGAGGTGTCATAGTTCTGAGAGACCCCAGTCTTTTCGTGCTGTTACGGATAAAAAGTGGAGACAACTGTGCCTTAATAACTTTTATTTACTTGTGCTGCCTGAGGTAAGGACTTGGATATCTGTATAGAATCTGTGGATAGACAGATTTTGGTATAAATCTGCTTCTGAATGGATTATCAAGACAATACGTTGATATCATGCTTTAGTTTTTTTACAACATGTAATGGGGGTTGTAACCTATTAAGCCGAGATAAATCCCTTGTAGCCTAAATGGGTGTAATATTGTGCAGATCCTATCAAGGCCCCTTAGGTTCCTAAAGATATGTGAATTACAGGACTTGGTCCGCAGGGCAATTATGGTGATGCCGGCACACAGTAACCAGATCAAAACGAAGACTCCCCTGAGCCAAGGCCACAGTGGGGAAGGGCAAAGAGGTAAGATTTATTATCCAAGTCTGCAGTGGTGTGTGTATTTGCACTATGTATCTCTCTGGTTTGTGTTCTTGGGACTACTTACTACTAAATTATTTTTGTAAAAGTGTTTTGTGTGTGTGTGTGTGTGAGTGTGAGTGTGAGTGTGAGTGTGAGAGAGAGAGAGAGAGAGAGAGAGAGTGGGGGAGGGAGTGAGAGAGTTCAGTAAAATGTTTAATGTAATATTGTGCGAAATACTATAAATCGTAAGGTGACGATTACTCTTTAAGACCCATCACCTCCAAACAATATAAAAACAGTGAGAGAGAGAGAGAGTGTGTGTGTGTGTGTGTGTGTGTGTGTGTGTGTGTGTGTGTGTGTGTGTGTCAGAAAGTTAAGTGTTTTATTAAATAGTTATATTCTGCATATCAAACTGATCAATTATTTGTCCTTAGACCATCTGGACCTGGGTAAAAAGGTGAGTGTACCTGTAGACTTGATGTTGGAGGAACTAAAGCTCCATTCTAACAGAGGATCCCAAATGTTCCAGGACAGACACATACGGATGGAGAAGTTCACCCTGGAAAACATAGGACAGGTGTGCAAGCAATCAGCACAATGTAGCTATGTGTTTTGTTTGATAGCTATTCAATGCAATAAGGTGTGTAATGTATTTTCAGTGCAACACAAACAAGTAAGTGTGAATCAATGCAATAAGCATTTGTATTTGACAGATTAGACAGTTTCATTAAATAAACATCCTTTCTCATCTCATTCAGATCAGTGCATTTCATTCTCCCCCTTATAAACCATAGTGTTTGGGGAAAACAGCAAACAGTCTAAATATCTCTTTCTACCCACGACTAGTCAGGTGATGGTAGATGTAGTATCCCACCCAGCCAGCAGGAGGCATATACGTCTCCAAGACAACAGAGGAAGCTCAGTACACATTTGTCCATTGAACAACTAGAGAGAAAGAACATGATCACCACTTTGCAACAGACAATTGCTAAGAGCAACCCAAATCTACTGGCTCCAGGTACCTTAGAATGTGTGACTTGTGGGTGGGTCTGTGTGTCTGCGGTCTTGTGTCTGAATAAAATACAATTTTTATCATCATTAAACCATCTTCTCTCATCTTGTTTTACTGTTCTTACTCTGTTTATGTGGTATTCTGCTCCCCCTTAGGTTACAGTGCCCCTCTTAGAGATGTCCCCCAAGAGAAGTTTAACATCACAGTGATCCCTAAGTCATACAGGTTCGAAAAAAATGCACCAACACAAGTCAAATAAAATAGACCTTTAAGGCCTCCAGTAAATTTGATTACTTAAGGGGTTAAAAGTCCTTTGCAACAATAAGGGCTTTTAAATCTCAGTTAAACTGTCTTGATTACAGCTGTCCATGGGGGGACAGAGAGATCGACAGCAACAAGCCAAATGCAACAATCACTGCACGTCTTCCCGGACTGGAACGCAAACTTAACCCAGACAACTACAGGTGCTTCAACAGGTAATGAACCCAAGTAAATAGCTCCCTGATTAATAACAGCAAGTCAAAACTTCTAGTATGAGCGTTCCGATGCAACACTGTAAACAAGTCTCAGAGAGTAACAGGATCATGGTGATGCTTCTGGGAGAGTTGCCTCCATAAACAACCCAACTGTCTGCTTATGAAACCTAATGCTAGACCTGCGCACCCAACCCAAGCTTTCAGGTTGCCATCCCTGGCCTATACAAACAGTTTGAATCGCACAGCAACCTGGCTACTACACGGGTCAACAGGTTATTTTACTTGTAATTTGATGCTCTCATAACCCCAGACAAATATTTTCTCCCTCCTCTCTCAGAGCTCCAGTGCCTTTCTCGGGGACATCAGGCAGCTTGAGAACCCTCCCTCTTCCTGGGTTTGAACGCCTCCAGGCCCACACTGAGCCCTGGCTAACCTGGGAGAGAATGTGTGAGCGGCCTAACTTTAACCGGACGCCCCAGGGCTGGGCCGCACATTTCACTGTTTGCACAAAGTACTCTGAACTCTGATATACCAAAGAGTATTCTGCATTTAACTGGAGTTTTGTGTGATATTGACACATTATATTTCCATAAGTAGGCCTATTAGATGGGCAATTTAAGCCGATTGAACAAATTTGATCAATCTTTAACGTGCTCGCCTTCCATAGGGTCTTCAGGGGGTCAACGTGCGTGTCTCATATCAGTAAGGGTTTACAATGGTTAATACAACGTTTAAGGAACATATGCACATTATTCCACCTTTGCATGAATTGGATTTATGCTAAGTAGCAAGGTGGATACAAATTCTCATTAAAAAGAACACGAATGCGATAGTCTGAAGTTTGCAACCAAAATAAATCTTCATGGCCGTGCTCAAGAGTTTGGGAACAATTTTCTATGCCGGACAAATAAGTAAACGTTGAACTTCTTGGCAGACCAACGAATTGGCGTCCTCTTGCGTTCATAGTGTTCCCCTATCCCGTTGCTGAGCAAGAAGCGAAATCTCTAATTCTATGCTCCCTTTTCCCTCCGATCCGGCGTCTGAACAGTACGGGATGCCCCAGATCGCGTAACACTTATTCCTTGCCTTCTCATCTTCATGGTACAGGCAACTAAATAATTTTGGTAAGTTACAACATTTCAATATTTTGTTCGTCTTTTTATTTTGTAGACATACGCGTTTCCCTGTCGGTTCCCCTGTCCAACTAGCTAACGTTACTCGTTCCGTGGTGAGACAGCTGGACAACGGTGTAACGTTACTGCTACAGAGAAATAATCAGGCGAAAAGGCTAACTAGCTAGCGTTAGCTAGCGTTAAAGCAATAAGCTAGTGGGAAGCAACGATTTTACGCTTTAATATGACTAAGCGGAATGCGGATTTAATATTTGCCTTTAAACCATGAAAGTGATAGATTGCCATTTATCTTTGCAGCCCCCCGCAAAAAACATGATATAATGACTAATGTGACTAGTGAACTGCTTGGCTAGCCAGTTAGCCATCAGTGTTAGCGACGTTTGCTAATCGAAGTTAGCCTTTCATTAGTTACTAGTACTGAGATATCATTCACCTTCGGCCGAAGACATTGAATTACTGGAAAAGCTTTTCTATTGGCCAATTTGGTTTCATTCCCCCCCCAAACTGATTGTTGCTGTCTTTAGATGTAGTGCCATAGCACTGAGTATAATTCTGTGTTTTTCTCTGGGTGTGTGAGTCTTTGTGTATTTGTTGAGGGTGTTGAGAAGATTCTTTTACCAACATCTCTGATTCTAACTTACTCCAATCATGCATCCTCGTCCTCTCTGGCAGAATGTAACTGTGTTTCAGTCTTTCTCTTTGTTGACATTTTTAGTATTAGGCTTAGTGGTGTACTCTCAAACTGCATTAATTGAGCAGTTTGTGCTGTTTGTACATATTTCATAACAAATAAAGTTTTTCGGTAGGACCTAGCAATTAAGATATCGAAAATGGAGTCCATAACAGTTGGTTTTTGTGCAGGTGAGAATGGAAACTTCTTTTATTAGGATGCATTTCATTACATGCCTTTGATTCAAATCTCACAAAAATTCTAATGGAAAAGGCCACTTTCCCGTTATTTTTGGGGGATAGCCAAAAATGTTCAAAGAATAATGGATACAATATCAGCAAATGAAAGGTAAACATAGCGTACTGGAGTGATAGCAGTTGGCATTGGGCCAAAATGGTTAAATTAGGTTATGATGTTATGTAAGCAAAATAAGAGCATATTCCTATTATTGTGAGTGATGTTGATGCTAACTAAAATCAGGGTCACATGAGAATGCATCTGGCTGTCTGATTATTAAGTGCCCTGGGGTTGTGTAAAAATTTTGCCTTTGCCTTTTTAATTTTCGTAAGTAGGCTAGTTCATTTAGACTATTTTTGAATCACTAGGACTAACTTCTGTCTGGTTTTATCGTCAGATTGGAGTCTTTGAGCTGCAGTACTGTCTCATGTAGACTAACACTGTATGAGACCCATGCAATTGCCATTGATCCAGATAACTGTTTTATCCACTGTCTGTAAGATACAGAAACCAAATTCCATAGCCGCTGCACCACACATATGCTTGTACACACATAAACATCAATTCTCTTAATCAAATGTCAGTTCTGTCTTAGATTTAAACTAATTCCTAATAAAAAATCAAGCAAAGTAAATTAGAGTTAACTACGTATGATTAAGGTATATTTGATGTATGCACACACTTTTGTGAACAGTTCAGATCAATTTTTTTATCTGATTGGAATTGCAGGCTGTCTCTCTGCAGACCACTTTCTTGGTTTAATGGTTAACTTCTTTATCAACAGAACTTTAGTAATAATCTTAGTTAAATAATCAAGACCTCTAACTAAGGCATTTGATATATTCATTGGCCTTAAAAAATGCATGAATGGAACTTTAACTAAAAGGCAGTATTTCATGACCCTACGCTAAGCTTAGTTTAGATTGTATGCGTACATCTTATTTGATGTACTACTTATGAAGTTAATAATTTGACAGGTTAAAGTAATAAATAAATCAAATGTCTTATAATAGAGCGATTACAGAGAAAAATGATTTGCCTTTATTGATGGAATAAAGTCCTGCATACAAGCCACAAGGAAAAAATACATTGTATAATATCATTGACACAAAGTGTTAGGAGGGTAAATAACCCAGATCCTTTCCTTCGGAGTCATTAGTGTCCATTGGCTTTAAGCGATTAAGTCCCATGCCCATCTTGCAGAGGATTAATCAGGCCTAATGGATCTTTAGTAGAACCAAGACCCGTTGTTTTTACACTGTAATCCTTTAATATGTTTTATGGTCTATTTTATGGGGATGCACACACATCTCTTGGTTGGCAGAACCAGTGCATCCAACTCGTGAGTCGTGGATGAGATTTGAGTGTTCTTTGGAATGATCCTGGGGAAGCTTTTAAACGCTTTTAAAGGGGCAGTTTGTCCAGGGCATTACAAAGATCATCCACCACTTCTGTTCTATACCGTGCCCATTAGTCCATTCCTCCATCTAAGCGGCATGATATGCTGGCTTGCAGGCTATAATCCGTACATGGGGATGCTTCTCCTGTCTAGAGCCATGCTTTGTGTTGAGGCATTCTATTGTGGTGTGGGGATCTATAAAACATTTGATGTCTTCCCTTAGTAAAGTTTAATCTGTGTTTTCTTTGTATTATAGAGGCTGACGGACAGCTCAACCAATATGATGAGACCCTTATCAATATTCAAAGCCTACTAGACCAATGTGAACTTGTTATTGTCTGACTTCTGCTTCAGGGTTATCTCACTCTGTCTGTCTGTCTGTCTGTCTGTCTGTCTGTCTGTCTGTCTGTCTGTCTGTCTGTCTGTCTGTCTGTCTGTCTGTCTGTCTGTCTGTGTCTCTTCTCTCCACCAGTTTTAGTTCTCTTCATCATGCAGGGTGCAGTAGGCTAATTAATCAGCTGTGTGGGTATGTGCCCATGCTGGACAACTGCAGAACTATTTGTCTTCATTTGCCAAACCCTGCCAGGCATACTCTTCTATCTTGCTTCCTTCCTCTCTTTCTCAGTTTGTCGCCATCTGATATAGGAACTCTGAACATACTCTCAGTCTGCTTCCCGATTAACACGGATATTGATGTACTTGTGTATCACATTCTCCCCATGCAGCCCTCTTTTTCACTCACCACCCAGCCTGTTCAGCTTTGAATGCAATCTTATAAAAAATGAAAAGAAGTTTAGCGCATACGTACTGACAGCCTGCACAAGCAATTTGTGTATGCCTTGTGAGAAAATCTCCCTGAAAGCAAGATGTATGGTACGTGCTTGATTTGATGGATTTGATGCAACATCGCGCAAATTAGATGTCAATATATTTTTGTGATGACGATGAGTCAACAATCCTACTTTGAAGCAATTTTCTATTTCAGTATCCTATCTATCTATCTATCTATCTATCTATCTATCTATCTATATATATATAAATAATTTAACTTCAGTGGGTTTTTAGGTCACATTTTAAACCACTGTAAAGTTCAGTGTGCTTGGTTGTCTATTGTTGGATGAACAATAGGCAGGTTGTGCCTAACATGCTGTTAATGATCTCTGTGGCTCTATAACCCATTTATCTTTGTGACTTTATCTCTATGTTGGATTACAGTTCGCCAGTAAAGCACTAGTGTTCTTTTCTGTTTTGAACCGTCCATTTTGACTGGGTGGATGTAATGACTCGTGCAATGATTAGTTGTTGTTTTTCTGTGTCTCTCTGTCTCAATCTATATCTTCTGGGCTGATTAGTCTTGACTGACCCATTAAATCTTCTTTCAGTTCCAGATTGCTGTCATTAGTGGAGCTCCGAGCTGATGCTAGCCTCTAAACTAGAGCCACTGTTTGTGTGTTGTGGGCTGTTCTATGTAAGGCTACACGCCTGACATATGGAAAATAATAATTTTCCTAGTTTTTGGTAATGCCTCTTCTTCTCACCCTATGTTTCTTTCAGTGGGGAATTTAATGACATGACACTTTTAGGTGTTGTTTGCTACTGTACTTGAGCACATTTTATGTTCAAAGAACCCAGTTAACCCTCAACATTTAGTTTGATGATGATGCTTTTGCAAACTTATAATCCTATATTGCTGGTTTGCTAGCACCTCTGTGCTCAAAACAACTGAACCCCATTTTTTTTTTACATTTCTGTGGTTTTGAATCTAGTCAGACTCAGTATGGCAGCTAGCCAACCAGTCAGTCGTGCAACATCCTTCCACTCAGATATGCACAGTTACTTAGCAGTGCAGCCATGTTCTCTGCATTACAGTTGAAAGGCCCACGTTAACAGTCCAGCAGTAATACAGTGTTAATACATAACATTATGATGATAATCTGCCTGTGAGCCGCTAATCCTCTGGCCTGCCTACTGGCTAACCGACTGAGGGCTATACACGACTCTGCCAAGGACTGGCGTTAGGCTGAGCGCTGTAGCTGTAATCACACACCCTATGGATTGGTGGACATAAATCTCCCGTCAAGCTGTGTGAAAAATTGAATGGCATGGGTATCATCTCTCTGACTGTTTTTCCCGCGTCTGACTCACAGACCAAAGGGATAGGCCTAGGGTACACCCAATATTTACACAGACAGTAATTCAGTTTCTAATTCCCTCCCTCATTCATGCGCTCACTACTTACCTCCCACTGTAACTCTTTCTCTCTCTCTCAGTATGTCAGGGGAGCAAGATTCCTACCTGACACCGGAACCGTTGAACCGGAGCTACCACTTTGTTTCCTGCATGTTGGTTTGGGGCCTTGTGGCCCAGAGATTCAGCAGCAACATCATCTCACCCGTGTCAAAGCTAGTATGCATAATAACTGCTGCAAAAAACAGGTTGCTGGTGTCTTTGACGAAAAGTGTTCTTGCAAAATGTACAGGGTTATTCTGCGGACTAGCGCCATAAAACTCCAGTTTGTAGGAATACATTTTCCCACAGCTTGATATGCAGTGATAAGTTTGGCCAAGACTCAGAAGCACAGTCTGGTTGCTGGGCCTGCTGTCTTTTGTGCCCTGACCCACAGTGTCTTTCCCATCTTATGAGCCAGACTTGTGGCGGCTGCTGGCCTGCTTGCCTATCCCCCTTAATTTTTCCTGCAAATAGAAACAGTGCCGTAGGATAAGATGTAGGGGATCTAGGTCTAGGCCTGCATTTTTTTATTTTTATATTCATGGTGTCATAGACTTTAGCTCAGCCTGCCCTGAATTTACCTCTTTGTTATAGTCTCTGTTGTCAGTAAAACCCTTTGATTATTTAATTGTAGATCTAGACCAGCCTGTCGCTGTCTGACTGGGGACGCAACTCAAGGCTAGAAGTGTTACCAGGCTCAAACTTCAATATTTTAACACTGAAAAAATGTCAGTAGATCCCTAGACTAGCTAACAGTTATAATGCATGGTGCATCACAGGTGAATTGCTACCCTAATTAACAGTGTGAGAGCAGGTGCATCACAGGTGAAATTCTACCCTTATTAACAGGGATAACGATGAGATCATTAACACTTTCTGTTGGCCTAATTAACACCATTTTGTTCTATTATGTTCCATCCATTCATTAAAATAGAAGTTGTTTACATAAGAACTTGTTCAACTGAATCTTTGGTGAGCATGTTGTAGGTCCAATAACCAATGGCGTAAAAATAATT
Source organism: Aplochiton taeniatus (assembly GCA_017639675.1). Lineage (NCBI taxonomy): Eukaryota > Metazoa > Chordata > Actinopteri > Galaxiiformes > Galaxiidae > Aplochiton > Aplochiton taeniatus. The sequence continues at coordinate 40,011,976 of CM030172.1, read as the reverse complement.
ATACAATGGAAATTTTCTCTATGCTTTTGTTTGTCAAGAACCGTTCCATTTGGTCAGGGTCAGGCCAGCCCTGCTCTTTTCAGCCCACAACTATTCTCTTACTGGCCAGTGCCTTCTGGACATAAAAAGTATGATTGAATTCGATAAATTGTTTTTTTGGTAGACTTTCTGTCATTATGCAAAAAATAATTAGGCTAATGCATTTAGCCTACTGGCTAAAGATAATAATAATGAGTAGGCGGATTATCTTCCATAGGATATCAATGTTTTAAGGCTATAAGATGATAGACAGAAACATTGCGGCCAGGACATCTAAGATTCAAACTAGAGGATTACTAAGGCAATGCATAGTAGGAAAGTGGAACAATCATAAAGTACTTTGTTCTCTGTCTGTTCTTCCTAGTTCAAACTTGTGGAATAAATGTGAAAATTCCACTATGCTTTGCTCTCCAAACTTTAACACCAATACAAGGTCGTCCACACTACACTTCTATCTATTGTGAACAGTGTAGGCTACTCAACTGATCCAAACAGTGTAACCTTTGTAACATTATTCTATAACTCAAAGGGTTGTACTAGTGGCAAAGAGAATGATGAAACACGTTCAGTTCATAGGGGTTGAAGGGGCTGGTATTGTGTTCGTACTGGTACATATCTGTCTGAAAGACATGTCTGTAACTGGGAATAATTCCATGAGAAGTGTAGGCATGAAAAGATATCATGTATCTTTTTGAAGGGGCAATTAATCCTACTCGTGATTGTAACACTTCCAACAACAACCTGTTTTAAGCGATGGAAGTTTATGACTGATTACTAAGTGTTACTGAGAGTGTGGCCGTACATATTTTAGAATCCCTGGCTCCTCCTAGAGACGGAGAGTATTGTCTTTGTGTTTTCAAAAAGGGGATTTTAGTCGCTGTTTTAATCACAAAAAGGGGAATATCAGGGATTGGCTTTACTGTGCATAATTTTAACTTAGACACATACACACACAGTCCCACATTCCCCTGACAGTAGGTTGGGCTCATAGAAAGTCAGGCTCTTGCATTCTTTAGCTTTTTTGAAAAGAGAAGGAAAGCATATGTAAGTGGACTTTTTCTGGAGAAAAACGTTAGATCTGCTGCTCTTTTGTTCATAGGTATACATTTTCCTGATGTGCTCAATATTATTTTCAGCTGCGTCCTATTTTTACACTCCAGATACAAATATTAATTTGATATGGTCCCAGAATGCATTAAAACAACTAGCAGATCTTAGTACCACATCCTTAATAGAAAGCTCCTGTACAGACTCTGTTTTATAATTATATGAGCCAGCACACTGTTAGATGATAACCTTTCTTCCCTTGTCAATCATTTCCTAGGGAAGTCGGGAGATTAGGCAAAGACTGTAGTAGCCCCACCCAGCATAACTGGCCCCTGTGATCTGACCTGACAATTCTGCTGGTTTGGCCTCTGAGGCTTGTGGAAGACCTACCAAGGAGACAAGACACCAACACCACACTGTGGCTGGAGAGGCCCAACACCGTTCTGACCACGTCACCAGGGTGAGAGTCCAAAGATTTTCTCTGACGGAATCATAAGAGATAGAATATGTGGGCATTCTGTGTCCATGAAATAGGACAATAAAGCCATAGAAAGACAGTGGGAGAATAATATATGAAAGAATAAAGGAGGGATGAATAAAACAATAGTGAAAGAGAGAACATTTTCTCAATGTTGTCACCATAGCACAAAAAAATAGAGGCTGCCGGTTCATATAACTATTAGGCTGGCTTAGTGCCCCAGTGGTAGGCTAGTAGTAGCTTGTTCAGCAAGACACCACACACACAGACCTGAGGGCATTTCAGCTTGTTCTTAAGAATACAAAAGACCCTTCTTTCAAAACTGCAGTTCACACCAATATTGGATCGCTTGAATGCAAGAAAAAGAGTGTAGAGTTTCTAAGGCACAGTGATCATAAGGAGCCCAGTCACAATAGGGTGAGTGGAGAAGGGTGGGGGTACTCAGGTATTTGATGTGTCTCATTCTAAATTATTGTTGTTGCCCCATATTCTTTCAGCTTCTCTCTTCCTCAAGTGCACAGCGTCAATAATACGGGTGTGGACCCATTCCATTTGGGAACGCTTTTGATGTAGAGTAGGAATCACCAGCCTATCCTAACCCTGAGGTTATTTCTCACATAATTGGAGAATTTTAAATATGGCGAAGGAACACCTTAAAGAAGAGAAGAGGAGTAGGAAGCTGTACGATGAACAGAAATTAATAATTGAGAATACTTGTTGTGAATTATTAATGTAACTGGGAAAGACATCTAATATGAAATGGCATGTGCTTGTGCACTCGTGTGTGTTCCGTCTACTTAACAATCTTTCAGAATAGACAGACTTAATGTTATTATGCAACTTTAGACTGCAATTAATGAAAAAAGTGTATCTTAATCTCTGGTTCTATGTAAACTAAAAGTCATGGGTGCAAATATATTTGCCTATGAGCACCTACTTTAGTTTCATTTCTTATCCTGTGCTAGAGTACAAACTTTCAAACACTTTTCCCAGATTTTTTAATTTCCTCAGCAAAACCTTTTTATGGTTTGTCTCATCTCCGTAAAGGCTTGCTAAATAAATGCATGTTTAGCCAACATTTCTTTATGTGTGCGTGTTCACAGCTATCGCATGCCTGGTAATGTGTTGGTATTTGTTTGCTAAGCTTGTGTGTGCTGTATAATCTCCATATGTAGGCATATTGCTTAGTTTGAATGCCTTAAAAGACTGCCACTGTCATGTGGCCATTACTATGGAATCAGGAAAAGAGATGAAAATGACCCTTTTTAATCTACTGTACAGAACTCGCATTCCAAAGCCTTATCTACATTCAACTGGCCGTCTGAATCAAATCTATTTAGTACCATAGTCTTGCATCTTGACTATTTTATTACTTTGTGAAAGTTAAAGCGCTAAGTTCAGCTAGATGTAGTCCTTGCACCATTAACATCCTTGGTCTGACCTGTGCCTTGCTTGCAGACCTTATTCTGTCGGGCTACAAAAGTAGGTAGTGGTCAGAAATTAGATGCAGCATCTTTAATTCATACTGACATCTTGCATAGTATGAGCATGCACTCATGCATTAAGACAAACAAACAGACTTTGGTAGAACAAAAGTGACCCACTTTAATTGGTTGTCCCAGTCATGAATCTGCTGTTGTCAACCTTTTATCGGATTCCTTTACTGTCCAATATGATCAGCTAGCCTGAAATCTCTCTCTCGCTCGCTCGCTCGCTCGCTCGCTCGCTCGCTTGCTGTGTCTTTTCTCGAACTAGGAATAATTATTAACCTCAGCTTAGATTTGAGTGCACAAATCTGAATTATTAGAGAAACGTCTAGTAAACATCTTTTCAGTATAAAAGTACACACTCGCACGCAAATACTCCACACTGTAGTTGTAATAAGGTTAGGTGTATCATGTGCTGCCTGTTTTCCATCTATCATTATAATGAAGATTAATGAGAAGCTGTATGCTGTGTCCGTACGGTAGCCAGGAGGGACCAAAATAGACGGGGGAGTGTAGCATTGTCTCTTTTGTGTGTGTGTGTGTGTGTGTGTGTGTGTGTAAAGGATAGTAAATGCTCATCTGGTAAACTTCTTTAATGTTAACCGATGCCTGCCAATGGAACACACACACACACACACACACACACACACACACACACACACACACACAAGGCTAAACAGCTGCTTGTATTTGGCAACTAAAATCATGTCTAAAGAGATAGAAACAGAAAAAACAAAATGCAATTGCGGTGCTTGCTAGAAGTCTTTTAACTTGTGAATATATGAGAATGTCCACACATCGGACCAATCTCCCAGTCTTCACGGGTGTACCCTCTCACCTCTAGATATTTGGCATCCCCTTTCAGTCTTTATCTCTTGAAACGTATCTGTGTTTTGCACACGCAATGCAAACCTCCCATCATAGGGAGAATTATGTCATGGGGTTGTTTACAATTAATGGAAGGTTAGCTTCATCACTCTGGAGCAGGAGATTTACAGCACTTGCATGATCACACAATCCCGTGCATCAGAAGCATTATGGTAGGCTCCTCTTGTTGCTCTGATCCAGGCGACTGCCCCACCTCCCCCATTCCTACAAATCTGTTCCTAACACAGTCTACACTACGTGTATTGATTCCAACAGTAATGCTATTAATATATCTTACTAAAATATGTCTGTGAAGATAAACTCCCTTTTTAAGATTCAGCGCACAAGACAAATTCAATACTCAAACCGTCAACTGTCTGTTTATGTGTAAAGTGCGACGACATCGTCACACAGCTTCCACCCTAACAGTCTGTTCATGTTAGTTTGGAAACTGTTTGACAAACTACTCACTTTGCTTAGGCCTTTGTGACAAATAGTTGTCTGACAATGATTCTGTGCACTTTGATAGACAAGGTGAAAGAGCTGTCCTGCATGCCCGCTGTCTGTCCTGCTGCTAGCTCTCTGGGTCAGGGAAGTAAGCAATGGAGCAGTAGAGATATTGTCCCTTAGGCTGCAGATTGTCAGTTTTTACAGTCAGTGTGAGTTGTATCTTATGTCCTTCATCCATGAGGCCTCTGTGTAAGACAGGCCGACACGCAGGCACAAGAGTGTGTTCTTTTTGTGCTCTGCAAGTGTGGGAAAGTCGAGACAGCCTGTCACTCCCGTGTTACGTCCAATGGAATAGCACTGGGCCTCGCCTGACGCGCTATGCCTACTGGCCACCGGCCGGAGAGAGCGGGTTTGTGTGTGTGTGTGTGTGTGGGGGTGGGGGGGGGGGGGCAGCAGCATTAGTCCCAGTCTGGTAAGCCTGTTGCATGGGTTTAGACTGGACCTCATGTGGCCGCGACAATAGCGGTCTTTGTCGACGGCCCCTTAGGGTGGTCGCTGTGCTACTGTTTGTGTTCACAAACGTTGTCCGTTTCCCGGTAGGATTGGTCTCCTCCTCTGAGCTTTAACAAGGTAAGAAAAGAGAATACAGGAAGGCAACCACATCAACCCATCCACCCCCACCATCTCTGTCCGCTACGCACCCCTGCCATCTCAAGATTTCTCCCTCCAGCAGATAATCAACCGGAGGAAAGTGGGACAGAGCGCGCCCAAACTGTAAGGCGTGGGTGTCAGTCTGAATCTGGTATGTCAATGTCCTTGTTCTCTTCTCACTCCTGGATATTTTCACTTCTCTTCCTCCTCCTTTCCCCCTTCCCAGCATTTTCTTTCTAGTGCGGCGCTGCAGCCACTTGTTAGGATTGGAAGCGAAGTAGCACAGCCATTTAGGGGGGAAAACGCAAAGCAGTTGGCAATGATGCTAACATTAGCGACGATTTTATATTAAAAGCTGAAGCAAATTATTACACCACATGGTGAGTAAGAAAGTTTTAACAGAGTTACGTATTGTAATCTCAAATGTAATGTTCAGTCCCATGTCCACCTGGTTCAAGAGTGTCCCTTTTGGTAGATACAAGACTATTTAAAATTTACATATTTTCTCTGTTTAAGCACAGATAATATTGAAGTGAAAAAAAGTATTTTGTTTTCATCCTTGTACTCAAAAGTACACTCTTTCAGTTCTTTAGGCTTGTCTCTTATTTTAGTCTAAAGGGTAAAACTTCTTCTGAAGTGTCTTTATTTTGGTCCTCTAGTCTGTCAAAGTACATGTCTATCTTTCAGTTTAGCTGTTGGCATGGTGTGATAGAATAGCAGCTTGTTGTCACATCTGTGAGAACCCCACAGGTGCTAGCTCTTTTCAACTGTTCGATCAGTGGAAAAAAACATCCTCTGTTACTGCCACTCTTGTCAGCACATAAAAGCCATGCGTATAACTGCGAGGGAGGAGTGAGAACCAGCCGTCTCTAGTCCCCCGTCACTTATCGCCACTCTCTTTTGACGGGAAAGACGCAGATGTAAATGCACCAACAGAAATCCCGATATAGCCCTCTGATCTTGGGGATCCAGATCCTAGTCTGTTTGTGCTGTTCTTGCTTTGAGTCTGTATTTGAGACTGTTTCTCACACACACACACACACACACACACACACACACACATGCAGACACTGTTTTGGATATCTGGTGGCTCCAGTGACCAATCAGTGAGTGCACTTCATTCCTCAGGCTCATAACACTTCACAGAGTCATGTAAGTAGAGATTAAAATGGGGTCAATAATAGTGCTTTTAGAGAGCCAGTCACTGACACACGGGCTCAGTCTTGTTTTGCGCTTGTGTCTGTGTTTGTGTGCGTGCACGCATTAATTTGATTCTGTCTCTGCTCCTTATAAGCTGGTGCATTAAGTGTGCTTCTTCTTTGGAGAGAAACAAAGAAACAAGGTGGGGTTGACCGACTGTACGTATCACCAGCCTTTGGGACCAGCCGTGTCTTAACAGGTCGCCGGGCATGCATATTTGAACGGTATTTTGTGTGTTGCAGAATAGATGTTTGGCCTGAATAGCAGCAATGTGAATGAATATTTGAACAGTTTATTGTTTGCCCCTAAAGTGCATGTGAATAGGCTTTTAAACTAAATAGCGGTGATGTTTGCCGACCTGTGTGGGCCTATTACCAGCCAGGCTAATGCCAGTTTGATCTAATAGACTACAGTGTCAACAGGCCTTTTGAAAAGGATCAAAGGATGTAGACACAACATTCTTTAGAGAGCTGTTCTATGGAAAAACAGATTGTGGGTCATATGCACATGTCTAATATTAATATGGGAATAGTAATGTACACAAAATCACCTTTTGAGGTCTGTTTTCTTTGTGTTTCTGTCTCTCAGGTGTTCTAGCATCATGCTTGGGGGATGACGTGGCAAAGAAAGACACTACTGGATCCCTGCTGCGACCATCTGGATCCAGCTCTTCCCAGCAAATACCCTTATACCGGTCCTAGTGTTAAACGGGGTACCTAGGCCAAAAGCACAGGGCGGGGGGTCGGGGTTGGGGGTGGGCAGAGGAGGGTAGGGGGGCATGGTTGGGTAGGTGAGTGGGGTTAAATTCAATGTGCAGGCCGGATAGCCCCCTTGCTCCACACACCCCCCACCCTAGCCCCCTACACTGAAGGTACCCTCTGCCCAGCCCAATACCTCTATCACACATCTGCCATGGTCACATGATAGAGATTTAAAGGTCTGTTGTTTAAACCTGGGAGTCATAATAGGTTCCTCGTGGTGTTTACAAGCTGATTGGTAGGACGTAGACCAGGACCCGTAGGTGCCCCCACCCCCCCGCTGTGTCCCATCTGTTCCAGCCAGACTATGCTGCTGGCGTGCGGTGGTCTGAGGCGGCTACTCCGTCAGCTCACCCTCCAGACCAGCTTGCTCCTCCTTTTCCTGTTCTGCATGGTCAGCGTCCTCGTCTCCGCCTACTTCCTGTACGGCGTGCGGCGAGAACTCGAGCCGTCCACAGGGGGAGGGCCGGGGGGAGTGGAGGAGGGGACGCTGGCAGGCTGGCAGGATCGGTTTCACCCGGACCCCTCTCCCACAACCTCCTCGTCGTCCTCTCTTCGAGGAGCCCATGCCCTCACCTCTCTCCCTGGGGAGCCTGCGTCCGTTCGGACCGAGCCTGTGGTGCTGGTGTTCGTGGAGAGCCAGTACTCCCAGCTCGGCCAGGACATCGTGGCCATTCTGGAGTCCAGTAGGTTCCGCTACCGAACTGAGATTGCTCCAGGGAAAGGGGACATGCCCACGCTGACGGACGGGGAGAGAGGGAGGTTCACCTTGGTGATCTATGAGAACATTCTGAAGTACGTCAACCTGGACGCCTGGAACAGAGACCTGCTTGACAAGTACTGTGTGGAGTATGGAGTGGGAATCATCGGCTTCTTCAGGGTGAGACAGCACTCGCGGGACTCCCACGTCCTCCCCTCTCATACTCTCCCACCCTCTTCTATTCTTCATATCCTTTTATATAAAGAGATACTTACCTTAATTCACACTTTAGAATTAATTCAAGAATACAGTGTGTGTTCCGGGGGGAAAAAAACTAAAAGGGATGCTTTAACGGTGTCCACTTGTCTCTCCTCTTCTCCTGTCCTCCTTCTCTGCAGGCCAACGATAACAGCCTCCCCAGTGCCCAGCTGAAGGGCTTCCCTTTGTTCCTCCACTCCAATCTGGCTCTGACGGACTGCAGTGTTAACCCCCGCTCCCCGCTGCTGCTCATCACGCGAGGGGGAGAGATGGAGAAAGGAGCCCTGCCTGGAGATGACTGGACCGTCTTCCAATCCAACCACTCCACATACGAACCTGTTCTCCTGGCCCGAACACGGATACCAGATCTGGCTCCACTCGGAATGGGGATAGGTAGGTGTTTTGTGTGTGTGTGTGTGTGTGTGTGTGTGTGTGTGTGTGTGTGTGTGTGTGTGTGTGTGTGTGTGTGTGTGTGTGTGTGTGTGTGTGTGTGCGCTTAGTTATCTTGCCTTCACGTATTCAACGTTTTATCATTTTGTTTATGGGGGTGTGTGGGTTAACGATGTCTTCCCCTCGTAACAGGTCCGCTCCATGCGTCGGTAGTCCAGGACCTTGGTCTCCACGACGGCATCCAGAGAGTTCTGTTTGGCAACAACCTGAACTTTTGGCTCCACAAGTTAGTGTTTGTGGACGCCGTGTCCTTCCTGACGGGCAAGCGGCTCGCGTTGCCTCTAGAGCGCTACCTTCTGGTGGACATTGACGACATCTTTGTCGGCAAGGAGGGCACGCGCATGAAGGTTGCCGACGTCAAGGTGGGCTGGGGAAACATGGATTACTGTTTTCCGGACACAGAGGGAGAGAGGGAAGGATTGAGCCATGCACTTGAAATGATTTGAATGAAGAAAGAAAAAACAAGAGAAGATTTTATCTCCCAAAAGGTTACTTTCCTAACAAAACAACATTTCTCTTTCTCTTTGCACTGGTGTTTTTCTTTCCAGGCACTGCTAGAGACCCAGAATGAGTTGAGAACGTCGGTCCCAAACTTCACCTTTAATCTTGGCTTTTCTGGGAAGTTCTTCCACACTGGTGAGGGGCGCTTGATGCAATTTTGTATTTTGCAGATGTGCTTTAAAATATGCTTGATTGTCATCTTTGTTTATCTGTGAGTCAACACTACGGGCATATATATTGTTGTATTAATTTGACTTATAGATAATCAAATACTTACCCAGAATAAAATGTCATAACACCTTCAAGGATGGAAATGGAGAAGCGTTAATGCTGAGCAAAATATTTTTGGAGGGGGTAATGAGTACTACTCTTATCATTGTCATTGGTACATTTCTTATCTTCTCAATCCATTGTTTCTGGATGGGTTGCCCATACTCTCATTTGTAAAGCTTTTATGCTATGAAGTGATACACATGCCAAACCTTTGATGACATTTTTCTTCCCTCTTTCTTTCTCTTTTCCCTCACTCCCCATTCCCTTGGTCAGGCACGGATGAGGAGGACTTGGGAGATGACCTGTTGATCTCCCTCAGTAAGGAGTTCTGGTGGTTTCCCCACATGTGGAGCCACATGCAGCCCCATCTCTTCCACAATAAGTCAGTCCTGGCAGAGCAGATGCTACTCAACAAGAAGTTTGCCCAGGTCAGATAGCTACCTCTATTTGTTTCAGAGCCAACATTTCTTTGCTTTGCTTTTGCAAATTATTATTTCATATGAATCCATACAAGATCCCAGAGTTGAAACGTCTGTATTTTGGGCCCTTAGCCAAACAAGCACATACGCAAACAAACACATCTTCCAACGGAGCTGTTTTCCCCCTGTCAACTCAGGAGCATGGTATCCCCACCAACATGGGCTATGCGGTAGCGCCACACCACTCTGGTGTCTACCCGATCCATGTCCAGCTTTATGAGGCCTGGAAGAAAGTCTGGGGGATCAAGGTGACCAGCACCGAGGAGTACCCCCACCTCAAACCTGCTCGCTTCAGGAGGGGCTTTTTCCACAGCGGCATCAACGTAAGAAAACACACACCTTACTCCCACTTTCTGAAACAACCACACCAGCCATTTAGAGCTCATAGCGTTTTTTTTTCTTTTCCTGCGTTTAGTAGAGAAGTGTGAAGTTGGCGCGACAGTGTTATTTCCGACCCCCACGCCTTCCCGTGAAATATTCAGCGTCACCTTGACATGCACCGCCACACATGATACGCACTGACCCATGCTCAAATGAAAAGACACTCTGTCAGACCACTTCTCTTTTAGTCATTCCCCCTTTTTCTCCCTCTTGCTATTTCTAATTCACAGCAACTACTTGTGCCCTGTGTCCTTTGTCCTGTTGGTATGTGTTCCAGGTGCTGCCAAGGCAGACGTGTGGTCTCTTTACACATACCATCTTCTACAATGAATACCCAGGAGGTTCCAAGGAGCTGGACAAGCTCATTAACGGAGGAGAGCTGTTTCTTACCCTGCTGCTCAACCCGGTCCTTACACAGTTTCATTCACACGTTGTCTCTTTCTCTCTATGTTCCACACTGGCTCTCACACTCTGGCTCTCTCCCTCTGCTCCCCTTCAGATCAGTATCTTCATGACCCATCTGTCCAACTATGGGAACGACCGCCTGGGCCTGTACACCTTTAAGAGCCTGGTCAAGTTCCTCCACACCTGGACCAACCTGAAGCTGCAGACCCTGCCCCCTGTCCAGCTGGCCCACAGATACTTCCAGATCTTTCCCCAGGAAAGGGCTCCTATATGGCAGGTGCGCATATTGCATGGGCCCAGGTGTGAGTGGGCCAAAGATAGTCCGTGTGTGACTGGTTAGTAGGTGTGTGTTCTGTGTGTAGGGGCCACTTTAGGGGTTTGGCAGGCAAGTGGCCTGGAAGGTTGTTTGACTACTGAGCGTGCTCTGTGATAGGGGGGATAGTATTCAACTCATTACCCACGGAACAGATGGCAGCACAGCGAGATCGAAGAATGAAAGATAACAGTAAAGTTAGCAGGGGGAAAAAGAACAGTTGTTTGTGCAAGCAAGGAAGGGCACAAGTGAGGGAAAACGGGTAGGAAGGGTAAGAGTAGGATTGGTGAAAAGAAAAACAAATCGAAAAATGCAACTCTATCGTTCTGTTTCCCTCTCTCATCCTCTCTTCTTCTTACGACAGGATCCTTGTGAAGACAAAAGGCACAAAGACATTTGGTCCAAAGAGAAGACTTGTGACCGCTTCCCAAAGCTGCTGATCATTGGCCCACAGAAGACCGGTGAGACACGTTAAAGACACTAAATTAGTAGTGGCTTGTTTTCCGAACTCTTTCATCTACAGTAGCAGAAATCCAAACCTAGCACATTACACAACAGAGAAAGCAGTAGAGAAAATAGTGTTATTGCAGACAGACAGTTTTTTCTTTTTCCTTGTATTTTTTATCGTGGCCTTAATAGCTCTTCCAAGTTTACAGCCGGGTCTGATTAAACTGAAATCGCCGTTCTCAAGAGAGCCCTGTGGGCTCGTACTGAGAGAAAGGCATGCTAAGAGAGAAACAATGTGGTGGGATGGGGAGAGAGGCTCAACCGGGGGATAGGGAGAGGCATAGACAGACAAAGGGTGTGTGTGAGAGAGAGAGAGAGAGAGAGAGAGAGAGAGAGAGAGAGAGAGAGAGAGAGAGAGAGAGAGAGAGAGAGAGAGAGAGAGAGAGAGAGAGAGAGAGAGAGAGAGAGAGAGAGAGAGAGAGAGAGAGAGAGAGAGAGAGAGAGAGAGAGAGAGAGAGAGAGAGAGAGAGAGAGAGAGAGAGAGAGAGAGAGAGAGAGAGAGAGAGAGAGAGAGAGAGAGAGAGAGAGAGAGAGAGAGAGAGAGAGAGAGAGAGAGAGAGAGAGAGTATTTGCTTCTTCCAAAACAAGTTATTAGAGCCCTGGCTGAGAGTTTCTTGTTAAACCTCCTGGCTAATAAAATACAGATTACAGGGCTGAACCAGAGCTTATTTGACACACAGTATTAAACTGTCATCACCTGCTCCTAGCCCCTCTAGGCCTAGAAGCTCTTCTGCTATTACGTACTTTTATTGAATTTGTTTTCTTTTTGTATATTCACACACACACACACACACACACGTGTGTATGGCCCCCTACATATATACAAGCCCACTGACAGGTAGAAAAGCAGGGTCAGCCACAGTTCAGCATGCCTGAAGCAGTGGATGCTTACCTACAGTACCTTGCTCACAGATGCAACCGCAGTGGTCGGATCTGTACTCAACACGTGTTAACGGATTCTTTCCAGTCACTACAGAACTTGCTCTGCATGCCTGTTCCACTGCTACTGTCGGCTTATTATCCAGCGCTGTTGCCTAGTCAGAAATGAATTATGCAGGCATTAACAAATCATGTGTACCAATAAAGAGTTGTCCAAATTGTCTTCCAGTTTATAGAATAGAATTCTAACACTTGCACACTTTCTTTGTAGGCACCACAGCGCTCTATTTGTTCCTGGGCATGCATCCAGATCTAACTAGTAACTACCCGAGCAAGGAAACATTTGAAGAGATTCAGTTCTTCAACGGACACAACTATCACAGGGGCATCGACTGGTACGGAAAAAGATCTTACCTATACCCACCTACTTAATTTTCCCCTTCCATCCAAACCCCTTTACTTGTTTTTAGACTGGTATTGATTACGGATCATTAATATTATCTTTCCCTGGTTTTGGGAGGGACAAATCCAAAGCGTGTGCCGATTTCATGACCCATCGTTTGCTAATCCTACCCCCTCCCAGGCGTTTTATTGAGTTCATAGCGCAGGTGTATACAAAGCCCATCAGTCACCCATTGTGTCTCTGTCTCTCTCCCGTCTGGCTCTCGGCCTTAGGTATATGGAGTATTTTCCACTCCCCTCCAACACCAGTTCAGACTTCTATTTTGAAAAGAGCGCCAACTACTTTGACTCCGAGTTGGCACCCAGACGAGCAGCCGCCCTCCTGCCCAAAGCCAAGATCATCACCATCCTCATCAGCCCGGCAGACCGCGCTTACTCCTGGTACCAGGTGAGAATACAGCACCGATTTACATGGATGCGTATATATCAGGAGGCACCGAAAACACATGCAAGTGAAGCTAGGAAAAACATTGAATAGGTTTTAAACGTCAATCTAGTCCCCACACATGGTTGAAAATAAACATTCGATTTTTACATCCCTTAATGTGGCAGTGACATTTAGCGCCAGGGCCATTATCAGGAATAGAATGTCATATAGTCATACTGTTATTAAGACCATGGTGCCTGAATGTTAAGGAAATAATAGAAAAAGCAACGGAAACACAGTGGGCTGACCCTTTTTTTTATTTTCCCTGCGTCCTATGTGTGTGTTCTACTCTCTATTAATATTGACAGATACAAAACTGCCAGGAGTCGTTGTCAATGTGGAAATATCTCCCCTCTCTCCTTTTCCCCAGCACCAGAGAGCCCATGACGACCCCACGGCTCTGAGGTACACCTTCCACGATGTCATCACTGCACCACGTGATGCTCCCGTCAGGCTGCGGGTTCTACAGAACCGCTGCCTGATACCGGGCTGGTACGCCACACACCTTGATCGCTGGCTCACACATTATCATCAGAATCAGGTATGTGCTGTTTTTGTGACGTGTGGGTGTTCAGAATGTAGGATGTGTGCACCGTGTGGGTTTCTAATCCTCTGTGCCCCATATAGATCCTGGTTCTGGATGGACAGGTTCTAAGAACAGAACCTGCTGCTGTCATGGACAAGATCCAGAAGTTCTTGGGCCTGACCAACACCCTCAACTACCACAAGATACTGGCGTGAGTCACATGTTCTGACTTGGGATCCAATTTTATGACGTGAACATTATCAATAAAAAATAAATGTCCTTGAAGGTCCAAATCATATGTGCATTGAACAGTCAAAAACTTGCAGCTAAGGATGGACCTTAGAGAAATTAACAGGTTGGGAATAGAAGTGGTTGAGACCTGAAAAGAGTATGAATAAAGAAAGAGAATAGAATATAGACTCTTAATAAAAGTCAGCTGGGTCCTGGCTGAGAAGAACAGAGGGAAAGAGAGGGGAGCAGTGTACATCAAACTTTGAAATAGAGCTCTGAGGAGATTCTTCTGCAGGAGGTTTCAGCTGCTTTGGAAGGAGCGTGGGTCTGCTCCAGTCAGATGAGCGCCGTAGTGTGATGTGTCGGATTTGTTTGATGTGATAGCCGCTGTTCTCCTTACTTTACTGAAGAGAATATTTTATCGCCACAGCAACATATTTCCTCTCCTCTGCCCCTCTTCTTTTCTCCTTCATTTTATGTTTTCTTTTTTACCATATTTTCTAACTTTTTATCATGTTTTAACTTAACTTTTCTTTCTGCCTAAACCCCATTGTATCTACTATTCTTTTTCTTTATTTTTCTATACTGCGAACAGTAGGTGGTTATTACATTTTCTATATTTGTTCCCTCTGTATTCTTTTCTTATCATATTCTCCCCTTCTCATTTATTGGACGGATATGACAGACACTTAAGATATGTTTGCTCTCTTTGGGCACAATGCACAGTTAAAGGGATACTTCCCCGATTTTAGAAGACAATATGGGTGGTTGTTTGTGCTAAATGAAGTAAGTATATGGAACGAGTTTGGGTAGTTGTATCAACATAAGTGAAAGAACAGTATTTTTCTGACCACCAGCATTTAAATTGTGAATTCACTGTAAACCACAATGCCGTAGCTCATTGCGCGGACCAAACACCTTCCATGCCCCACTAAAGCCATGAGCCTGGCATCGCAAAATACTACGCTGGTACTAGCAAACGTTATCAAAACATTTGCGTTATTGCTTCATAGGTACAAGAACAACTTGTCTAGCTAACAATACGTAGCCGATTTATACGCATATAGGCAAAAAAAAAATCCAAACGTTAGCTTGCAGACTGAGACAACTTGAGGAGGAGCCGCTAGCTAACGTTATATAACATCTACAGCCTCACATCTAAATGTTTGCTATTCAACATGACATATTATATTAGCTAGCTAGCAACTTACACAGCTGTATCTGCCTCCTCGGCCCAGCAGGTCTCGACTGTCTCTTCCAGATCAACTTCGATATTCTAAAATAGGTCTACAGCCTTCCCAACTGTCATATGCACAGCAAAACTTTTCTGTCTATATTCCTGGCTGGAGGGTGTCATATTTGACAGCAGAAACTGCGCCGTCCCACTCATTGCATGTCAGCGAGCTGTTTTTCTCTGTATAGCCATCGGTAAGTTGTACACCAGCAGGCAGCAGCTCGAGTCCAGCTGCTACACGCTAGCCTTCAGCACTAGTTTAGCTGGTTTGCCTGCAGTCTGTAGCCTAACTGTTGTTGCATTTCTTTCTCTCGTTATAGAATGTCCTTCTGTTAAATTAATATGGCTGAATTTCACTGTCCAACAGAATATCCACATCATCCATATCCAAGTTGTCATGATCTAGGTGCATAAGATCACAGCAAATCGCTCCAGCATTGAACTACCCACATTTTGATATACATCACTCAGAACCAGGAAATGCCCGCTGCCTGGTTAGAATCAACTTTCGTTTTTCAAATTCAGGAAAAGACTCGACGCAAAGAGAGTAATTTTGTAAACCTGTTTTAAACTCTACGGTTTGATTGCAAAATAATATATGACGATGCTATATGTTAAGTACAGCATTGGTATATGATGGAAAACATATCAAAAGATAGAAAATCGGGGACGTATCCCCCCTTATGGTACATTGCATTTGGATTTTTTTTTTTTTCACCAGGTTTGACCCAAAGAAGGGCTTCTGGTGCCAGCTGATGGATGGGGGGAAGACCAGGTGTCTTGGAAAGAGCAAGGGACGACGGTACCCGGACATGGACGCTGATGTAAGTCCCCATTCTTGTCCCTTAAGGGTTGTTAATAGTCTCCTTGTAGTTACCTGGACAGTGAGGGGAGTGATGGACAGAGAATGGCCTCTGTTGTGAGTTAACCATGTTCATTGATTATGTCACCTGTGTCTGGCAGTCGCGGGCCTTCCTGAGGGACCACTACAGCGACCATAATATTGAGCTGTCCAAGCTGCTGTATAAGATGGGCCAGCCGCTGCCCAGCTGGCTCCGAGAGGAGTTGCTGCACTCCAGGTAGCCGAACGCAGTGGGGACCCAATAACCTCTATCTACCACCCCTCCATGTCCGCTAGGGCCCCTTGCCCCCGTTTTGTCATCCTTCCACAGGACAGCTGAATAGACAGGTTTAAGGGGTTTTAAGGAGAGACATGCCAGCCCTCGACTGTCGCCTGTGGGACTGTCCGCTCATCAAGCAGTCTCTGCATAGCATACCGCCCCTTCCCAGCTTAGTCTCCAGGGAGCTGAGGGGCGGAGGCCTGGCCCTCTTTGTAGCTCCGCTTTAAGAGCTCCTTTATTAGCCATCCAAACCAGGGCCCTGCTGTGAGGGGGTTGGAAGGGAAACAGTGGGCTCAGCGGTGGAGTGGGATGAACTGACCAGACAATCCCTATTCCTCAAAGAGAATGGACAACCAAGTGCCATGAATCGGGTTTCATGGATCAAAACATTTAACTCTGTAAAAGAGACAGATGGGAGTAAACAGAGGCAATAGAATAAGATGAAAGATGCGACAATTTAATGACATTTGGGTTTCTCTTTTTGTACACTCTGCAAGGATAAGATGACCAATACTAAATCCGTTGTGCCAGGATGTGATGAGACACTAGCCAATTTAATGGAGTTCAAGTGCCAGTATGGAATGTTTCACAAAGCATTTGATTGCTATTTTTGTTTTTTTGATAATTGCTGTGAACACTCATATTTTAATTGTCAGTGATTAATTTCCTTCCTAAACGATTTCACTTCGCTTCACATATTAAACTATGTAGTAAATTGCTTCTGGTTTATGTTTGACACTCTGATTAATGAAAAAAAAAGAGAATGTAGGCCTAAAACATTGTCACAAACAGTGGAATTCAGTATAGGTACATACAAGGTACTGACTTTTACTATTTAGAACAGATGTTTGTTGTCTTTTTATTGTAATGTGCACTTTGTACACATGATCTAGTAAATGGAACCGATCAGTCTCCAAATAACAGAAATATCAATTTCCTTTTTGTCATTTTATGCTATTCTAAATCAATTAGGGGATCTTATTTTTCTCATCTGTTCAGTCATGTGTTTTGCTCAAAATAGCTGTCTTAACTACAAGACATGCTGACCATGATTTTGAATGAAACAAACACAAGATTGCTAACTCAAAAGAAATCACAGCAAAAACTAAATATGTTTTGTGTATGTGCTAAAGACACCTGTCTTGCTGGCCTGTAAAATGTTTTGGATTATTTGTATTTTTTATGACTGCCTTAATTTAAGATTCAAGCCCATTACTAAACTCATGCCATGTAAAGGTTAAGGGTGTTTAATTTGCTTTGTCCAACAAATTGTACTTGCCAACTAACAATGGATTGTGTAGGATACAATACAGCTTGGGGGCAATTTTTTTCACTCTTTTTTTTTTTTTTTGTCCTGCCATTTCAGTAATCACAATGGAAATATAATTTTACTTGAAGGGGGGACGGGCCATGTAGCATGCATTGTATTTATTTTCATCACTGCCTGTTCATCCATTTTAAAGATTATATTTTAATTTGGTAATTTATATTTTATGTGTTCCATTTATTCAATTCATGGAGTGACTGGAAATGTATGTACAGTATGAGTAGAAGTTTTACTAACTCATCCATCCCAACTTACAAACTGAAACATTTGCACCAAAACAAATGTATATGTATGATTTAAGGCCTTAAAATGACAATATATCACTCAGATCTTAAGAGCACATTCAATATTCGGGATGACATATTATATTTAAGACTGTATTGGATTATTTCAGTGTTAGATCCCAGTACCCAGATAGAATTAAACTAAGCCAAAAGTTTGTCAATTTTATATATTTTCTCTCAAATCTAGACTAGGTTAAAATGGTTAAAATTCCTATGATGGCATAAGCAATAACTCAAACACTATCTGTTACTGTACATCACCAAACTTGAGTTTACATAAGAAATTCAGATACTTTGAGTTATTTCCCCAGGTTAGAGGCATGCTTTTTCATATAGTTTGTTTTGAAATGGATGCTAGATATTGCTGGTAGGCCAGCTCAGCCTATATAGGTTCATGATAAGACACTTGCCTACATGCCCATGTATGTCACAGGCATACTCAATGATGCTGCTCTCATTTTAACCTGCTACAGTAGCATGCAATTCTATTTGATCCTTATCCTCAATTGTTGATGTTTTACGATGCAATACTATAAGCTTATTGTAAGAAAAATTCTCGTTTGAACCGTTTTATAAATACCTCCCTTGTGCACTCCCGTCCCTTAAAATTTATTTTTAAAACAACTTTGGGCAAGAATCCAGTGGTCGTCTACAGTTTATTTTACATCTCATTTAAAAAAAAAACACATTTACAACTTGGCCAAACCCCATAAGAATATTTCCTACACTAATGTACAAATAAACATAAAAACTGGTTTACCGTCAGTGGAGGGGTGTCTTATCCGATTGGATTGAAGCAAATCCACTGTGAATGTTGGCCTCTATATCTGAATGTTGGATATGAATGGGTAGTAATTACTATTAATGGAGTATCATTGAGTCTAAGGTATTGTCATAATATTCTTCTGAACTGTACAATCAAGTGTTGTTAATACTTTTTTATTGTTTGTAGCTAATATTTTTGTGATTCTTAATTTACAAATAAAGAAACCACTGTTTTTTAACTTTTTTAATACAATCTAGTATTTGCTTTGTACAGATATTACACAAAGGTATTATAGGAACGTAGCTAATTAAGATGATGCAACGATGTTTGTTAACATAATAATTTATTGGAATTGATAATGACATTAGGAGCCCTTACATAACTTGGTTAAATAGTAGGGTTTTAAACTTTTCTCATCCCAACATAGAACATTAAACTGTTAAGCTAACCTAACAAAATAATTACACATGTTTGTTATTGAATTAGAAACGCAGAGAGATAGTTATACAATTCTGTTCCATAACTGGATCATTTTTTTTAGATTGAAGATATTATGCATTTAGCTTAATTCCTTAGGCCTACTATTCACATAACACTTAGACAATTCTAATTGTGTATTGTACACCAGTTAGGCTAAATAGTACACCATTTCAGATCGTATTTAGTACAAGCAAAGTGTTTGTGTGAAGTAGACCTAGCTTTGCGTGTGTTGCATGCGGATGTACCACCGTTGCATGCCGAACGCGGGCCCTTCGTTTGGGCCTCGCGATGACAATCCTATTTGTTCTTGAAAAATAATACAGAACAACCATGTATCTTCAATTAAGTTGTCGAGACCGTACCGTAGAATGCAACATAACGTGGCTGTAATGTAGAGCTGCAACTTGAACAGAAAGATAGAAGTAGCTCGCCTAAATGGTGCTGCCATTCGTTTGCCGTCTTTAAACTACAGTATCGTTTTTAGACGTGGGAAATTAGAGTACCCACTTCTGAAGCAGTGTGTTCAAAAGGTTCATGTGAAGCAACTTTTTCTACTCTGAGCATTGTAAAACTTAAACACAAAAACAGACTGACGCTAAGAAGAATAGCAACAACAAGTATAAATTCAGGATGAATTCGGTCAGGAATGTCAATTGAGCTCATTAGAGCGAACCCTAGTTCGCTAATCCGTTCATGTAGAAGAAAAGTCTATTAGCGCAGCCTATACTGTGTGTGTGTGTGTGTGTGTGTGTGTGTGTGTGTGTGTGTGTGTGTGTGTGTGTGTGTGTGTGTGTTGTACATTCATATGATAATATAATATGGGAAGAAGATTATAATTATTATTTTTTTTACATGAATACATATCTATGTGGTCGTCTGAATGATTCCAAGCTCTCAAGTGCCATCTTTGCAAACATAACTGTTCATTCATGACTTGCTATTCACTTACAAACCGCGTGGTGGTAGCACAAATGAGCAAGACCAATTTCCGGAGAGAAGCTTCAACTTTCAACCCGGTTGCAGTTGCTCTTTCCTTTCCTGTTTCGACTTTCAACAGAGACACATATAGGTAAATTGATGTACATTTTTTATCCACTGTAATCTATATTATAGTGGTGTATTTTGTTAGTTATGCAACATCTGTCAAATAATAAGACGTCTAACACTTTTGAACAGTTGAACATTTGCTGCAGATATTTTTTTTTCCTTAGTGAATTTATCTGTTCTTGTAGGCTGGGATATCGGCCCACAATGGAGGTCGGGCCTAACTAATAGCCTCGTAATAGCCTAGTAATGCACAATACATACAGCCAAGCCTTATGGACAATGTCTTGGAACAGTTTTTTTCCTTTGTTTTGAAATAGTTCCGAGTTTTTGGGTGTGCGATTGGATTAAGGTGTTGCATTATGCTTTGAAGTGTTAGTTTATTGCAGTAACGTTACAAAGTTAATAGCTTGCGCAGCTGTGGCTAGCTAGTACGTTCGCATGCTGTCAGTTTTGCTTCCATTTGAGAACTATTGCTAATTTAGTTTTACATTTTGCTGTTTTACTGTTCAAGTTACGTTTGAGGGATACACCGACGTTGGTGGTACTTGTTAGCCCGTGATTTAGTTGGTGCATAAGCGGTGATGCTGGTTCTGGCCTTCAAATATTTATCAAATAGTGGGATTATTAAGTTGGTTTATCGGTCATCTTTCTAGCTGCTAAACATGCACTCAGCTTTGATAATGTCTGACGTTTGGACGAAGTAACAACAAGCCTTTATTTTGGTAACGTGTAACACTTGGTAGCATAGTTTCTTTTAGCAGGCGTTTGATTCATGTGGCCGATCTTCTCATTTGTCACCTCCAGCTATGGCACCTCGCAAGGGTAAGGAAAAGAAGGAAGAGCAGGTTATAAGCCTGGGGCCACAAGTAGCAGAAGGAGAGAATGTCTTCGGTGTCTGCCACATCTTCGCCTCGTTTAACGATACATTTGTACATGTCACTGACCTCTCCGGCAAGTAAGTATTAACTGCCGTTTTGGTAAACGATCTAGGTTAAATTTCTAAACATGTTACCTAACACTTTGCGTGAAGAAGAAAAGAAACATGCCTCGTGATTCAATGCCTTACCTTTACCGTTATTTTCTCCCAGGGAAACTATCTGCCGTGTGACAGGTGGTATGAAGGTGAAGGCTGACAGAGATGAGTCTTCTCCATATGCAGCCATGTTGGCAGCCCAGGACGTAGCCCAGCGTTGTAAGGAGCTGGGGATCACTGCCCTTCACATCAAACTCAGGGCAACCGGTGGAAACAGGTTAGAGAAATGCATATGAATGCCCCGGTATGCCTGCTGTACAGTCAAGGGTTCTCTTGTGGGTTAAACACAGTGTTGAACAATGTTTTTTTTTTTGTTGTAAGGAGAATAAGAAAGTGTTTGCAAAAGTACGTCAAGAAGAGTAGTTTGTTGTTCAGATGGTTCTGTAGAGTCATTGCTACATGAGTATGTACATCTACTTTTTGCAATCCAATCTCATACCGGCACAGTGATGATCCGTATAATGGCATGGCCCTAGAGTTAAGTCAGCTTCTGGACACTGATAGAAGCTTCCCTGAGTTTGTACATTACATAAGTCGTTGGTTGGTATACAAACACACGCTATCCACACAAGCTGGACCTGATCATGCTCCAACAACATTTTAGTTGATTGTGTTAATGGTATTTGTGGTTTGATGAACATTTGTGTATAGAAGTATTGCAATGTCCAACATTCACTCATCAACTGACCTTGTCTTCCAGAACCAAGACCCCAGGCCCAGGCGCCCAGTCGGCCCTTCGTGCCCTGGCCCGTTCCGGCATGAAAATTGGCCGCATTGGTAAGATATTCTTGAATATTCAAAATAGAATGGCTAGACTGTTTGTGTACCCATCTTGTTATTGATAGTATTTACATTGATGAACTACAGAAATTGCAGTCATTTCAATGCATGGTCCACCCATTTTAAGGTACCAAAAGACTGAAAAGTAAACTATAGGATGGGAGATATTTTCAAACTAAACGTAGCGCATTTACAAAATGTTATTACTGAAGAGAATCATACTTTGAAATAAATTCAATGCCTCCGTATACTAAACATGCTGCCAAAAGGTATTTTATAACTTGTGTTGAATCTCAATACATTTGTTTCAAGTTAAGTTTACAAGACAACAATGGTCTCCTTTATTTGAATAAAGTAACCCTATGTAATGTTATTACAATGGCTATTTATTCTTGCTGGTAAATATTTAAATTGTTGTTTAAATGCCGTAGCCAATTTTCAACACCAACATTTGGGGGAAAAACTAACAGGGTACTACTGTAGTGTCATATTTGAACACAGAAGAGACCTTGCCCATTGTTTATTCAAACTAATATTGACATGCATTTTGAATGACTGGTTGAAGTGCTTCATTTCCTGTTTCGTCCTGCAGAGGATGTCACCCCTATTCCATCAGACAGTACACGCAGAAAGGGAGGTCGTCGTGGTCGTCGTCTGTAAATGTGCTATTTCAGAGTTTTTCACTCAATAAAAGGTTCATTCCAGCCTCTGTCTTGTCTTTGTATAACTCTAAAGATTAGTTGTTTGCTTGTTTTAAGTGGCCTTATTTTCTTAGGTTATTTTAGAACTCATACTCCTGTATTTGCAAGTTTGGTTTGAAAATGTGTCATTTTGGTAAAGGCAGTTCCATCTTTGGGGAAAAGGGTTCTTAAATTGTTTTCCAGACACTAAACCACATGTTCAGTGTGGTGATGGTTTGGCTCACAGTAGTACTCATAGGTGTACATGAATATTTTGTGTGTGTGTGTGTATCTGCGACAGTATGTACATACACAAACAGTCAAATAATGTAATTACTCAATTCCTTAACTGTTTTCATTCACACAAGTAGGAACTATAATGGACAAATATAAACCGGCTGCTGTTTTCAAAATAAACAGAAAAGTGAACAAATGAAGTATTCACACGTCTTGGTAAAATGGTGGCATTTTGATAAGTAGTGTTTTCCAACCAAAAAAAGGTTTTAGTCGTGTTGCGAAGAACTCAAGTATTTTCAAACTGAAAGGTACTTGCAGTTCTGCTGATTTGGTCTAAAGATGAGGTAATGGTTTCAGTGATTGTGACTGCCACTAGGTGTAAGTCTAGTCCAACTTTAAAAGTTCTGCAATGGGTAGATAGGCTGTTACATTACTTTTTCTCTAGCTTAACCCACTGTTCTGAAACATTTCTTTAATCAAAACAATAACAGCCATCAAAACAGAAACACTAATCAAAACACTAAATATCTTTTGCAAAAGGCACGAACATCAAAACTGAAAATACTTGCAAGAAATGTCCATCAAAACAGAATAACTTATCTAATGAGAAGAATGTGTTTTCATGACAGGCCTTTGTCACCATACTAACACAGTCTACCATAACAATATTACTTTCTTGCAAAAGGCTCTACGACACTCAAAACTAAAAATGTTAATCTCAAAACCAGATAAATTCACCAAACAATACATTTTTGTCTTACTTATTTTACTTACTTATTAAAGTGGCAAAAAAAGCGTTAGCTAAACATACCAAACACTAAGAAATATGACATACAGTACTGTAAATCAGGACCAAATTGTACAATACAGCATATCCATAAGAATACTGTAAAGCACACAACCCTTAACAAACCTTTTCCAAATCTCATAAAACATACCTTAATGTGTACAAAGGACAATGACCGCAATAAGCGACTGTTAAAATGGCGTCATCACAGTATTGCTAATCCCAATATGAAAAGTAAAATACAGATAAATCTTAACACGATTTATCTCTACTCGACCAATTCATTTTCATAATTTTACATAAATAATGTAAATGTTAGCAATGTTGCATCAGTATGATATACATTCCATGCAAAACAATCAAGTATACTTTTCAGTTGGATGATTGACTAATAAAAAAGTGATAATGAGTGTAACTGCGATATAGTTTTATGAGGAGTAAGTGTTATCTGCTGCAAGAAAATTATTTTGTTTGGTAGACATGAGTTACACAATACATTTTTGAGGTTTGTGTTGAAAATTGTAACTTCAATTAGAGAATTGTGTGAACTGTTTTGAAAAAGACTGCATTCAATCTGCATTTGCATTTTTTTCTGAAATTAATTAATATAAATTATTAATGATAAATGATATACTGCTGTGGAGAAAGGGTTGTCTGTTTCAATGGCTGTGTAATTTTGATAAATGGAAGTCTGTTTCAAAACAGTGGGTTAAGCTATCGAGAAAAACTGTAAGATTACATAGGTGTGATAAGAACAAAGAGGCCAAAAATAACATTCAGATTATCAATAGAATTACAATTACATTTCATCCAATTTAGAATATTTACAATGAAAGGAATTCAGAAGCCTGGTGTATTTGTAGCAATACTGCTGACTTGAATGTATTATATTTATCACTATTAACATAATTGAGTACTTTGATTTTAAGAAAATGACACAAAAAGCCCAACTAAACCTGAGAAGTAATTTTTTTTATATATAACATTGCCAGGTGAAAATGGTTGGCTGAACCAAAACCAAACCCTTCTTCTTGGGAAGATTCCTACTGGGGAATACCAGGGGGAATACCATTAGAGTAATTTGTTCCTCATTGCATGTTGCCCAAACCCTTTGTATGTATCACTATTTCTGTCAGTTTACTGTATGGGTTTTTTGTGAGACTGCCTGACAACAGCTGATGGATTTCAGGGGAGTTGTCTTTTGCATGTTGAGCCATAAACAGACTGCCACTGGTAACTGATGACGTTCATGTTGCCAACCAATCAGAAATTCATTTTGAAGAATTGCAGAAAAAGCCCTACCCATTGATGAATGTGGGGAATCCCCATAGACAAATTTGCCTGCCCCCTTCACAGATCTAAGGCCAAATTCACCTGCCTCCTTCACAGATCTTAGGCTAGGGGACATACAATGTTCTCATTGTTTTTACTTTGCTATACATAATCCAAGCTCTAGCAGATCAGTGAAAGAGAGTAAACAAGGCAACATAGGAGGGGGCATATGTAAATATTGGTATCAGATAATCTTAGTCTCAGTTCCTCTCCTTCCTTAGCCAAAACCACTTCTGGGATTCTTTGTGTACCCATTGTTGGAACGACGTTGCTTGTAAGGGACAAGATGTCAGATCCCCAGACCCAAACGGAGCACCTTATTTCAAACCAACAGACTGCTATCCATGTTGGAACTGCTGCAGGAGGGTAAGAAACTACAACTGTTGACTAGTTGATTGTCTATGGAACAAATACAGGAAATCATATATGTGACTAATAGTGAGTTCATAAAGATGAAAATAACGTGTTGTCTCATGAACGACAGGTCTGAGCAATATTAGTATAGCGCAATACTTATTGGTTTTGTGTCGTGGTTTTTATAAGACTTATGGTGATACATTTGTTGATATTTTAGCAAGTTTTCCATTTTCTGTGAGCCTCACAGTTAAATATCTTAGCATTGAGAACCATGTTATCTTTCAGAATACTGTCATACCATCATATACTAAGACGCTATTCAATAGATGTAACAGTCTACACAGTAGCTCTACACACCAATGTGAGGCCCTTGAACCAAATCACTTAGCTCTCTTTCTTGTCTCCCACGCCCAGAGGTTCATCCTCCCGGGCCTATAAAGTGGCA
This sequence comes from Aplochiton taeniatus, assembly GCA_017639675.1. Taxonomy (NCBI): domain Eukaryota; kingdom Metazoa; phylum Chordata; class Actinopteri; order Galaxiiformes; family Galaxiidae; genus Aplochiton; species Aplochiton taeniatus. The sequence continues at coordinate 39,986,297 of CM030172.1, read as the reverse complement.
GGGTTCACCCTGCTGGCCTGTCTCCTGATCGCTGGCCAGGCCCTCGCCGCCTACTTTGTCCTGAGCCAGAAAGACGACATCAAAAGCTTGCAAGAGCAGAATGACAACCTGCAGGACGATCTAAGTCAAGGAAGAGCGGGTGAGACATTAAAGGCTTGTGATGGATGCTGAACAAACCTGAGCTGCCCTTATAATGTACCTTACTCTCCTCTCTGATTCTAGCTGCTGGTCCCATCAAGATGCATGTGCCTATGAACGCCATGCCCAAACTGATAGACTTCACTGAGGTACACTTAAAAATGTATATTGTTGCACGGCAGAAGGATACTGGCCACAGTACTACATCATGAAAATCCAATAATCACTTCTAATGATCTGAAATCAGTTTACTGTCATGTAAAGCAATGGTTTCTGTTCCTCATTTTATTCATTTCCACTTTACTACTTTTCTGGCATTAGGAAACTTCTACTGAGTTGCCAAAAAAGGGTAAGATTTATAGAGCAACAACTTTTTCTTCAACCCTAATCTTTTATGACCATAGGGCCTCCCACTTAACCCTTATACCATTACCAATCTTACATATTTTTGTCAAACCTGCATTTTTTTATTTGCTCTTTGAAAAAATAAATAAAAATAAAATAAACTGTGACTGAATAAAAAGATCCTAGGATTATTATGCGAGTATGGTTGGAATTCTTCCCCAGGCCATGAATATGCTACCCAGTGCCAGTTGGAGGCTGCTGGGCAGAAGGTCGTTGCCCTGCCATTGTTCCGCCCACGCTGTGATGATGATGGAAACTACCTGGCACAGCAGTGCTGGCAGGGAAAACATTGTTGGTGTGTGGATACCAACGGCAGAGAGATCGATGGGACATTGGTCAATGGGGCAGCAAAATGCGATAGGGTCCCTGCAACCGAAGATGGATTTGGTGAGGATTAAAATAAATACTTCTCTTTAGGTTTAAGTTAAGTTATATTGAAGTTATATTATGACTGGTAAAAATGAATATTCATTGAAGGCTAGATAGATGTAAACAAAGTGTATAGATTTAAGACAGAAAACAAACCTGCATACAAACTATTACAAACCTGCTTATCACTACAATTATAGCTCAGTTGAAAGGTCTTCTAAAACCTTCACTTCTTTGGGCCTGAAACTCTGACGGTCTCTACTGTCTTGCAGGAGCCCAATGGAGCGAAAACCTTAATTGATAACGCCCACATAAATGTGAATGATTACACATCCTAACTGGTGTGCCTTTGTTACAGATGTCCAGCCTGAACCAAATCTGGTGGTTTCATCCAAGCAATAGCCTCCTTTAAGGCAATTACAACTCTACAATACTGATCCATCTCATCTTCTTTCAACTGCACTGTACCCAATAACTTTCCACACTAATCTCTTGTAAATTGTTTTGTAACAATGCACCTTCCCAAAGGAACTGCTAGTTTTTTATGAGATGCCATTTGTAGATTTTAAGTATTGCAATAATTGACAAATGTACAAAAAGTTAAAAAGTAAATACGTAAGAATGTTTAATAAGAGTTGGAACTTGATTTGTAACACACTTTTAACTTAGCTAAAACATGGCAAACTCACACAATAAGTCATCTTTGCCTTTTAGTATAGGCTTTTAGGGATTCCTTTGAAACACACATCTCAATAGGTAGCTTGCATTTGTGTAATACATAGGATCATCTCAACGTTTTATGTCGTTTTTAAATGACTCATATCCTATGTCTGGCACTGGGCATGTGTTACCTTCACTAATCTCTCATACTTATTGACCTGTAATTGACTTGTAGCTGAAAAGAAATACAATAAATTCTGTCAAACATAATTCTTTTATTTTGATTGTGTTTACTTAAGTAGATAAAACAATGCAGAACGACAATATATGAATTGTTTTAGTGTTCGTCTAACTTTACGTCTTACTTTAGTCAGCACAAATTTTATATCTAAAAGGTGTCTAGTTTTAACAAATGGAGTACAGCTTATATAGAATGGATCCCGGATAGTGGCAAGAGAGGGAATTATATAAAATGTATATGAAACTGGAACTAAATATGCACCATTTTGCTAGAACTCAAGCAAAAATATTACCTTTATCTAAAATTCCCCTATACGAAAATAAATAATTGAATGCAAAGGTGTATTTGTTGCTTGCATTTTACAATTATTTCTTTAAGGTGATGATTTTAATTGAGGTATACATCCCAAGTTACTCTTTGAAGGTCAGTTTAGGCACTCTTATGACAAAGGATTGTACAGTAGTCTTGAACACCACATACATACTACACTGTAACTGACTAAAGTTGCTGTTCAATTATCTGACAACTTAACAAACTATGCACAACATATACAGACATTACACACAACTTGGAGAGCTCGTCTTAAACCACTTCTTACTTCAATAGTATTTCCTGTTAAGTACACATTAAAATGTGAACCCCCAGGTAAGAGGAAAGATCCAGGCAAAGATATGTCTTTTTGATATGGTTAATAGTAATGCCCTAGACCCAAATTACTTTTGAACTAATTATGACTTCATTGTAATATTTCACCAGGAAATGGACACGTTGTTGGTTTATATAATAGCAAAAGACAAGCAATTCAAAAACAGAAAAGTATTTAAAATAGGGACGCAACACAGTGGAGCAACAGCCAATTACCCCAAGGTATTTAGGTATTTATTCATCTTAAAATTATTGTATTTTTTCAATGAAATGAGTAAAAGCAGCACAGATCTTTGACCATGCTCTTCACTTATTATAGTGTGACTGTGAATAGCCTGATAAAACTAAGTGGTGGTTCTGGAAGGGTTATCTTTCAAAAAACTGTCACTGGTGGTCTGCTTTTGCGTTTCTAGAATCCCATTCATTTGGATGGCAGCATCTTTGTACAGGTAGCTCATATCAACTGCATGACAATTAGGGGATAGTTTACTAAAATAGATAGATTTTCAATAGATCCAAGAAAATACAGGGCCCCACTCCATTCTCAACTTAAATAATAACCTATAACAAAGCAAAGTTAAATAATAAACCTCATCAATATGTGTCGTAGCAAAGAGGCACAAATGAAGCTACAAATACAATGGCCAAATTGTCTAAAGTTAATTGATAGTATGACGGCTAAAGAAATCATTTGGTATGAAATCAGCAAATTCAAACCCAAAATTAATTATTTCACAATATGGAGCTGAAACGGTAGGAGGGTTACAAGAACATGTTATTTTATAACAATGGTGTAATGATATAGATATAAAATGTTTTACAAACAAAGTACATATACTTTAAATGCCTAATTCAGATAGATAGATAAAATAAAGTTCCTGAATGAACACTTGATTTTTGTGAAATTCTTACTCCTTGATCAGATTTATTTACACCCAACCAATAGGCCAATAATAGTGCATTTCATGAAGTAACAAAAGTGCAGAACACTAAATATTTTACAAACACTATGCAGCTAAATCGTAAAGAAAACATATAACACTCATATAACATTAAATAACTTACAGTGCAGAATAGCAGATGGCGGGTTCACCCTGAATAGATCAATTGTGAATGAGAAACTATGACCGTAACAAGCCTGATAAAGGCATAACAAGTTGTGGGTACAGCAAATATCCTTTAGAGGTCGCTGTTGGTGAGCTTTGTCAGCATATACAGGATTTATACATGACAGATTACTCATTACAATCAGGCCTATTTTTAAATCACACTGTAGATAGGTTTTAAATGAGGCAAATCTAATTCAAGTGTTATCCTTTTTCCATAAAATGAGATGAGAAAACCAATACATGCAAAACTAGCTCTAAGAAGTAAACCTAGATTTTTTTTATTTATTTATTTTTTTATTTTTTTTAAATATGACCCAACCATACCCGTTTCCCAAAATACCCATCACAGCACAAATCAATAACTAGGCCTATATGATTTCTAACATTATAAAATTGAGACAAAGTCTTAATGTGATAGTCCACATTACAAAAGAGATGATTGTAAAGACTTCAGAGTTTGAGACATAGCCTTCAAAGCTTGTATGTATTTGCATTAATCCCATGCATATGCAGCATATCCTTGTAAAGGTAAAAATTATAAAGTGCAATCTAGATAGATTGGAGAGCATTTGGCATACTTTGTTTCGGACAATTAATAAGTAAACAGCAACAGACCTGGGTAAAAAAAGAGGAGTTCAAATACTCGTCTGTTATAGACAGAGGTTGCCCGGTGCATTTAATAATACTGAAAGTGAACTTTGCGTATGGCACTCCAGGTTGGCCTCGCTATAAATCATGATGTTAAAATATATATATATGTTTCTGGACCCTGGTCTGGATCGCTGTTCCGCTCTCCTCTTACTTGAATCCTCCTTTGAGTTTGTTGACAAGGTCTTTAAGGGTTTGTTCGATGTTGGGCACGTCAAAATACTGCGCTCCGACAATGCCTGTGCATGTTCCTACGGCCACACCCAAGACGGCAGAAGATCTTAACCGTGCCACAATGTAGCCTGCCAGGAATCCCTTAAGAAAAGGAGAGGCCAGGAGACTGCCACCCTGGGGGGAGGTAACACATTACATGTAGCTAATTGCTTTGAATAGCAAGCAAGTGTGTATGTGTTTGTGTGTGGGTATATACGTGTTAGACGTTTCATTTAATCTCGTACACATTATACTTTTAAAACACATAGCATGTTACAGTTTTTACCAGTGTATTGTGGGTTTGTGTGAAAGTGTGCATGCAGGTTTTACTTACCTGAGGTATTCCAGCCTGCACTTCATTCTCTACACGTCGTTGGATGTCTTCCAACTGGCCCTTGAGCTCCGCCAGGTCCTTCAACTGACCAATTGGATCCTATCCGTCATCACAAAACCATCACAAAGAGTATGAGACTTTTTCTCTGCTCACCCTAATGACACACACTACTTCGCTAAAACTCTTTCTGAAAATGTAATGGGGAACTCAGTGACCTAGAAGTTACAACGTAGCTGTATAATATAAAGTAGCCTATATGAATGAATGAATTAAGGCTATATATATTTTACGCTTACACAAAACTGTTACTTGTAACAGCCATCATTGCATCATGGTTTTGTTTTGTGCTTAGTAAGCAATCGTTTGTAACATAGAACAAATTAATAATAATAAATAGTGACAAATCAAGAAAGAAACTGCTGACATAACTATACCATCTTAACTTTGACAATAACAATAGTGTTCATCCACCTGAGATTGATTACTAGATGTAACATTTGGACAGTTAGGACAGCTAACGCGGAACTGTAGCAGCATGTACATTATTCATCTAACGTTAATGCTTATTTATTGCAATGTAAAATTATGTGGCAGATAACAACTTTAAGGTATTGTGTTATATTTCACTCATTCGTTTTCAATTAACTAACGTTCTAACTTTAATTCTGGCGTGCTTGTAAATTCCCCAAATCACAGTAAGTCGGTGACACGAATGTTATGTTGAAGGCTAAACCTAGGCTTAGCTAGTAGTAGTATGTTGAATAAACTAACGACGAAACCACCGGCTAACGAAACGTACGATGCCTGCTAGTAGTATTACTAACGCTAGCTCGATGTAGAAATCATCAGCTAGTATTAAAGTTACTAGCTGATGATTTTTACATCGAGCCAACGTTAGCTTGGTGGTAATGAATAAAATGTACTAACGCTAGGCAAGTAGTCATACTAACCTTGTCACCCGTCATGATTCCAACTTGCTTGCTTTGCTGCGCACTGTGCTATGTTTAGCTAGCTAACGTTACCAGTAGTTCCTGCAACGTTAGTAATGTTGCGGTATAGCCTACCTCTCGCTACAGCTAGTAATCGAGGTAGAATCTAGCGAGTTAACGCGGCTGAATTTCCTCATCATGCCGTCTTTGCTAAATCTAGGCTAGTCAAAACTAGCCGAGATTTAACTCGTTTTCTTAATTGTAGAATTAACTTACTCTGATTTCTGCTCTGGACCTTTGTATTTTAAAGCTACACTTTCTGTTACTGACTGTTATAACCGTGATAGTGAACAATTTTTGTCGTCGCGACCTCTGACCTCAGCAGTGTCCTCAGGCTCAGCATTGAATTTCGAGGTTGAGGGTCAGCTAGGCGGTAACAAGATGCATGCATTTTCGCTCTGGTTGTAGCTTGCTAACGACGTTAATCGTGTTTTGCAGTTAGATCGCCTGGCATAAACAGTGTATTGGATTTGTAGCTGAAAACGCGTGTGTCAATGTACTTATTAGACTCAGTATTATTTCTTCAAGACCTATAACTATGTACATTTTGTGCTACAGAATTACTGCAGAACAAGTGAAGAATATAATGAATTGGTAGTGAGTGGTAATGGTAGGGTACTGGTTGCTGAGCAACGGTCTAGCGATAGCGAAAGAGGAGGAGGGTGTTGATGCTTGCGGAGTGGCCAGTCAAGGATGGCCACATGATTCGGCCAAAAAAGACCCTGCTGATTAAGGTGGACCAGATCTAGCAGAGATGTTAATATATTTTGTGTTTGTGTGTTGGGATTTTTAGACAAACCTCCAGTATTAATTTAGTTACTTAAAACAATGCATTATCTACATTCCTTTACATCTAAAGCATATTGCACCTTAAATAAAGGTCAAAGTAATAAGTCTGCTTTTCACTTCACTAAAATAACAGACTATAATAAATTAACTTTAATAATGACCAGTATTTTTACTCAGTCTCTTCCCTTAAATTATGGTTATGATTATATGATCAGACTTTAGAAAGTGGAGTTTAGGATCCCAAATTAGCTAGGGGACTAAAAGGGCCCGATATTATGAGTGTTGCTACCATAGAGATAGAACAGCTTGTAAAACTATATGGTAGCTTTGATATACAGCAGTTAATCTCTTAAATGTATCATAATTGTAACAAAACACTTGCTTTAAATAAGCTTTCCCTTTCTATTGGTTGTATTTCTATGATAATTCATTTTTATATCTCTATAGTGACAGGCAGACCTCCTTAAAGGATCCATCCCCTCAAATATCATGTTGCCTCAGAAGTTAACCTGTAGTGGAGGTTAATCTTACATTCAGTGATGGCTATTTAAAAAAAGCCCTCTAAACAGAACACACACGGCCCCACCCATGTCTAATTAAATTAACTCCTGTTACCCATGTTCAGACAGTGCCACAGGACTGCTCACAAAGACGACAGTCCTGTTCCAATTCCCAGTCTGGTAGAGCTTTGTGACAGAACTCTTATAGTCCCATTAGAACCTGTAATCATATTGGATGGATTTGAATATAATTGTTTTGGTTAATTATATCTTTGTCCTCTTGCTTGTCTTCTTTCATGACCCGGTGTCTTAAAAGCATTGCCAGCCCTGGATCTGTATGTGTGAGTGAATAATAGAGTATGTTTATTATGCCAAAGAAAGAGACAAGCACGGAGGGAGTGTCGAAGGGAGGGGGAGAGTGCGACGTCAGAAGATGAGAGTAGGAGGGGGAGTGGTAGAAGGGAGCTGCAGGCATCAGTGAATACAATACTCTGAGAGAGCGAAACGAAACATAGCAGCCATAGAACAGCCAGCATCCCTCCGGCACTGATAGAGAGATAGAGGATAAAGAGGGGAGAGGAAGGGAGGCTGCACACAGACATAAAGAAAGGGAAATAAGGAGATGCTGCATAGATTTAAAGCCAGCTGATTGGTTTTACTGTTAGTAATCAGTGCCGGGGCTTGAATAGTAAAAGTGACTGAGGAATGGAGTGATAGAGTGACACATAGAAGGAGATAGATAGATTTGAGTAGAGATTTTAATCCTTTTGGCATGCGAGTGTGTCCCCCAGGCACTTAGCGCTGTATGCGGTCATATTGAACGTGTGTGTGTGTGTGTGTGACAGTAAGTGTGTATGTACAGGGGGCAGTCAGGACAGTGGCGTGGAATGTGTAACAGCTAGCAAAGGGGACTGGAAGAAAGACCACCGCTCTACCTCAAAACATGCTGGGCAAGGACTACATGCTGGCTATCATCATTGTCAACTATGATGGTAAGTGTGGAAATGCACACTAACACCCTCATACACCAGGACTCACAACACTCCACCACATTTTGTTTTATATATATATTTTTATTTCAAGAAGGCAAAGGGAGAGAAGGGAAAGGGACGATTTAAACATCGACAAAGAGTTGTGCTTGGGTGGTCCGGCTCTAGGTCATTCTCTCTTACACACACAGCCCAGGTGCTGTGTCATGTCTGCCCAACCAAAGTAGTCTGTGTGATGTAACCGTCTTCACAAGAAGAGTGTCAAATCAAAGAGAGACTAGGACAATAGACTGCTGTAGTAAAAGTCTTACAGTTATGGTTCTGAGTCAGTAACAGTATGGTGTTGCCATGGAAGCAAGTGGAAATAGAAATAGAACAATAGATCCCACTGCACACCAACTTGAAAGTTTCTTTAATTCATACTGTGAATCCTTTTGTACAGTCAATGTTGTTTTGGTCAATGGCTACAAGCTGTTAAATGGCATAGGTAGGCAGAAAACAATAACTGAGCAGAGAAATGATCAAATCTGGGACTGAACTCTCAGTAGAGACAAGAGGGTAAGGGGATGGATAATGCTGTTGCTAACCCACTGTGCATGCTATATTCATTTCTAGAACAGTTGAAGAGTTTCTTAAGATATTTGTCTACAATACATGTTGCCGTTGTAGTGTTGTTTTCATAGTGCAAAACATCTTCCTACTGTAATACACACAGGAATGGCCCACTTGTGTTAGTGTGGGTTGCCAAATAGGCCTCTGTGTTGTCCTGGTAACGGTTTCCATGCTTGAGTTTTGTGGCAAGAAAGACTTAATTATAGATATAATTATAGAGGTAGACCTAAACTGTGCATTCTTTATTGTTACCTAGTCTTTGGATTGTTGCATTTCATTGCATGCCATACATAATTCACAATAGCTACATCCAAATGTTGTGCAGCATATTTTTTTTTTATCAAAATATTACAAATGTGTGAAGTACTCAAACTAGCACTATGATTCTGTTAGGTTCTTTTATTTTTCTTAGACTTTTAAGCCATTACGTCTGTCTGTGACTCCAGTGTATTTTCGTGATGCTCAAAGGTGAGCAGAATATACGTTCAACAATTTTTACGTTCAATCTACCTGCCTTTGTAATATACTATTCTTTCATCAACAGAAAATACACACACACATATACTGACATGCCAGTGAGGTCTTTGACAAGCGTCTACCTTAACACATACGTCACTGTTCCCAAAATAGCACTATTCATGAGAGGGGGAGAGGCAGATGGGGAGAGACAGAATTACTAAAATAAATTATTAGAGAAATTAATGGTGAGTCAAAAGGTGAAGTGTCACCTAATAATTGCAGTACATTCCTGCAGTAGATGTGCATAAAATACAATAGATTTACAACTTAGTTTTGCTTGATGCCGTACTTATGCAAATAACCTCATCTTAGTAATTGGGATCTAGTTTTAAAATATAGACGCAATAAATACCTGTGCTAAATAGTTTACATGTACCTTTGAATGAAGATGGCTCTATTAAGGAGGAACTTGAATGGTTGACAAAGGGGGATTTACAGTTGTTTTTATTCACTGTAACAAATGTCTCTAAACATTTCACCAAGGACATATATATTTATCAGCCCAAAATAGTTACTTTTCAAATCGTGAATCAAATAACCAAACACAAATTTATAGTTAGGACACTAGAAAGAGAGAGAGAGCGCGACAGAGAGAGAAGTGTGTGTATGTAAGTGTCTGTTTATGTATGTGTGTGTGAAGACGGCTGTTCCAAATTGTGATGGCAAAGCAGAGGCCGATCTCTGATTGATGTTTTGATCCACTCTGGACTATAATCCTTGTCAGGCTTACTGTGACCTCACTGGCTGACTGGCAGTGCTGGATTACTTACTTGCCCGGAGAAAAACAGGGAGGGAGCGCAAGAGAGAGGGAAGTCAAAAGTAACGATAGCAACAGAGTTTGAAACAAAGGAGGCCGAGAAAGGGTGGGCCTTTACTGTAATCAGGAGTAATTATCTCAAAATGACTTAATTACAATTGTTGAGAAGAGTGGCCTTTATCTGTCCACTGATTGGCGTCTAGGGAGCTTTTGACAGACAAGAAACAGGAATGGTGGGTCCAGTGTCTGTCTTTCGGTAGAGATCTTTTCCTTGGCCTATTTTTCTCTATCTTTTTGGTGTCAACATTGCCGCTGTGCTTATGAGCAACACATTCCACCTACGTAGGTGTGTCTTGGTAGCAACAATGAGATGTATTTTTTAATTACTAAGATCTTTTGCAATTACCACTATTGTGATTTTAAACCCACACCGTTCTTCAAGCAAGCATGTTGAAGTAATTCATGTTTTTTTTCATGTTACAACTAGAATTGAGGGCGTGCATCCAAAAGCAGGCAATAGTAATGCAGAACACTGCATTCTTCTGGGTATAAAATAAGGTTTAACCCTCCATATGCATCTGCTACCAATAATGGCAGACACTTTCACCGTTGACCACAATGACCTATACCTTGTTAACGACCGCAACATCTGAGGGGTTACCTGTAATGCGTGAGGTTGAGCATGTGTGGTAAGATAGAATCCTTTTTATATTATTTAAGGCAGAGTGATCGGCCGGAGGGAGCTGTGCCATTTTACCCTGTAGACTCATTCCACAGACTTTGGGCACTTTGTTCTTTTATCTGATTCCTAAGCGGGCCGCATACAGTCATAGTTCATTCCAGGGAAGAACTCATATTAGATGTTGCCCGTCTCACTGGCGTTCATTAATTATTCACCTACATCCTCTCCTCTCTCCCTCTGTCCCCCTTTTCTCCTCGATCTCCCCTCTTGCTGTTCCTCCTCACTCTCGTTTTACTTCTTTAATCTCCTGTGTTGTCTCTCTCATCTTTCTACTTCTGCTTTCCCTGTCACCATGGTTGTACTTTTTCTATAACCAGTTTATCTCTTCAGTCAAACAATAAATCGGGGGTATACTGACTAGATGCAAGAGGAGTTATTCTTGTCTTTTTATTTTTGGAAATCTTTAGAACTTTGGAATAAATCAGGATAAATGTATCCAATGTCACCACAGGACATGAAGCAGCAAGCAAGCAGTCTGGAATATGAAACAGGATCTGGGGTATCATATCACCAGGTCAATACAGGAGAGGACACAACAGAACAGAAAGGAATAGAACAGCATGCAATGAAGAGTATAGCTAGGCAGTTTTCTACACGTAATCCATACAGTACATGCCATATATCTGTCACTGTTCATGGATATAATACTTATAATACTTTCCAATCTGTAGTTCAATAAAGGACTGTGAATGAATCATCAGGCGATCGTTGGGCCTCATTGTTCCTTAGTTGGCTACAGCTCAGCTCAGCCCCCGTTGAACCCATCACCTCATTCAGCCGTAGCCACAGCTTCTACACGTGGATGAGCGGAGCTGTTAGTCGCAGCTAAGGAGCTGGTACTCACAACTACATAGCTTGCAGTGCCAGCTCTCATCGGATCTCCTGGGTCCTGTGTACTGTGTTGAAGCACAAGTGATCAAACAAGAGAATTCAGGGCAAGAAGGGCTGTTATCCATGGCTCAGCCTATTCAGCCAGCTCACATATTGCTATACCTGCTCTAGGTCATGTCCAGGAAATACTTGAAGCAACAATGAGCCAAAATGGCTGTCCGCATGCATGGTTTTCTCCGTCCATTATAAAGCATGTGTCCGCAGGCTACCCCGTGCTCAGTTTAGCTTGTGTCACTACTGACCCACTTAACTCTGTCCTTTTGAAAGAAAACACTGCCCCGACACTACACCGCTGGGTGAATGTGCTCATTTTAGACGTTCCAGAATGTTCTTGATCTGACAGCACCCAGGCCTACTGAGAGCACTTAAGGTCTCGCCCGGCCCACCCACAAACACTTGAGCATCACTCCTTCTTTGGAACCCTTCTTCCCATGCCCCCTATGTTCTACTGTCCTTTGAATGTCAAGTATGTGTATTGAGGGTCGGAAATAGCTTACAAGATGTGTCTGTGAGTGTATTTGTTGATGTATGTGTATATGTGCATGTATGTATGTGTGTGTATTGATGTGTGTGTGTGTGTGTGGGGGGGGGGGGTTAAGGCGTGGCTGCAAGGGATTTACGGGGCTTTAGATGCAGGCAGGGCGACTTCAATGTGAGGCTGAGCTCCATGGACAGAGGCATGGTGATGGGAGGGAGGGACGTTGCCACTGGACATGAGTCATACAACCTCTGCTATGGTGTTACAAATTGCAGCCATGATGACACAGTCAAACTGCTTGGGGAGTCTGGGCTCTAGGTGAACCTTTTAGAACTCGCTTCAAAGCATGTCCTACAGGAGCGCTAAGAAATAAGGGTATCATAATCAATAAAGAATATACTGTGCTCGCTTCTGTGGAGGTCGTAGTAATATAAATGTAATAGTTGACCAAATGATTTGTATGCTGTCACAGGGTGAGATAGGGAGTAGAGGACCAATATCCAGCAAGGCTCATGCAGTCCCATGGATTTCTAAAAACCCACCAACAGCATTGGGAAGATTCTAATGGATGTGTTTTACTAACAAATCCAGGTACAGGATTCGTTCACGTTTCTTGAACTCTTGCGGTTCTGGAGGAACAACTTCGACTATTTTTTCAGAAATAGAATGACAAGGGTACATTGTGTACCATTGGGATACCACTCCAACGTCAAGCGATACTGTTTATGGTACCAATTTATTGTAGGCGTATTAAATATGAAATCTGAGCTATTTAAAGGTTATTTGGATGGCTGCGATGGCAGACCCAGGCAGGATTCCTCCTCCAGCTGTAAAAGAATATGCTCTTCATATTGCCTCTGTCTGTTAACCACATAAAACCTCCCTTAAGCCTTTTCATTGTGTAATATTTAATCTTCAATCATGTCCATTGCCTGTGTGTTTGTTATGCCCACCTGCCTGTTGATATGTGTGTGTGTGTGTGTGTGTGTGTGTGTGTGTGTGTGTGTGTGTGTGTGTGTGTGTGTGTGTGTTCCCATTTGCTTGTCTCCCGTAGACAACATATGGAATGACCAGTGTTTGGACCTGGACTCTGACCTGCCGTCAGGCTGGAGGACCATCCGGGACAGCACGGGGACCTACTACTGGCACGTACCGACCGGAACCACACAATGGCAGCACCCCTCCTACAGTGCAGACGCTGACGACCCAAACAGTGCCAGGAACATCACCGCCTCGGATGGCAAGGTTTGTGTGTGTGTGTGTGTGTGTGTGTGTGTGTGTGTGTGTGTGTGTGTGTGTGTGTGTGTGTGTGTGTGTGTGTGTGTGTGTGTGTGTGTGTGTGTGTGTGTGTGATTGTAAATGCAATGAAGACAAACAAATGGAATAGCTATGCAGTCTTATGTATCCTATATCCACAGTACATGTTGTATATCTGCAATCGGTTGTGGATATAATACCCTCCCTTCAGAATTTCAATGAAGGACTGTGTATTCATCATCCATCATCAAACAATCGATAGGCCGCCGTGTTCCCCAGTGGGCTACAGCTCTGCCCCTGTGAACCCCTCCCATCCACAATACATTGGTTTTCAGTGGGTGGCCCACTCTGTCACAACTTCCTCCCCCGACAACACAATCCATGCCTATGGACTAATAAGTCATGGCTAGTTGAACGGTTTACCCATTGAAACTCATTCTACATCATACTGTATACAGAGCTAAATACTATTAGCCCACTGCTATTTATTGTTAGGAAGCATGTACATATAGAAAGCTTACTTTAGTCGCCATACAGATCATTAAGAGCAATCATCAACCGTTTTTCACTGATGATGTTTTGGTTGGAGCTTATGCTAATGGAGGCCTAACATTGCTCCTCCTATGCTGCAGAGCCAGGAGGCTGGATCCAGGCGGGGTTCCAGAGCTCTAACACCCAGCCCTGCGGCGTCCATAGACGACAGGTAAACACACACAATGTTAAGAAAAAATCTAAGGAATGCACGACTCACGTTAGCGTATGCGAACACATCCAAGCAGATAATATAACTAGGTAAGCTACACGTGTACGATTGTGAGTAAAGACAGAGTGGAACGGATAGCAGTGCTGGCCTTCTGTTATAGCAGGGCACTATTGCTCTGCTAGTGGAACACAGCATACCGATGCCTGAAATCATTCTCGTAAACTGTGTTTTATTGCCATATTTGTGGATTTATGTAGATCCAGTTGCTGGCCAAAGCAGCTCTCCTAGATTAGATGTGTAATGCTTGCGGAAAACCACCTCCTGTTTTAAGTGCCAGCAAAATGGATTGCTATTTGACATTACACATATCCAATGACTCTAGGACCACAAGCCCTCAAGCCACCACACTGTTGTTGTGGCTGTGCCCTGGTGAACTTTATGCTTGGGGATACTGCACCATCACTTAATCTCGAAAGCTCACATGGCAAACTATTAGAAGGTTCCTGTTAGTGTTATGTCTTGAAATGGGGTTTTGGCATTGGTGCTTACATGAATGTATGACAGAAACCCTCTTGACAGGGTGAAATTTCTTTTGTACACAACATGCATACAAAAAACTAAACAAAACACGATTTCAAAGGTCACATAACACAGCACACACACTGCTGCAGCCTCCATGATAAAACGTGGCTCAGCGCGGAGACCAGCTTTGGGATTTCTTTCAGTTTTTTTCTGCGATTTTCTGAAAAACCTTCTTCTCTTTCAAATCTCGACTATAATCTTCTGACCTGTTAACCTGATATCCCTGTCTGCTCTATTATCTACAGGGTTTCCTGGCATGATGATTATTTTAGCACCAACATGGACCCAGATGCCAAGGTGAATACATAAAAGTATAAATGAAAAGGCTCCTGTTTTAGTCCTTGAGTGTCATAGGAGACAATACAAATTACTGGCATCCTAAATTGTGCCTTGATTATCTGTGACTAGGAACACTGTGAATCTCACTTAAGTAGCTGTTCTCAGCTTCTGTGCTCACCTCACAGAACTGAGTGACTGATAACAGGTTGTGTCTATGGTTGACTTTAAAAGACAGACCTCATTCAGAGCAGATCACAGGGTGGTGTCTTGTTTCCATTAAAGCATGACTGGGCCTTTTTCTTAGGTGCTGAGCGTACAGCCAGTCAGCATGTGAGGTTGCAACCGACAATTTCTGTGTTAACCCTTACTGAACTGACCTACACTCCTCTCCTCTGTCTCAGTGCTTTGCAGTGCGCTCACTGGGATGGGTAGAAATACCCGAGGAGGAATTAACACCTGGGAAAAGTAGTCTGGCTGTCAACAACTGCATACAACAGCTCTCGCACAGCAAAGAAGAGGGCCGCGACGCACTTGGTGCCTCGGGAGAGGTGAGGAAGAGGAGGGCCGGAACGCTGATGAATGGGAGGCAGGGAGGATATGCAAATGATGTTACTCACATTTCTCTACAAATAACTATGTGCAAGGGATGGTGTTACACTAACATGTACTACCTGTACTACCTGTACTTACCGCCCCCCCTCCCTTCAGGGTCAGGATATGATGATGGTTCTGAAGAAGGACACGTTGAGTCTGATGGACCCGGTCGACCGCTGCCTGATCCACTGTCAGCCCATCCTCAACATTCGCGTGTGGGGGGTGGGCTGCAACAACGGCAGGTGAGCCAAGGGTGATGTGCAGTCGTGTTGTGGTGTCACAGTTCAGCCGACTGTAAGAGATAGAGGCATCAACAGACCAACCAATAATAAAAAGCACGTCAAGTAGTCGACTACAATGGCAATCTCACTACCCAACACCTGAATTGTATGGCTCACAAATAGCCAGGATAATACAAAACAATGTCTGTGACAGGGAAGGTTTATGTTCAAATAAGACCCACAATTTTTGTGCAGCATGCTGGAGGAGTTTTTATGATAGAGACTCTCGTTGCATGATTATGATTCCAAGCACATTTTTCCTTCTCTACAGAACCTGTCTGCGGAGTAGCTATAACAATGTCACTTTCTGTTTCTTTTTGAACTGCCACTCATGAAAACAGAGACAGGTAAAGTTTTTTTTTTTTCGTTGTCAGTCTTTCTTTTCTGTCTACGTCTGTGCTGCTTTAACAGCTTGTGCACCCTGTTCTCTCGAGTACAAGTTTTTATGCTTAGCAAGTAGACTCTTATTGACTATAGCCCAGTGCCATAGATTATTCCATCAAAACGTGCATGGCTGGCTTCTCAGGCTTAGATTTAGCCAAGAATAAAGAGCAGTGTGTTGTGTTGCATTACATTTCTATGATTTTGTCGTTATAACATCCTTTCTTTCTGCTTCCTTTTCAAAATCACATTGGTCATTCTTGTCTATGATGCTCTACCAAAAGAACAGGCAGAGGGGTCCGGACCAAAGAACAACTTTAGTGATTAAATCCAGGAATAGGCTTAATCTGTGGCTTCTTCTGTGTCCAGAAAAATGCTATTCCTGCCAGTTTTGCTGGTGATTTGACATACATGTACTTTTCTCTGTGTTGTGAATGTAGAGAACTGTATTTTGCTCTTCTCTGTCCACGTTTAGTGAACGTCAGATTTCCTTGCAAACCGGTAGTGATGAGTTTTATGAAGAGAAAATTACCTAGCTTAGTCATCTTCAGTTATAAATATCGTGGTGTTTGCTTTGGTCATGTTCTCTTCAACCAAAGGAATAGTCACTAAATAAAATCATTATTGCACAAACACTTGACACGGCAGAGAGTTATTCAGACTGAACTGTTCATTGACCTTCCATATTGTATTGTACAGCCCCAGCTCCATGAACAGTCCCCTGCCTTGTCCTTCCCCTCCTCCTGCAACCCACTTTACCTAGCCCTGCCCCTGCCTTAGGGGCTCTCCAACACCCAGTACCCGCCAAGTCCCGTCCTCCAGCGGAGCCAAACAGGTCAAAGTGGGAAGGTGGTTTGTGACACCATGACAAAAACTAGGTATTATACACCAGCCAAGACTCTCAATATTGAACTGAATTACACCCAAGTACAGTGAGACCCGGTATGGATTACCTGCCAGACCAATGCTGGCTCTATGTCAATGGACGTTAGTGTGCACATTCACCTACATAGGCAAACACGCAAACACACACGTGCGCAGTTAAGAGAGTAAAGATGCAGTTGACGTCGGCGTGATACAATAGCCAGTTCAGCACCTGTTCAGTAACCTTGCCCTGGTGGTGTCAACCACCAATCAGACAGAGTACCTCTGTGATGTACCTCCCCACCATCCAGACATTGCTCTCTCTTCCACACACACTCTGTGCTATCCTGGCATTCCCTGCTATGCCCATCTCTGCCAATGAAACCACCATAGCAATTCCCTGTGAAGGCTTCTCTCTTGCTCTGCTCACTGTGCCAATGGTAACCTCATCACTTATTCCTTGTCACTCCAACGTCTGCCTTAATAATGTAGAAGCTGCGGCTTCCCCTGTCAGCACTTTGGGCTGCACCTCAGCTGTGTGTTCGTTGTGTGTATGTGTTTGTGGGTGTGTGATAGAGATAGTAATATCTAAAAGCCATGCAGAGATATGTGGTACACAAGCCTATTCCCCTGTATCAGTATACGGACATAACATAAGAGGTCCAACAAATAGGTTAAATCCATGAACAGGTAGAGGCGCTTGACTTAGTTTCTCACGGCCACGTAACTGACCAGTTCAGATACTGTGTGCTACCAAGTTCCCATAAATGTATATAAGGAGACCTGAAGTCAAAATAAGCAGACTTACATTTTGCAGAACTGAGACCACAACAACAGTGTCCTCCTATGCCTGGTCATTAAACTTCATAAGTCATAACCATTATGTTGATGTTCTATGTCAAGGAAGAGAAGCAGAAAAGTCAGAGAATAGTTTGGTAATTGTTTCTCCAAATGCACGGTATTGAGGGCAGTGTATTGCAATATTACAATGAAAGTAATCTGCACTGCATTGTGTGTGTGTGTGTGTGTGGGGGGGGGAAGGGGGGGGGGTTATATCAGTTTCACATTATTTATTCTCAATCCACATGTTATTGTCTTTAGGGATATCATTAAATATGTTACTATTTAGTTTACGCAAATGGTGCACAGCTGTTTGACCTTTGGTTGTTCAATCAAGAATGTACTGTATATGCTTGGCCTGCCATGTCTTATTCCTAGTCCAATACACTTTAAAAAGAACACTATGTTGTTATAACCTTGTTATTTCCCTATCCCTTCACAGAGACTTTGCCTTCGTGGCCAGTGACAAAGACACTTGTATGCTGAAGTGTCATGTGTTTCGATGCAACACCCCAGCCAAGGCAATCGCCACCGTTCTACATGACATGTGTTCCAAGGTGCTGTGAGTTTACTGAATGTGATTGTTTAAGATTACTCTATAGCATAGTCAAGCTTACTTTTTATTAAAATAAACATTTAAAAAAGTAATTAAAGTTAGTTTACTTTGGTTCTACCATTACATTAGATTTAATTTGTCTTCAGTGTATCAGTCTTCAAGCAGATGTTTTTCTATGTGTAATAAGGATGTCTCTTAATCCAGATCATGTCAGAGAAAACGTGTAAGCAAACGTCCATGGCCCGCTCTGTCACAATGGAGAGCATCTCACCGGAGGACCTGCCACGGCAAGGTAACCGCCTGTAGAAGTAGGAGCCTGCTGGATGAAGTTACCTGTGAGACATAGGTTTTAGCCTACTAAAATATCACCTGGGTACTGACATTTGGAGATACCTGAAAACAAAAGGATTCTCACACAAGCTGTGCAAACAGTAGCACAGTAACACAATTGCACAGTAACTGTGCAAGATGAAATGTTTTCTTGTTTTGTGGCTCACTTCTAGTTGACTTCCTGGAAGCAGTTAGACAGAGGATTCAGAAGTTTGAGGTGCAGTACATCGGGAACCTGCCTGTCTCCAGGGCTATGGGTAGGTGTTATCTCACAAAAACACAATGTCGGTGAAATAGTGTAGGGACAGCATTTTAATAAGCAGTACGAAAGGTATAGAGTGTAGATGTGTCTCGACCAAACATAGCCAGAATACATTACATAACCTCTTGAAACAGAGTGCCAATGGTACAGTTTTGACTTGTTGGATAACATGCATATGATTCGTTTCTTTGGGCTAGCCAAGATTATTTTAATAATAATTTGTCTATAACTAAACACAGGTTTCTGTCAAACTGATTAAGACTTCCTTTGTGCATGGTGTGCATGTTGCTGTAGGAATGGAGGTGCTGAACAGGGCCATAGAGAGCATCATGAACACCACAGATAGTGATGACTGGGAGCCTATTGTCATCCATGTGTCCGACACCATATTTTCACTCTGGAAAGGAGAGGTGATTATTGACGTCTGGTGCTATACTTTCTATAAAACTAGCTGCTAGACGAATTATGGGTAGGATAACTATGCCATTAAATTATAGGTAGGGAAACTTGTATCGAATACATGAGCAGAATCCACCATCGATGTCATGAAAACCCAATGTTTACTATAATCATACAGCGCCCTCATCTGGACATTGTTCATAATGTGTTTAACTTACCCCATACACAGTATATTACCCATTCTCTCTCTATTTCTCTAATTTGTTTTGTCTCTCCTTGTTTGTATTTCCTTGCCCTCTAAGGAGGGTGATGACCCATTCTGGGAGTGCCAGGTGCGCTATCTGACCTTTCTGGGCGTCGGCCATGACACACGTACCTTTGCGGTGATTGTGGATGGGGGCACTCAGCGTTTTGAGTGCCATGTGTTCTGGTGTGAACCAGATGCAGGAAACCTCTCTGAGGCGGTGCAGGCAGCCTGCATGGTGAGTTGTTCACAGGATTATATACACTGGAGAATCAGAATGCATAAAACAACTAATGGAAGTGAGCAAATCATGAAAAATTACTTGCAGCTGTGGTTTTCTGCACAATCGTTAATGAGCCTATTAATTAGTTACTGAACGTTTGCCCTTCAGAATTCAAAATGATCAACTCCAAAGTTTTGTGATAAACCCTGAATTGCTTTCAGAATAAGTTTGTTTTTACAGTACAGTGTAGAAGACCACTGACATACAATATAAATGCATTCAAAAATGTCTTTACACTTACTTCCTGTACAGGTCCAATATCAGAAGTGCTTGGTGGCACAGACTCCTCCTCCAAGGTCAAAGATGTGGCGTGCGGGATCAAAGGTCAAACGAGCCAACTCCATGGATGGCTTGACCTTCCCTCAGCACTCCCGTTTTCATGGCAATGCAACACCCAAGGCTAGCTCTGCAAGCGTGAAGAAGGGCATGTTGGCTTTTTTCGAGACGTTCCGAAACAAACAAGCCGTTATCCCCACACCTTAAGAGCTGTGCAGGAGTGGCAGAGAGGGGGGAGGGAGGAAAAGGGTGGTAGATAGAAAACTATGGGAGAAGAGGTCCTTAGTGGTAGTTTTAGGAAGGACGCTAAGGGTGAGTTCAGGGAAAGGGTACCTTTCTTATATGATTAAGTATGAATATGCGACTATGCTAGGCGAAAAATGTAAGTTTGATTAATGGGAGGGAATGAGGGCAAATAAGAAAAAAAAGTGTAATGAATTGAGAAATACAGATTAAAGAGTAAAGAGCCACTGGCCATGTAAGGATAAATAGGTTAACAGACTTCCTATTATAATGGGGAAGCCCTTGAATTTATCCTGTCATTGTCCCTGATTCTATTCTCTGTCTGTCTGTATGGGTGGACACCTGACAGAGTGTCTTTATCACAGTTTATTGACGCTTGTCTAGTCCTTAACCCTAATGTTAACCCTAACTGGTTTGCAAAAGCAGTTGCTGTTGATTTTTGATAATCTGTGTATCTTCAGATCATGGTGGAGTATTCAAATGAAGTAGTTGAGAGTTTGTGCGTGTGTTTGCTATTGTGTAGTACAGTAATAGAGGACACACAACCTTAGGTGCTGTACACTCACATTCCAAACCTTTACCATCAACATTGGGATGCTTGAAAAGGGAAGATGAACACGGACTGCATTCTGACTACGAGTGAAATTATACATTCGTTAGGAGAGATTACTGTCTGCTGCTTGCATTTTAAGGCTCATGAGGGCAATCTTCCTCAAAATCTTTGGCACTGTCATGTATGCGCAGATTGAATTTTGGTGAAGGATAAATAATTTTTTTTCCCAAAGATATACTATATCCACGAGTACATCTACAATATGATACATATTCCCCAAATGATCAGAGGTTTTTAACGGTTGACTATAGCCTGTTGGTTCAATGGCAATAAACACTGAGATTTAGTAACCCATAGCTTCTGATTTAAACATAATGTGCAGTAGGAAAAAAAACAACGGCACAGTACATTTAATCTACACTTGACATCAGCAGAATTGTAACTATGACTTGAATAAATAATACAATCAGTTAAATATAAATAGAATGTATGCGGTCTTCTTTTTAAGTCTGTTAAATGACTATGTAATTTAATGTCTTTAACTCTTAAAAACACTTGTCTCAAAATATATCTTTTTTATACAGTCATAGAAATAATATGCAACAATTGCATTTCAAAGACTTTTAAGTTTGAGAACCATAATCAAAATAATAAGAAATGCACATGTGGGGTATGTTTTTGCTGTGTAGATATTAGCCACAGAACTAGTGTTTGAGCAGGAACATCTTGTTGATTAGCAGTAAGTTTGCGTCATACGAGGAAAGTTTGTCAAAGTATTTTGTGAAGTCAATAAGAGGGTGCTCCAGCCATACGTTGTTGGTGGCATGTATCTGTTTCACACTGAATATCAATACCCCTTTTAGTCTGGGTTAGATTGCCTAAACCTTGTGGTCATTCTCACTAGTAAAGGCTTTCCACACTCATCAAGTGCAGAGCCAAAGAAAGTCAAATAAGTAGAATGTTGTTAGACTATGTCTAATCTAATTATCTCTGATAGTAAAGATAAGTGGAAAAATTTAAAGTAGTTGACAAACAGGGATTTATTGATAGTTGTTGAAAAGCCCCCCTCAAAGCTACCCTGGCTGCTTGACAGGCATGCCTGCTTTAAATCTACTTGGCATCTGATGCTTGAACTGCTGTTGGCTAAGTCTTTATTTAACCTGTTTATCTTCCTATGAAGAGGCACAAAATACAAGTGTCTTTATTCACAATAATCTCTCAACAGGAGGACTGTTCTATGATCCTTCGTGTCTTCTTATTCATGTGAATAAAAGAGATGGAGGGAACCGGTCGGTGATCCTAGTTCTGAACTCTCAACACTGAAGTACTTTGTGAAAAGAGACACCTGTACTTTGAAGTTCTATCGACTGTTAGGGTTGATGAAATCTTTTCCTTCATTAGTTTAAATGAAAAGAAATGAGAAAATATTGAAACTCTAACCGTTACCATACTTAAGGGTTGCGCAATGATACTTTACATGTCTGGCATGCTCCTGGACTGTAGCAAGTTTCAAAAGAAAAATAGAAAAAAGAAAACATTGAACATAACTGAATGCCACTTTGAGCCCTGAATCATTCTCTTCCCTTCCCTTACCCTTCCTGAAATATTAACCTGTATGCGGTGCAAATGCATTGAATTACTTAAGCATAAGGATAGCATAAGGATACCAGTACCTTTGGCAATTGGAAAATTAACATGTATGGCACTAATCTGTAAATGCATGTGGAGCGATTGGGAAAATTATGGAATGGACATTATTTAGAGGGTTCAGATGTACATACCTAATATGCAACATCTCCCTGTTTCCACATTCTAAATACTTTTTATTTAAATAATTAACTCAGGTCTCCTTATCAATAAAAAGGCACATCAAATAGTCACCGTTAGTTAAATGTAAAAAAAAAAAAAAAAAGAAAAAAAAGGACAACATGACAGACAGATTTTGGACACAGGATTTTGATTGAGCATGCTCCTGAGAGATCCCCACTAATACAATCCCTGTGTGGAAGTTCTTAAGGCAGAGCTGCCTCAAATGAATAATCCATAGGCCTACAGTAGGGGTTGATTGTGTAGCATCTGGAAAACATTTTTGTTGCTATTTATATTTAAATAATTATTATTATTTGTACTTGAATTAACGTTTCTCTATATATATGTTTGCATTACTTTAGCACAAATAAAATAGGATGTCATGTATAAAATAAACCTGACTTTTTAACTGGTAATTATTTTGCAAAGTTGTACGAAATTAGACCCACAGTGTCGTGGACTTGTTGGAAAAAAATAAATGCTTACAAAACTTACCTTCTCTAATTCATTTTTTTGTGAATGCTGGTTCTAGATATCTTATACGTTCTATGTATACCTAACACAATAGACACGACGTTTACACTGCACATATCTGCTAATACTACTTTTTTAAATTAAATTAGGAAAGATTCTGCACTAACTCACTCCAATGGCATTACGGAACTTCGTCAGAGGATATTCAACGAATTAGCCACGTGTCCCGGAAAAAACATTGTGCTTGTTCAGTTGTTGTGAAGCTGCGATGGAAGATCTGTACGTCAAACCAGGTAATTAGTTGGAATTTATTTACCATAAAAGTTGTGAATACAGTACGTACTAACTCTTTGTTATGTAAAGGGCTAACGAGACATAGTGTTTCGAATTTTTAGAATGACATACGTTTGGTTGCTTATACAGCTAATGTTAGCCGTTTAAAGCTTTCCATAGATGACATTACACAATTAGATTTTCTTTAAAATGGCTATTTGTTATCACAAACGGTACAGTTATGAGCGTCTTCCTTCCCTGGTTACAAAGGTAACCAGGACCGTGGGTGGAACGACCCTCCACAATTCTCTTATGGTCTTCAGACAGCTCGGGGTGGGACTGGTAAGAGGAACTTGCTCAACAAGAGGGTTCCCCCACCGCAGCTCACCGGATCTCCAGGTAACGTTATTGCGCCCATCCACAACGAAGCGCTGCTTCCACTTATTCTTTCTTTTCATACAAAAATTCTCGCGATCAATTATTAATTATAATTTGCAATTATGCAAATATCTGGTACCCATAATAAAACTATAATCCAGATCGTCTTTAATGGGAAGCACTAAGGAAGCATAATGAGATCTGGCCAAAATTGGTCCCTGAGTGACATGCCATTGAGGTTGTATAAGATCTCAATGTGCTGCATTCAGATAAAGTAAGATGAGCTCTGGGGGAACGCTGTCATGGCAATACTGACAGACGTAGCCTTGTAGATCCATTGCAGGGCAGAGTCCATCATTGTAATACATTAAGGAGAGTTATAAACAAATCAGATGGTGACTGTAATTTCACTAGACTCATACTGAAAGTTATGGTTCTGTTTTTTCCAAGGTCTCGGGGTGGTTCATCCCCCAATGGTTCCCCTAATTCCTCCTACCAACAGCCCTTTAGCCCCTCCTCCGTGTAGTAAGAGCACGCCTCCTCGGAATTTGTGTCCATTGATGAGCCCTTCTAACTGTGGACTGATGGCCACAACTCCTCCCTCACAAAGTTCAATGAGAGAGAGCACTAACCCAATCACCAACCAATCCGAGGCCGAGCCCGACATTGATGAGGTCGTCTCTCAACTTAACTGGGCCTTGACTGCATGCAGACACAGTGTTAAAGTAAGCGGGGAAAATGTGGGAAATGTCATGCCCATCAATATATCCACACATTTCAACACAGAGCATCCATCTAGCAGATGACAGATATGTCCTAGTAGAAGCACTTAGAAGAATACAAGCAATCTGTCAAGTGTCAATCTGTGTTTCAAAATCCATCAGTTACAGTGAAGGAACTAATTATTTAATCCCTTGCAGATTTTGTAAGTTTGTCCACTGACAAAGAAATGAAAGGTCTATAATTTTAATGGTAGGTTTATTTAAACATTCAGAGATAGAATAAAAAAAAAGAAATTCAGAAAATCATATTATATAAAATATATACATTGATTTGCATTTGATTGAGTGAAATAAGTATTTGATCCCCTAGCACAACATGACTTAGTACTTGGTGGAGAAACCCTTGTTGGCAAGCACGGAGGTCAGACGTCTCTTGTAGTTGGTTACCAGGTTTGCGCACATCTCAGGGGGGATTCTGGTCCACTCCTCTTTGCATATCCTCTCCAAATCCTTAAGGTTTGGAGGCTGTCGTTTGGCAACTCGAAGCTTCAGCTCCCTCCATAGATTTTCTATGGGATTAAGGTCTGGAGACTGGCTAGGCCACTCCATGACCTTAATGTGCTTCTTCCTGAGCCACTTCTTTGTTGCCATGGCAGTGTGTTTTGGGTCATTGTCGTGCTGGAAGACCCACCCACGACCCATTTTCAGTGTCCTGGCTGAGGGAAGGAGGTTGTCGCCCAAGATTTCACGGTACGTCGCCCCGTCCATCCTCCCCTCGATGCGGTGAAGTTGTCCTGTCCCCTTAGCAGAGAAACACCCCAAAACATAATGTTTCCACCTCCATGCTTGACGGTGGGGATGGTTTTCTTGGGGTCATAGTCAGCATTTCTCTTCCTCCAAACACGGCGAGTCGAGTTGATGCCAAAGAGCTCGATTTTGGTCTCATCTGACCACAGCACCTTCTCCCCAGCCCCCTTTGAATCATTCAGGTGTTCTTTGGCAAACTTCAGAGGGGCCTGTACATGTACCTTTTTGAGCAGGGGGACCTTTTGGGCGCTGCAGGATTTTAATCCATTCCTGCGTAGTGTATTACCAATGGTTTTCTTGGTGACTGTGGTCCCAGCTGCCTTGAGATCATTAACAAGCTCCTCCCGTGTAGTTCTGGGCTGATCCCTCACCTTTCTCATGATCATCGATACCCCACGAGGAGAGATCTTGCATGGAGCCCCAGACCGAGGGCAGTTGATGGTAATTTTGTGTTTCTTCCACTTTTGAATAATTGCACCAACAGTTGTCTCCTTCTCACCGAGCTGCTTGCCGATGGTCTTGTAGCCCATTCCAGCCTTGTGCAGGTCTACAATCTTGTCCCCGACATCCTTAGACAGCTTTTTGGTCTTGCCCATGGTGGAGAGGTTGCAATCTGATTGCTTGATTCTGTGGACAGGTGTCTTTTATACAGGTAAAGAGTTGAGGCAGGTGTCTCTTATACTGGTAACAAGTTGAATTTAGGAGCACTTTCTTAGAGTGAGGGGGACTAATATACCCGGCCTGTGGGAGCCAGAATTCTTGCTAGTTGGTAGGGGATCAAATACTTATTTCACACGATCAAATGCAAATCAATTTCTATATTTTATATATGTGATTTTCTGGATTTCTTTTTTTCTATTCTATCTCTGAATGTTAAAATGAACCTACCATTAAAATGATAGACCTTTCATTTCTTTGTCAGTGGACTAACTTACAAAATCTGCAAGGGATCAAATAATTATTTCCTTCACTGTATATAAACTCTAATGTAAATTGACCTTGAATTTATTCCAAGTTCTGTGTGATAAATTCAAGCCCATTTAACTGTAAATGTTCTGTCATTTTCTTTTTTCAAAAATCAATATGTGATACCATTGGAATAAAGTAAACATGACAAATGGCTGAGGTTTAGAAAAAGTGGTGTTTAAAAAAATAAAATCGGCCCAGAGACTACTTTTTAAATATTGTGTATATTTTTCTAAAGCATGGGTGCGCACTATTGTGTAGCCAAACCATTTTGCTTGAACGGTCACGCGCCGTTTTGACTCCGCAGAAGCAGGTGTGCGAAGATGTGGCAAAGCGTGTCCGTCTGTTCGAGGAGATGTGGAGGTCTGAGAAGCTCTCTCTTCCTGTCAAACGGCGGATGAATATGTTGGTAAAAGGTAAGAAATCAAGTTTTCCAGTATTTCTGAAATGTGCTGTATCTCATTGTACCTTACTGTCTCTCAAGTTGTGGATTATGGAGATGCGGATCATTGTCAGGTACTTTAACTCCAACTGTCTCTTTCTATCCTGCCTTCCCTGTTAGAGTTGAGGCGTTGTAACTGGGACGCTGCAGACGAGATCCACAGATCACTGATGGTGGATCATGTTAATGAGATCAGCCAATGGATGGTTGGAATCAAACGCCTCATCGCTGAGACCCGCAACCTCAGCCCAGACCTGCTGCAGACTCCTAAAAAGGACTCTGAACCAAGCCAAAGACCTGGAGAACCCGACAGCTCCACCCATGAGACCTCTAGTAGTGATCAAAACAGCACGACAGCAGTTGAGGCTGCAGCTGGTCCCCTATAGCTGGTTCCTGGTTATGGTCAGCTCAGATTCAGTACATATTGCCTTGTGAAGGTTAAATGAAAAAACATAACTCATAGATACAATTAAAGGGTGGGTGTAATGTGTTTGAATTGACTTGATCAGGGACTGTGGTAAAATGTTGATGATGACTTTAATGAATCATGCTTGAGTTGTTGAGGTGATTAGGATGGATTCAGATTGTTTTAATTGCAATTATGTTGATTGCAAGGAAGTTTCTATGCATATATTACAGTTTACCTCTTCTTTGATGATATTTGTTATCGCTTGCGTGTTAAGTACAGCAAACTATTGACTTGATTATGTTGAAGAGTGATAAAGTGATGGCATTGTTCTTGAAATCAAAAACCAGAGATGAAAAACACTTACAAGTGCACAGCAACATGCTCATTTCCTTTTTTTTCATTTTGGCAAGATGTCATGTCCATTTTGGATGAAGCCACATCTGGCGGTCTCTCCTGCTATTGTTGTCTTTTTCTTTTCTAATCAATGCTAAGTAATTTTCTGTGTCTGTGTTCACAAAAATGTACGCTTGCTATTTTAAAAACTACAGATGAATCATTTAGTTTTCCAATTTTTCACCACTAAAATGTATTTACCCACTGCTGCCATCTGTATCGCAAGGACGATTGAAATAAATCTGGCATGTGGTGCAAGCATTTCCTTATTATGTTTAAGTAACTTTCCTTATTTTCATATGATATATTTCATAATTATTCTGTTCAGAAAGACTGAGCACTCCATGTGTTGTGAAGGTGCAGATGGTCAAATCACCAGCAGGAGGCAATGTAGATGCATTTCCTATCTGCATGTGTAGATCAACCGGGCTGTATGTAAAGATGTTTGGAAAGGAGCATGATTTACTTTTAGGGCTGAAAATACGTTGAATACGTCCATGAATTCTACTTAAACCAACTTCACAGAATATTTTTGAAGTTACTTCCAATCCTGGTTGTAATATGTCCTGATAAAGCCAGGTGCATTCATAGTATAAACAATAGGGTTTTGACAGACTACCATAACATTTAGTAAACCGGGTAGACAAACATGGCTAAATGAAGATCCAAGATAACCTCTAATAAATTCACCTTGGAGGAAAGGCTTGACTATGTTTTACTTTTTGTTGAAAGTGTCCATACCTGTTTGCCTGGGAACTGAAACCTAACACGGTAAATCGTAGGGATGACATCGCTATTGTGTTTGCAGTATACCTAACAGCAGCTTTGTGCCATCACATTATTCTATTCTATTTGGTAATACTCTGGTCCAGTGTAGTCTTGTCTAGTGTAGTCTAGTCTTATCTATTTATCATTACTTAATAGTTGACAAAGAGCCCTTGTACTAATCAGCCTCCTAGGTATTAGGTTTTGGTGGGAACATTCTGGGGATGAAATACACAAGTGACTTACTGAAAACAATGACAAGAATTTGGAGTATGGTTTCATGAATTGCAGCACATAAACTGCAAGCAGGCACATGCAACTTTGCTGAGGTCTTAGTGTGTGCGTGTGTGTGCGTGTGTGTGTGTGTGTGTGTGTGTGTGTGTGTGTGTGTAGGTGAGAGAGAGAGAGAGACAGAGAGACAGAGAGACATACAGAAATGGTGCAGCGCAATTACACATATCACACCACACAGTAAGCCAGAAGCACAATTCTTTAATTCCTGGCTGTGATTGGCTGTTGAATCGGATGTTTTCTTACCCAAGAGGTTTATAAACACACCTCCTTCTCTCTCTTTTAGCCCTTTCTCTTTTACACACAACAAGTTGCAGCTATCTTACGAAGATCATAATAAAGACGACACAAAACGAACACAAGCATGCACTCACAAATATGCACACATAGTATTGCGCCCTAAACCAATATTGTTTTCAGGTTAAGCTTTCCACCAAGGGAATAGGTTCACTATAGGACAAAACATAATCCCCCAACAACATGACCTCTACTCTGTCACTGCCTGATCTAAAAAAAGAAAAAAACGCATGGCTTTACATGTGTTGTGTTATGGGGGGGGGGGGGGGGGGGGGGCTAGAGTACCTGAAATACCATTTTACTGATACTGGAAGAGGGAGGCTGTTTTCATTCCACACAGCAAGACGTGCATGACAAAATTACATCAAGCCAATGCATTATATGCTGGGTTGATCCGATGCTATCAGTTTTCAGAATTTCATCATAACTAAACCCTATAGGAGAGTCTGCCATGGTGCTTTCGTTGTTATTAGGCTATAAATAAAAAGCTTTATACCTTATATCTCAGAGCTTTTTCACTTTTAATAACGATCTGAATTGACCAATACAGACAGAACACTTTTATGGCTATGGGCAAGTCAAGTAAGTGACTATACCACGTCACACCCCTGGTGCCACATAGATATTACAAAGACAATAAAGAGGGTGCCTCTACCCCTTATTTTCCCCAATATCAAACGTGTTGACAGATTAATGAAGGAGTGAGAGAGTTAGCTTTAGGCCTCAGAATGATAAAAGTGAGCTGGCGGGACATCAAATGATGAACAGAGAAAAATAAACTTGGCATGGAAAGGATCTCATCTAACACTCTGAGACGTAGGTTGCCAAACGTCATAATTTATTCTGCTAAATATTTAACTAGAACGCTGTTATAAGTAGGTCTGAAGTGGGGCTGCAGTTCTTGTTACATTTCCGTGAATATCCTAGACCTATACGCACGCCATCTTTCCAAAGTATTTATATCCCTGCCAAACAAAAAGGGGCCGTTGCTAAACGGATCGGTTGTCAGCCAGATAGACCTGTGGTCCAGTAAGCCAGCCAGCCAGACAGCCAGGTTTGAATGGATCAGACAGGAACCGGATCTGTCTGGGATTGACCTGGAGAAGGCTTGGTTATTGTTCTGGGAACACACTGAGAAGACACTGAGACAAGAGAGGGATCTTTTTCCCCGCCTAGCTTGTATGTGTGGTTATTTGGGATTTCAATAGTTTTTTGTTTTTTTTATTGTTTCTGAGATCGTGTATGCTTCAGCCCATCCCATCCTACACATACAGAAAACAACCACACTTTTTGTAATCAACACTTTGTGTATTTTAAATATTCAATATAATACAAAAACACATAAAAACATACCTACATCCTGATATTCTTCATCCTTCTCTGCATTCCCTTTCACTTCTACATATACTGTACCTTATAACGCATGGGTGAGCAATGGCATGCACACGCCAGTATGAATTTCAATACTGGTAGGCAAGTGGAAAAATATACCACAGGACGGAAGATAACAACCTAGGGTATATCTATAGCCACACGCCTGTACATGTACAGTATATCATTTTAGTGGTTCTAGAGTTTTAGCCTTTGACCCCTCAGGTGATAGGGCGTCACCTATCAATGACGTTATAGCCATGTGGCTTCAGATAGCCGGAACCCACATAATAAATAGTCAACATAATATAATATATAATCATCGATGGGAATAAGATAATTTTCAGTCTATTACAAATATTTGCATTCAAATGAGACCCATGATTGAGAAAGAAAAGAATAGAGGACGGAAACAAGTCAACAGTTTGGAATAACATCAAAGTGAGAGGAAAAAGATGATCTAGACATGAATCTGCTTCTGGGAAAGCTTCAGTTCATAGTGAGGACTCCTGATAGTGTCTTTGTCTTTAACATGAGTTGGATACCATTTCTTGGTATCAATCCAGTCCACGTCACTTTGTTCCACTCCACTCTCTTCCCCTTTCCTTAATTATTTTGTCCTCCAATATGCAACATTCCCCTGCAGGCCCAGGTGAGTTCTCACGTCTGTGGTCCCATTAAGAACAGTACTTTGAACACAGACAGATGAGAATTTTGCTACTGAGCAGAATGATAGCGCAGAAGGAACAGTAATTTGGCCCTGAGCGGTGTCAGACCGTGCCAGTGGTGAGACAAGCTGGTTTAGTTCCTCTCCTCTGATCTTCTGATGGTTTAGCCCCAGTCCGCCCTTATGTGGTTAGGGATACACTGGCAGACATAGTGACTGTAGTAGAAACCTGCTTGGCATGAACGATGGGGCCTCCGGCAGGGTAGCCGGTAGCAGCTAAGGAGAAAGAGAGAAAGAGACAAGGGGTGGGCGAGGGTATGTCATGGACTGTAAACGAACTGTTAGACATCCTGTATTTTTAATCGTGTGTGCTTGTTTGATTGTTTCTGATCACCGCCTTCAGGACGTATGAGCATAGCAGAATAGATACAAGATGTGCGGGCCCTGCCCGATTCTGAGAACTCAGATTTCATCTGAAAGGCAGCAGGTGCTTGGTCCTCTGAGAACAGTATTTGTTTGTATATACATATATGTGTGGGTGGGTGTGCTGCCTCCTGCATCCGGATTCAGGCTTGGACGGGATATGGCTCCTCACGCAACAGGTGCACCATTGACCCACAGCTGCACGTCATACATTGGAAAATAAAGCAGAGCTCTTTGGAGGATAAAACCATGAAGGCTGACAAATGTGATGAAATATGGCGTGTATGTTTTTGTGTTCTCTTGAATTTTTTTTGTTTTTGTTTAATGTAGGCCTTTTTTTCTGCTTTGTCAGGACCACATTGCAATGATGTTATGTTATTTCCAATCAGTAAAATAGATTTTTTTACTTTGGAAATATTCGTACATTTACACTTCTATAATGGTGAAGGACATTTACTGTTACTGCTTCCAAGCAGCGGCAATCAACGCAATCTCTTTAATTAGGCCTAATAGAGTAAATACTGCCGTTTGACTTTGACCATATCTTCTGTTTGTGAAGGGATTCGTGATTTACTGCCTGCAACTTTCTGCCTGGATTTCCCAAGCCCCTCTCCTCCTTCAAGGTCAGACAGGGGGTGACCTCTGACATGCGGACTCTGGGAATGGGCCAGGGGCTGGAGAAGGACATGCCAGGTCTGGGAATCAGCTAGCACTGGAATGGTTGTCCATAAAAGGCTATAGAAAAGTCCCCAGAGATCGGTCTAATGATGGAATGTATGAAATGTGAACTTGAATGTACAGCACTGCATGTCTCAGAATGTTCCAGCTTTCAGGCTGTTTGTGTTGCTGCACAGCCAAATCAAATGTTCTATTTTTGCCATAAAAAATGTTTTTGATATATTTTGAGATGAAAGATAGGAGCGATTATGTGCAGAAATAAGAGATACTGTATGTGGTTTTGTAAAGGCTGTGTGTGTGTGTGTGTGTGTGTGTGTGTGTGTGTGTGTGTGTGTGTGTGTGTAAATACAAAAGAAAATGGTAGGGCTACTTTTACTGCCTTTTTACTTGTTAGGTATTTAATGACACTTTTTTTCGACTTTACTTTTGCTTTAGTTCTGTGGAAGACGATGTAAGAAAAATTATACAATATTTTTCTACACTGCAGTGCTTATTGTATCTTGTTGTGAGCTACTTGCTCAATGTCCTGCCCTGGTTCTCTATTGCAAGGAGCTCTTTTGAACAAATTGTCTTGCGTATGCGTGTGTGTTGTCAGTGCACCCCTTCCTCTTACCTGCAGTTGGTGGGGTTGAACTTCTTCCCCTGCAGTAGGCAGGTTTGGGAGCTCTCTCTGCACTGACACAGGCAGGTGGAGGGGTTGAGAGGCTGGCTCCGGGGGCAATCCGCCACACACACACAGCCACAGAGCTCAGGGTCCCACCGCTGCCCTGGGGGGCAGCTCCCTCTTGCCAGCTGGCCCTCACACTGACACTCACCTGTGGACCACAAGTGAAACTGTCGAGTTACTGTCGGGATTGCAAGCCTCCATTGCAATTTGGCATCACGATAGAGAAAGGTTGAGCAATGGGTCAATTCTATTTTAATTGTATAGAATCTCTGGACAAACTTTCATATGCCCAAATAAATCTATTTCATTTCACAATTAGACTGTAATGAAAGCAAACTGACCCCAACCCCGAAGGCACTTAGTTCATTAAACTCACAGCTCTCCTGGTCCAGCCTCCAGCCTGATCCACAGCTGTCCTCCGTTAGCCCATTACGACACGCACACTCACAGCTGGAGTCGTCCAAAACCTTGTTGGGCCCACATAGCGCCAGCAGGGCTGAGTCCAGGGGTTCTGGTCCAGATAATTAGAGAGGATACGTTTATTTATTTTTTTTGTGTCATGACAGGGCCATTGGTCAGCAATGAACTCTTTATTTTGTTGGTTCTGTGCTACAGGTGCATTCAGCATTGCATACAAAAACAAATCCTTATTTAAACATGAAAATGTGATGTGGAATTCAATGGGGGGTCCAGAGGTACTCACCCAGCTCTCGCTCTGAGAAAGAGCTGCTGTCGGGAGGGACACACTGACAGCTGGTGGGATCCCACAGCAGGCCCGGTGCACAGGGCACGTCAGGAGGAGAGCACCTGAAGGGAGGAGCGAGGGAGGGAGGGAGGGACAGAGGGAGGGAGGGAGGGAGGGAGGGAGGGAGGGAGGGAGGGAGGGAGGGAGGGAGGGAGGGAGGAAGGGTGGGAGGGAGGGAGGGAGAGGGAGAGAGCAGGAGACAAGCTCAGTGATTATGGCTCAGGTTATAGCAACAAATAGTTCCACAAAGTACGCTAATGAAGAACAGGGTGGCCAGCTGTCAGAGGGAACTCCAAGCACACATGAGCGTGCACATACATTCACCTTAACAAACAGGAACGCACAAATGGACGTGCACTAACACGCACGCACACATACACCGACAGCCACCAGCAGCCTATAAACACCTTCAAAGCAAATCAAGGTAACAAAGGGTCTTTCTATACACCATGAATATTGCCTAAATACATTTGAATCCTGGATTAGTGTAGGATTACTCCAAATGACAGACCATCCCAACTATTGTGTATGATCAGGGGTAATAATGTTTTGACTGAAGATAAATCTTGAGTCATTTTGTGTCTCTCTGTGTGTGTGTGGTGTGTGTTTGTGTTTGACAGAAGGTCAACTCTTTATGGTGTGAGTCGGAGGGTTCGAGCTCCTCACTCACTCACAGGGCGAGGTGTTCCGCGGCGGCTCGCCGTATGACCGTGTGCAGCGGCTTCTTGGGGAGGCACCCGCAGGACGTGTGGTTGACGAAGGAGATCATGACCACGGAGCGCTCCATCCTCGGAGGGGACAGCTCCATCAGCTGACCACAGCATGGCCGGCATGACAACACCGTTAGTATCTTGCTGTGTCCGACACACTGCCAATGACTTATGACCACCACACCCAGACAGCTAGAGAGAGAGAGAGAGAGAGAGAGAGAGAGAGAGAGAGAGAGAGAGAGAGAGAGAGAGAGAGAGAGAGAGAGAGAGAGAGAGAGAGAGAGAGAAAGAGAGAAGAGAGAGAGAGAGAGAGAGCGTGTGTCTCACCGTCTTGTTGATGTGTGTGTGGCTGGTGTTGGTGCAGTAGTAGGCCTCGTTGGGGCAGCAGCCGCCACAGCGGTGAACAGCCACACAGCGAGGCAGGTAGAAGTGACTGGTGCTTTCGGGGTACTCCTTGGACACCTCCAGGCACACCTCCCTGGGACCGCACGCCGTCTTCTGCATCTCTGCTAAGATCACTGGCCAACAGGAGACAGGATGGAGCAGAGAGGGGTACATTGAGCTGTGACAGACCCTTTCATTTGGTGTGCGTGCGTAGGAGATTGGAAATGCATCTGGAACTAAGAAATCACAACATAAACAGTTTGTTGACTGGCAAATCATGTTACAATTTGGCCAGTTTACACATATGTATGTATCTTAAATCGTACGCAGATGCTGATGTCGGTAGATAATGTTGTGCAATTTTGTGTGTCAGCAGAGGAACAACACACCAGACGCTTCGAGCATACATAGCAACATTCTTCAGAATTCTTGGAACAAAGGCAAAGAGAGGGAAGTGAACACAGACAGGTTCCCCATTCAAATCGAATGCCATATGTTCCTCATCGAAATTCCCACAGAAATTGCTCATCCCCACTCACACATTAGAGAGAGAGAGAGGGTGACCTTGACCTTCAGTCAATGTCTGTTGTACTGTTGAATTATGCTTCCATTTACTAACATATCTACTATACAGCTCTACTGGATGCAAACTCACAGGCAGTTATGTCTGTCCTGTGACGCAGAGATAGAGGTACAATGCTGGTGTTATCTCTGTTGTCAAGGCCTGTATCAATTGGCGACTACAACTGGGAACGTTTCTATCACTGACCTTCATATCGTCTCTTTCCTTTGCTCTTTTACTCTCGCAGTCACGTGATCCACACGTGATGTGAACAAGAAGAAGTGAACCAAAGTTTTCCTTTTTGGAGATTTCATTTCAAACATGGTCCCCCACGACAGTTTTGCTCATATCCGTGGCTTGTCCGTGTGGAGGAGTGCTTCAGATTTTTGACTAAGCTGCTGACTAAATCTGATTATTGACATATTTTTAACTAAAGCATGATATTGCATTTCATACAGACTTATTTAAAGTAATAGAATCACATTTGGAATTGTTGATGGGCTAACACTTGAGCAACGGTTCAGAGTTGTTGGAATGAGCCACTGTGGCCAAGCCTGTTTCACATGTCACATTGTTTAGAAAAGGATCAATGGATTCTTTTGAGATTTTATGGTGTTGGTAAATGACAAATAACATTTGGAACCTTTGGGGACAAGGTTTGGGTTGTTATCAAACATTTAACCCTAGTTTTCATAGAATTCTTGTCATGAAATTTTACCCACAGTTCTAAAGATGAATATGTCAACATCTACAACAACTACAACAGAATGCTTTGTTCTCAAAATGTTCAAATATATCCTTTTTGCTACAGTGTGAGCTTCAAGACACTGTAGCAATACCTCATGACATGAGTTAGACCACATCCTGATCATGAGGGCTCGACTAGGGCTTGACTAATGGTCAAGTTAAAACTACTTCTGCCTCTAATGGTTGGGAAGGGAGCATTGGGCCTCTTAAGAAAATATACAATTCCTTTTTGTGCAGCTGTGCCTCATCTGTCTATCTGGCATAGTCGATTTCACTAACACGTGTCCAGGTATTTATGCACTTAGATACTCTGTATTGTTCAAATCCGTGAGCTTCAGAATAAGAATTGTAATACCCAAAGGTACAAAGACTGTTATACTTGAACCTTTTATCTTCAGTATGTTAGTAAGCACAGATCAGTTAAATTTTTTGTTGTTTATTCTCACCTTCAAATATCCCGTCTGTTTTATAGACTGCCACCTGTCTGTGATGTCCCCACAGGCCATCGTCAGCAGAATGGAGCGGAGGAGAGGAGGAGAAAGATGACGAGGACCGCTGGGCCTTCCTGCGCAGGCAGTGCTGTACCAGACTGTATTCTGGGTAAAGTAGTTCTAGGAGCTCATCCACGCTGGTCACTGTGTCCAAGCCGAAGTGGCCCTCATCTGTCTCTGTAGCCTGATGGAAGAGAAGAGCTTAAAGATATCACCGCTGGTCTAGCCATGTTATCTTAGGGTCGGGGTCAATTCCCCCCAAAATCAACAATTTGTTATTTTGTTAGCCCATGTAATGTTAAGAGTTATTTGCAATTTGCCGTAGTTTGTTTGAACAGCAGCATGCTGTATCTTGTGGTCAGAAACTTGTAAAGCATGCATTTCAAAACGTATTAGTTGATTAGTTGGTCTAATGTTATCCCAAATCTTACATCACTATTAGATGAGGCGTTTGAGAGATATTCAGACGCTCTTGCCTGCAATCCAATAACCACTTTTCATCACATACAACTTTTTAGATAAGCTTGGAATGTGAGATCTGCCAGTGTGTTGCAACATGTACCTACTGGCTAGTGTCAGTTAGTATCACTCTGCCCTCTACTACTCCTGTAGCATTGTGGGCATGTTGTGTACGCACTCCAGTGTTTTCATTCTGTGTGTCTGTCACCTAATCCAGCCACCATGCACCTGACACCCGCAACAATATTCAGGAAAGTTAGCCCCTTCTTCACCGCGCACCAACGTCATAAGGGACAACCTGTCATTAATATTCACCATCAACCGAACGCCATCCGAGTTCACATGTCCAGAGTTCCTTCCTTCCTCTCCCCCATGCAAAGTTGTGGTTTGTTTCCCAGGGTTCTTAGAGGCTGAGGTGGCAGGGCTGTCAGGCCTCTATAGAAACCCGAACCAGCATGGAGAGACAGCCACTCTGTCTGAGCACACCGACAGCTACTGAGAATAGCTGGAGATCAGGTTGTTTTTCCATTCACAGCAGCCAAGTTTCGCTCTCTCATTCTTACTTTTTTCTAGCCTTGATATCCTATTAACATTTCAATCCCCCCCCCCCCCCCCTCACCCCCCACCCATTTTTCTTTCCCTCCTCTTTCTCTGTGTATCGAGCAAAACTTTTTTTTTTTTCTATATTTGAGTCTTTGCTTTGTTCATTTGTCCCTTCATGTGTTAATGAACTTTTCCTCCCTTTCTCATCGTATCTCCTGCACCCCTCCTCAGACTTCGTCTATGCCACGTGTCATTGACTCTCAGAGATATAGCAACCTTCAAAAGGTCAGAACTGAGACGTTGATGATAATAAGTCAAAGATTCCAGCAGTCTGCTTGCTCAGGAATAGCACGATTATGTGACTTTGTAACTGGTCTGATGTCATTTAAGAAGTTTGGATCATTTCTGTATCTCACTCATTCCCTTATTCACTCCCTCTCCATCCATCTTTTTTTGTCTCTCTCTGCTCTCTCTCTCTGCTCTCTCTCTCTTTCTCTCTCTCTCTTTCCCTCTCTTTTATTGTCTCTCTCTTTCCCTCTCTATGATTGTCTCTCTCTCTCTTGGTTAAAAGCTCATGTCTGTTTCCCCATGGGGCTGACAGTGAGCCCCAGCCTCAGATCACATGGCATTAGGCCACCACTCTGGAGCCATGAGGTCATGCAGGACCAATAGCTAATGGCTATGAGCCTCCTTCATAATATCCCAAAGTCCTCTGGGGCGTGTCTCCATCAGCACACACAAACCGCTGTGTCTCAGTTTGTCTTCCAATGTAAACAACACAATGGCATGTAGTCAGCTGGAGCTATTCAAAGTATGCCGACCCTCTCTTTCCTACTTTCTCTTTCTCTTAAACCCACACACAGTCAGACTTCATATACACACACATATACATACATATTATTTCATATATACTGTATAGTTACACACACACACACACACACACACACACACACACACACACACACACACACACACACACAAGGAAACACACACGTCCTCCTGAATCCAGTGCTTCAGACCCCTCCAATCCAACATCAAGCAAGAGTTAAATTACCCAGAGACCTGGAGTTTGTTAGCAGAGAAAATACTGGTAAAGACTGGTAATCACCTGTCTAATGACGCACATCTTTCCCAAACACGCTTAGGCAATCACAGACACACCCAAGCTGGTAAGAGCATCGTCACATCAGTAGAATTACTAAGAAGAGTAATGGCAAAGGGAACTTCTTCATGTTACTGTGGTTGCTCTAATAATTCTTACATTACCCTGCAGTCTGCTTTACAGGGTAGACGTAAAAACATAGCCACGCTTTTTTCCCACCACCATCACAGGCAACACAAACTAAGACTCAAAGGCCGATTTCAAAGAGTCTCACCTCAATGTCCTTCTTCCCAAGGTGATGCCCCTTATATTGAGTTCCAGGGGAGACACGGCTGATGTAGAGAATCCATAGGACTGCAGCTAGCATCCACATAGTGGGACCAGGAGAGGAAGAGGAGGTGGCGAGACGCGGAGGGAAAGGAGGAGGATAAGGTGGGAGAGGGAAAGGAGAGAGGTAGGAGGGACAGACTCAGCCCTGTCAGAAGGAGAGGGCGAGGGGACGGCCTGAAACAAGGCAGAGATGCCTGACAGGTAGCGGCAGTTGGAGGAGAGGTTTTCTGGGAGACGAAGAATCAGCGAGTGGCCCGTGGCTGAAGTAGAGCGGAGCACTGCTCTTCTATCCAGGGACAGACCTGGTCTGTGCATACAAGCAGCCCTCCAGGGGAGTAGATGTCAAACCCAACATCATTCTAATCAAGGAATCTCCCTTCTCCCCCCCCCCCCACCCCTCTCTTTGTCTCTCTCTCGCTCTCTCTCTCTCTCTCTCTATCTCTCTCTCTCTCTCTCTCTCTCTCTCACTCTCTCTCTCTCTCTCTCTTTTCAGCCGGCGGTTCCACCGACGGGTCCCATCTTTGCTGCTCCTTGGAGACCTGGGTAGCGGAGCTTCCCTCTGAGGATCACGAGACGGACGACAGCTAAGGGGCTTCCAAAGAGAGGGAACGTGGCAGGGGAGCAGAGCCTTGGAGGAGCGCGCTGTCGGACGTGCAGCGGGGCCCCAGGGCTGCGGCCAGTCAGTTAGTCCAGGAGCCGCTCGGCTGGAGGCGAAACCCAAACAAAGGAGGTGGAAGACGGGCTGGCAGGCAGCAGCTGGACTGGAGGAGGTGAGAGCCGACACACGTGTGGCAGAAGACTCGCCGGAGTAGACTTTCTCCCTCGTGTTCCCCTTTCTCTCTCTCTCTCTCTCTCTCTCTCTCTCTCTCTCTCTCCCTCTTTCTCTCTCTCCCCCTCATTTCTCAGCTTCCCTCCTACTTTCTCCATGCCTCCCTTCCTCCTCCCCCTCTCTAATCTCTCTTTCCTCTCTTTTCACTGGGAGGAGCTACCTCTACGCTAAGCTTTGTTTGTGTGCCTGTGGGTAAGTGTGTGTGTGTGTGGCAGTAAAGGGTGATGAATCTCTAGGCTCAGTATAAGTGCGGGGCTGAGTGCAGTTTTATGAGCTGTTATCTCCTCACAGCAACTCTCAGTTACACTGCAAGGCAGACACCCTCCCACCCAAGCACACCTTTCCCTGCCCCTGTCTCCAGGGTGTTCCACAGGGACCAACGTGTAGAGAGAGAGAGAGAGAGAGAGAGAGAGAGAGAGAGAGAGAGAGAGAGAGAGAGAGAGAGAGAGAGAGAGAGAGAGAGAGTGTGTGTGTGTGTGTGTGTGTGTGTGTGTGTGTGTGTGTGTGTCTGGTGTGTTAGGATAGCTGTGTCTAGTTCCATCTTCTCTGGCCTGTTGGCCTTGCCCCTGGGTGGTCTGTGTAGAGAGCACAAACAGAAGCACCAGTTCTACTATTCACCGCCATAAAAATGCTACACAACTGACTAGCGCCCCTGGCCTGTCTGTGAGTTATAGTGTGTGTGTGTGTGTGTGTGTGTGTGTGTGTGTGCATTTGCACAGGAAGGTGTCTTTTTTTTGTTCTCTTTTCCATAAGCCTTTCCTAACTGCCTCATACACACAGAAACAAACACACTTGAATCCAATTATCCCCTGATATTTTCTCTTGGATTAGACACACTGCAGACTTTCACGTGGGCCGGAGTGCACTCAGACAATGTGTCTCACTACTCTTGAATATCTTCGCCTGAATTTCTTCACTTTACCCTCTCCGTTTGTATAACTCTTTCAGCATAAACTATCAGAAGGCTTCGCAAACATATTTGAAACAAAACTCTAAGCTGTGTGTCTATGGTTCATATCAACATCAGAATGTCATTAGTCTCCACCAGGTCAGGCCTGCTCCTTCCCTTCATAACCCCATTCAGCTACTTTAGACATCCAGCCTTTCCAAGTTATTCTCTTTAACCGGGATTTCCCAACATTAACAGATAAGGGTTGTGAAAATTCATAAAATTGTACAGTTTCAGCTCAGTTCTTTCGTCACATCGTTCAAACATCCGATGTTGTAATTAGGCCAGGGAAATATTTCTACTCTTCCCAAAATGTTGACCTACTCAGTGCAGCGAAGAACATGATATTTTGTGGATGCATGCTGGGGGATTCAACCTTTTTGTTCAGCCTCCACTATTCAGCTTATTAAAAACATTGAAAGTGTTTTAAGCAAGAACAACTACTAACCCTAACCTTAACCTAAAAGCAGTTTGAGATATTCTTTACCTGGTTTAGACAAATCATTTATAACTCTTTGCCATACTGGAAGTACATAAACATAAGATTCTAATGTGCACTTCCAGTATTTTCTGCAGCTTGTCACACACTGTTCCTTAAATCCAAACTGTCTTAAATAACAACATTTCCTTTAACAACATGATGTAATGAGGGGGATATGGTAATTGTAAATGGTATGAATGCCAAACTTGTTCAAATAACTCTCAAAATTATATGTTGGGAATTGTATAAATGCAAATCTTCTGTGAGCCTTTTAGACCGAACTCCAGTGCTTCCCAACCAGCCAGTCGGTGCACATAAGCAACTCTTGCCTGTTCCGATCTGAGATCTATATCCATGCCTGTGTCTGCCTGTGCGTTTTGCGCTTGAGTACTACGTGTGCATGTGTGTGTAGTAAACCGCCCATGATTTATGGGGCAAGTCCATGCTTGCCGGAATGCCACTCACAAAAGTGAACTCCGCTGTGGGGGGAAGGCAGAAGGCAGTAGGCCAGCTAGAAGAGGAAGTAAAATGGTGAGGAAGGCCAGGGGTGTCAAAGGGGTGGTAGGACGGGGGGAGGGGAAGAGGGTGGAGAAGGGGGTGGGGGGTAAATACGCTTGGCCCTTTGAAGGCTAGGTGTCAAGCAGGGGGATTCTAACTCCCAGTGGAATGCTGCAAAGCATTAGCATTGTGAGACCTTGCATGCTCTCAATCTTCCAGTCTGGTTAAGGGAGGCTTGCCCATGAAACAATTGAAAGGAAATCCGACCAGAGATATACAGAAACAGTGTGTCTACTTGGTAGAGATATCATTATTTTCTACTGCTATTGGACCCACACAATATAATATACTAGAATACAATGCATGCTTTCTAATCTGCATTGTAAGCATGAGTGCTGCACCACTGCTGCCACAACCTACTTTCTAGTGTTCTGGAAGTAAACAAAAGATTTAAAAAGGAAACAGATGGGGCAAAGTATTTTTTCCAGGTTCTTTATGACACGTCCTTCTGAAAAGCATGTTCGGGGGAACTATGGATTTATGAGCTTCTCACTGTTGATTCTATAAACAGATGTGATCCCAGCGATGGGGTCTCCAACAGATGGAGGACCAGAGAAGGTTTTACTACCTCAACAACGAGATAGAGGACGCGCTGCACGATTACTGTGTAGTGTCACCACCTGGCTAGCTTATGTACGACCAGACAAAGGTACGATCCCGGGCAGGGCATGGGCTGGGGTTGTATTGAGAGGACGACGGAAACTGAGACTGGTAAAACACTCACTAATCCTCATTTGATTGACAGACCCACAGCTTGCTTGCTTACGCACTCGCACAAATACGCACACATGCACACCATCCCACACACTCTGGCAAGTAGGAGTCTGGCTGGAATGTTGTCTTTCTCCCACATAGCCTGTGGAAGCGTGGCCTGGGGCCCTCCTCTCTGTTAGGAAAACACTAACCGACATACCACTCCAAAGTAGTAGTAGAAGCTCTGGGCTGCATAGTCCCCGACTTGAGGCCATTTCGCACAGAATCTAAACACTGTTCTTTACATTTCCAACCCCATCTTTGGTTCAGATTACCTGTAGTCCCCGATAAGGGCTTTAGGACTCATACAATAATATATGTTTGCCAATATTAACTTAATGGTGTAAATCGGATCTTCAATTAATTTAACAATTTGTTGTGCTTAATTTGTATTATACTTCTTCGTATTTTAAGGGACTTTATAAATCCGGAGAGCCTTCATCAATTTGAGAACGGTGTGTTGTAGATAGTGCTACTTAGTATTGTAACAAGCCAAGCCCAAGTATTTGTCCATATGGAATCGCTGGAAATATTACTGTTCAACAAACTGTCAGAATACTTTCAAAATTATGTAATAAATCAGTAATTACAGGCAATGTTTTACCTACTTTGGAATAAATCATAATATTTGCAGTATGATGTGCGGTTGGTTAAATCTAATCTAATCATCTCATCAAAAGTGTTCTGAAGATAACTCCCCTATGAATGCCAGTACCATGCCTGTGCCATAACTGAACACAAATAATCTGCTCTCAACGTTTACTAGTGTACTATACAGAGAACATTTGTTGTTATACAAACAAAGATGAACGCAGAAATATTCATGGAATGTTACAGGCTTTGATGTAAAGAATAAACAGCTTCTCCTTGTCCAGTCTCCCATCTTTAAATAAAACTCTCCCAGACGTCTCGTCCATGACAAATATACCAATCAAACTTAAAATGGCCGAGCTTTGATGAACTTGGGAAAGGGCAACCGGGTTAAGAAAATGCTTAAATCATTTGTTTGGGTAGAGGAAGGAGGACAGAGTCGACATCCGCCACAGATTCTATTGGTGAAGTTTTTTTTATGTTAAAAAGGTCAACAGTTTAGTTTACACAAGCTGAGTTTTACAGAGTTCTCCCAGGCTTTCCACTTCATAAAGAATTACTAGAAGGAGCCAATGAAAAGCTGAATATACAGACTTACAAACCAACCACACAAATAACGGGTATGTAAACAGCCATTAAGAAGCAAGTCCTAGACCGCTTATAATGCTTACTTGTTTGCTATCCCATGGACAATTCACAAAACAAAGATGATATAATTTCTATAATAAAACATTGTTTGTGTAATAAAATGGCTAAGCTGGTGTATTTATATGCTGTGCCAGTCCCCTATAATCTACACAGGTTAGTAAACAATGACTCACATCAAGAGAAAGGATGCGATGAGAGAGTGGCAGAATAAAAGGAGGCTTGGTCAGTTCATTATAACAGTCAAATAGCTTACCTCCCTCAGGGCAAATACTGTGTATTATAGGAACAATTCAGAGACAACCTAAGGAACTTTCTTGTGAAGTTATGATGCGTGCTACAATGCCATCTAGTGTTGCAACAAGACAAGCCATCCCGCTTTGTTTATATGGTCATTTAAAAAACACTTTTCAACTGCATTTTCACCATCCTATTTAAATGGTATCTTAGGCCCTTTTGAGGTTTGAGGTTAGATGGGTAATGGAGTTTAGGCCATCTGGTTGTGAGATTACAACACAGTTTCATAGCAGAACTAGTTTGGGGTGTTACCCAACACCTATTAAACTCTGAAAACCGAGTAAATGTGGAACTTCCTGATAGTAAAAATAAGGATATTCAGCCTTGTCAGTATAATGTAAACAGAGCAATATTGTGTCATCCACTGTTACATTATAGGAAGGTGGGATACTTCTTCAGTGCAAATCTTACTTTG
The DNA here is from genome assembly GCA_017639675.1 of Aplochiton taeniatus. Classification (NCBI taxonomy): domain Eukaryota; kingdom Metazoa; phylum Chordata; class Actinopteri; order Galaxiiformes; family Galaxiidae; genus Aplochiton; species Aplochiton taeniatus. The sequence continues at coordinate 39,941,919 of CM030172.1, read as the reverse complement.
CAGACATGGTGAAGATATGTTGGCAATAAAATACTTCTTAAAAACCAATAACAAGTCAAAGCATAGGAACATTAGTAAAACATCCTACATTTTCCTAGTTACTGGCTAATTAAAATAGTTTCACAGCAGCAAAGCATAAACAATCAGCAATTAAAAGTTACAACAAAACCAATTAAAAGGATTAATGATAGTACCATTGAGATAGTAGGAAATGTATTCAATTAATCTGAGCTCATTTTCAGTCACAGTTAAAAGCAATAATGTGGCATGAAGTCAATGTGTCTTATTGTCCAATAAAACCTTTTTTCCTTAAAAGAAGGCCAGCTTAAGGTTCTGTGCAATCACAATCGAGCTTGGTTACACAGATGACAAGGTGCCTACTGGCTATGCATGTTTTCTGTGTCTCCATTGCCAGAAATGGAAAGTGTTGCGATTTGCGGGGTCTCAAGTTCAGTCAAAAAGAATACGAACTCCCTGCAAGGAACCACAAACGGCTCATTCAAAGCAATGCAGTTTTGCATCTACACCTCTCGTGCACCTCCCTCACTGACCCTTTTCTCTTTTACGCTGCGAGGTGAACCATCCATAATGCAGCATGGTGGTTCAGCAGACCTGGTAGACATTGCTCTTCACCAGCGGCTGCTGCTCCTCTTCCTGGCTCACACCTTCCAGGCCGTCCCACTCCTTCTCACAGATCTTTGAAACCTCTCCTTCCCCTGCTGCTCCCTCCTCATCCTCTCCCCTTGTGGCCTGGTCCGGGAAGTCCGCTTGTAGGTTTCTGTAGATCTGTTGCAGGAGGAAATGGTACATGTCCAATTGCTTCCATTCAAGGGTGACCATAGCTTCTCCGACACCCCACACAAATACCATTCCTGCTACACGCACCGGAACAGAAATATAATTGTAGCGTTATACCTGGTTGGTGCCTGCTGGCAGCAGCCTGTAGATGAGCTGGGCTATAGTGCTGAAGGTGGGCCTGTCTGTGGGCTCCAAGCTCCAACACTGGGTCATGATGTCATACCTGATGGAGGAGAAGGACAGGTCAAGACTGCAGACTATTCACTCACCCTTCCAGGCTTTAAGATGTTGGTCAGCGTTGCGTTTTTAGCACTCGCTCCGTGGAGAACTTGTCCCACAGAGATTTCAATTTCTACTAACATTTCTGAAGGAGCAAAGTCGGGCTGGGACATGTGACGTCCATCTTTGATCATCTTGTAAAAGTTGGTGTCAACAACAACATTTGGATACGGGCTCTTTCCTGAGGAAGACAGCAGTGGACATGTTAAGCCTGAATGGCACAGGCATATCCACACACTCTTTGATTCAGATACCGTTATTAGTGGGGCAACCTTGAAGACCAGCATTGACTCACCAAGTGAGAAGATCTCCCACAGCAATATCCCATAGGACCAGACATCGCTCTGCACAGTGTACAGACAGTCAAAGATACTCTCTGGAGCCATCCATTTCACTGGCAGACGCACCTGTCAATAATGGACATTGCATCGGAAAGGTATTATACTGTATATCAGACATACTGTATATGCCTTTATTACATACTACTATCGCTGTCCATGTCAGACAAAACCTGCTCCATCATCCTTAGGGTTCGTAATGGTTCAACCTACAACATGACTTACATTGTGACATATGCAACCCAAAGGGGACATTTTGAAGCTATCAATGACACTGTCATGGAAGCAGACAAAGCCGGTCAATCCTGTCCCAGTTGGAATCCTTTATCTGACTCACGTTTCCTTTGACAATGTAGTTGCTGTCGTTCATAATGTCTCTGGCCAGACCAAAGTCACAGATCTTTGCCACATGATGGTCAGTAAGGAGGACGTTTCTTGCTGCTACATCTCTGTGAATGCACTACACACACACGCACACACACACACACACACACACACACACACACACACACACACACACACACACAGACACACAGACACACACACACACACACACACATACACACACAAATAAAGAGGGAAAGAGAGGGAGAAAGAGAGGGAGAGAAAATGTAAGAAAGGTGTTAGAATGGTGTACAAATGTAATACACAGAAAGAAATGTAATCTCATAAAATGTCTAATTGTGTTGTGTTTCTTCATTTCTGTTTGCATAACCATGTGGTGCATGTGCTTATGTCCTCCGGTGTGTGCTGTTACATTTCTAGAAGCAAGGAAATCCATTCCCTGAGCCACTTGGTAGGAGAATGCCAGGAGATCATCAATATCTAGATACCAGGGACTTGTCTGTTGGTCACCGCATACAGAAACTACAGAAAAAGGAGCAGAGCGACGGGAAAGATTTCCCCACCATACAACTCATGTCTTTTTATATTCTGTTGAGGTAGGAATATGGAGGGTAAATGTATTCTGACTTTAGCTAGTTCGTAACCATACTGCTCTGGAAAGGTTGCATTGTTACCCTGTGAACAATGCTGCTGGTCAGGGCTTTGGGCTGGGTGCATTTCCTGGTACTGGCCAGTGGAGGAACAGGATATTCCACTGTCACTGTGTTAGGATAAAAAAAAAACACACACACACACACACACACACACACACACACACACACACACACACACACACACACACACACGCACACAGAATATCTCCAAAGGTATCTGAGATGACACTACAAAGACACTATAATGCTGTCTGTACAACAATGAGGAAAGTGAAACCGCCCTTTGGTTTTGTGTCTCACATCTGTTTCTCGATTCTTGTTTTTGCCTTTGCACACAACAAAAGACCAGCTGTTTACGAGCTGCTAGCGTGACTGGTTTAATATTATTTAATACACTGTACTGTACAATTTGGGAAACTTCAAATATATTTGTAATCAATGTCACATTAGCACCTGTCACATTAGCGCACTAGAGTATGTAAGAGTGACGGACTAACCTCCTGACTCGAGCTTCAATGGCCAACATGTTCTTGTACAGATCTCTCGCCTCATTGGCTTCTGGCACGCTCAAAATGGCTTCCAGGAACACCTGAGCCCTGCCTCGCAGAAAGTTGAGCAAGTCGCCACGGCTGCAGTACTCTGTGATCATCAGCATTGGACCTGGAACAAGAAGAATACTATAAGGAACCACACCGTTTCTGAATTTTTAGTTTATTACCCTATGAACAATGTAACCCCAAAACATACAAAGGACCAACTGAGTATCTACCTCCCTGTGTGCATGCTCCCAGCAGGTTGACAATGTTGCTATGCTGTCCAAGGTGACTAAGTATCTTCAGCTCTGACATCAAAGCTTCTCTCTCCTCTGAGTGGGCACTCGCTGTGGGTGTGAAGAGCAATGCAAAAACACGTTGGCAAGAAAAGAACCATAACTTCAGGTAGACTCATTTTGACAGCTTTTTAATATTTAACGTTGTAAGAAGACAATGAAATAGTTACGTTTGAGCATCTTGACGGCCACACGTGTGACATTATCCTCCGTGCCAAGTCCATAAGCTGTGGCCTCCACCACTTTTCCAAACGCTCCTGCACCCACTACTTGCCCTGAAGCACATCAGTACAAAACAGCACGATAGTCCTAAAACCAATTTGAATTACATTGTTTGGAATCGCCATAACAATGTGCGAGGGTACTCATTTTGAAATTCATGTTCAAACTCCTACCAAGCTTTAGCCTCTCTCGAGGGAACTCCCATTTCTGATTGTAGGGCAGCTGCGTCGGATCAATAAAGGTATAGTTGTTCCCGTTGTTACTCTCAATAATCTTCCACCGGACTTCATACTTGGGTTTCTAGAAGAAAGGCCCAGAGCTTGGTTGTGTATTTGGCCTTGTTTGTCTCCTCATCACTTCATTTACACACCACATGTTCCTCTGATTAAGATAAATACATCACAGCCCGCATTCCATCACACTTTTAATTTAGCCACAGCAAATTTAGGTTAAATCTTAGATTTTACACTTACATGATGAATGACATAGATGGGAATACCTGTTTGTACTTGCACAGTATGACCAGGAAGAGCAGAAACAGGACAACAGCAGCACTGCATGCTCCAATGAAGGTTGGAGTGAGAAGTTCAGAGTAAGGGCTCCTGGAGGAAGCAGAAACATCTGATCCAGATGACAAAGATTGGGGGTAAGAAAGATACAAAATGAAAGACTGGTAGTAGATATTCAACGTGTCTAGAAATTGTATTTCAGCCAGGAAATAATACTTGAACATTTAACTGAACATTTTCAGACACAAGTCTCATCTGACCTGCAGACTTACATGAGACAAGGATGTCCCTAGAGCTCCCAATGCGGTTGGAGGAGACACACTCTGTGGTGGAGGTCTCCGTCATAGAGGGAAGGGTCAGCTGACTTTGAACCTCCTCTAAGTGGCCAGGCTTGTAGGTCAGCACAGCAGGCTCAAGCAGGTAAGTCTCACCATCACCACATCTGAAACAGAACAACAAACCAATAAATACTAAACTGTTGGCAATTGCACTTGTTCCCTTGTGATTTTCCATTAGTGCATTGCTATACAAACAAACAAAACAACTCTCTCGCTAGCTCATTCGGTCACTCACTCTCTCACTCACTCACTGAATCTTGCACCCAACATGTATTCATCCTTTGCTATGACAGAGCAACAAGAGCATACGTGTGTGGGTTTCCTGGACACCGGTACCACTGCAACACAGGTAGTGGATACCCAAAGCTAGAGCAGGTCAGAGTCCCGTTATTCAGCCTCAGCTCAGCATCAGGTTTCTCTGCTCAGAGGATAGTAAAGTACAATAGAGTGGGAGAGTAGATTCAGAATAGAAAACGATACATCTTCATGGAGATTTTACCGCTTAATGTACATTTGTAGCATCTTGGCAGTTCTCATTGTGCTCTACGTCTAGTTTGTTTAGATATATTTTAGATATTGCATAGCAGATTCATCTAGAGTCTGGACAACATGGAGGACAGTACAACTTACGGTACACTAGTAGGTCAAGGTCCAGAGTGCCGTTGTAATGCTGACTGCGGTAGTGAAGGGAGTACTTTCCTCTGTCCTCAGCTCTCACTCCCCGCAACAGCAAACTTGCTTCATACCTAAGAAAAAGAACCAGGATCAAAATTGCTTTTATGGGCCACGGTAAAGTACATGCCGTGGGAAGTTTATTATGTGATTATGGGCAAGCTGCCAAACCCAACAGGCAGTATTACAACAATGTGCCCTGACCTAAAGTCGAATGAAATAAGATGAGCAGATATACAGCGGGAATGGGGTGGTTTCCAACGCAAAGTCAGGAGTAAATATTTTAAAATTAAATTGAAGTCCCCAGGATATTGAGCATTAAAATATGGTGTGAAGGATGAGCTACAGGGTTGCTTTATTGATTGACTTTTTTGAATGTTGACTGAACTGTACATCTCTGGCCATGGATCGTACTCGGTTCTGCTGTCTCTACCTGCACATCACCATCTATGGCAAACGACAGGTTTAATTCCCGCTAGCCCAGCTGACTTCACAATGGAGCTGAACCCAAGTCAAACGAAGGAAGAAAAAGACGGACCCGTTGTTATGTCTGACGAAGGTCTCCTGAACACGGGAGGAGAGGTTGAGACCAGAGGGCGTTTCCCACCACTGTGCAATGACTGGTGGATAGGCCTCTGTCAGGTAGGTGATCTCCAAATCTCTACCCTCATGCACCTCTACTCTCCCAGCGCTAGTGTTAGCATGTTGCACCGGCTGAAGGGACAGTCTTAGGTAGGGAACTTCTAAAAAACAGAAAAAAATAAGTCAAAGAGAAGCAATAGCCCAGACCTTAATATGTCAGCTTGCTAGTTGGTATTGTTTGAAAATGGTCCAAAGATGAATTCAAGTGAAGATAAACGGTCCTGCCTGCATTCCTTGCTTCTTGCTTCCTCTTTTCTTACCTACTACCCTGAGTTGAGTGGATGAGCTGCCAGCTCCAGCCTCATTGAACGCTGTACAGGTGAACGTTCCATGATGAGTGTGGCCCACAGCAGTCATGGTCAACATGTTGTTCATGTAGATCTTGTTGTTCCTTTGCTCGATCTGATCGATTCCGATCAACCCCTGAATGAAAACCACCTTTCAGTTCCTGAAACTAGATTCTTGTCAAATGTATGATTTTATCGCACTAAAATTGGACGTTCCCCTAAAGAACGTCTGATTTGACCATACAGTTCTCCATTGTGTGTTGAGCATTAAATTGCCTCCTAACCTGTATGCTGGTGTGCGTCCAGGTCACATTAAAGAAGTGGTTGGGGTTGCTGATCATGCAAGTAATCTGAAGAGGCTCTCCAACCATGCGAACAAACTCCCTTGTGTGGATTGAAACCGTTGGAGGAGAACGCAATCCTGGAACATAGACACAGACATTTAAAAAACAGAACATTCGTGCCAGTATTTCATCGGTGCTTTTAGTGGCCGTGTCATGACAGTGTAATTGAAAAGAACTGGTAGAGTCTGATTCCCTCTTTGTCTGCACATAGTTCTGGTCTTACTTGCTATGACCCTGAGGCTGAGAGACTTGGAGGTGTGCCGGCTTCCGTGCCTGTAGGCGCTGCAGACGTAGTTGCCAGTGTGGCTGGGTTTGAGGTCCCTGATCAGCACCCCTCTATGGCGGTCCACCTCAAAGTTCATATCCTCTGGGGGAGCACCACCATCCACCAACTGGAGAGTGAGGTTGGTGGTGTCGGGGTCCGTTAGGAGACAGGCAAAGAAGAGGTCCTCTCCTTCCTTCCTACGGTCAGATACACTATCGAGAGGGACGAAGACGTTGGCAGGGTCTGTAGGGAAGCAGGGTTGGCTTTATTAAGACGAATGCTATTCAATGAACTTACTAGAAAAGGAAAGAAGACGAGAGAGCGGCAAGGAAGATACAATGAAAGATATGAGGGAGCCGAATAGCGGATTACCTTTGATATACAGATGAACCCATGAGCTGGAGGTCTGTGTCTTGTTTTCATAGGAGCAGGTGTACGTTCCTGTGTGCTTGGCTTCTGCCTTCCTGACCAGGACGGTTCTCCCCAGTGGGCTTTTCCAGCGCAGAATCGGGGCGGAGGAGGACCACTGGACCGAGCCACCTCCCCTGCAGTCCAAGGTGAACTCTGAGTCCAGAGGCATGACCTCCTGGGACCCATTCAGAACCATAGCCGAGTTTAGTTGCATCACCGGCGTATTCCATACTGGAGACAAAACAGAAAATATTGTTCAATTATCGAAAATCAAAGGACTCATGTCAATGATGTGATTGCATGTTGGTATTGATGTTGTGATGCAAAACGTTTCAAGGCCGGCTGAGAAGATCGCGGTAATAAAATGGATTCAGCCATGCAGAGAACCATTTAGACTAGTTTGAACTGCACTTATAGGTGTCACAACGGAGTCACAACATGAAGATTTTTTGCCAAGAGATGCTGTTTTACTTTCATAAAACAATATGCCCTGAGGCTATTCTATTAAATAGGATGTTGTTAAATGTTCTTTTGTAAAGGGTTGGAACTTTGGGATTGTGCAGGGTGGGAACGCCACAAAAAGGATTTGGAGACACAGGAGAAGGAAACAAAATATGACTCATTTCCAACTTGTTTATTTGATTACATGATTTATAATGCAGCAGTTCACATTTTAATGAAAACCTATGTTGTCCTCAGTTTTTCTGTCCTCTTGGTTAACCTTCCGCTGGTTAGCAGGTTAAGATCCCAACTTTGAACTGGTTAGCTAATTAACAATATGCCATCACATTAGAAGTAACTAGAGTAGCTAAATTAATGTGCCAGACAGTAACCGGGAGCCTTCTATATCATGTCATGTGTGTAGGTGCGTGACACCTGAAGCAGTTGGGCCTAATGATTCTCCACTATGAGACCCTGGCATCTTGCCAGACTCTGGATCTCAGACAACTGCTGGCTCCCCTGCTTCTCTAGAACACGGGGAGCTTAGCCATCTCTGCAAGCCCTCCAATCCCATTTTGCTGGCCCTGGACAAGCAGTAAGAGTAGCAGGAGAACCTGATGCCTCCACCAGACAGAGGCCTGCTTATCCTGGGCCAGTGTGGACAGGAGTGGCTGCAAATCAGGGTAGCCACTAGGAGCAGTAGGATGGATCTAACAGAGGTAGTAGATCCATGATTGAGGAAATGGTGACATCCGATTGAGCAGCCCCTGTTCTCGGGTCACCTGGTTCCAGTTTTGGGTCAGTGCCTAAAATGGATGGAAACACATGTGAAAGAGAACAAAGACGAGAGTGTAGATATTAAGTCCTAGGTATTCAAAACAAAGAAAATAATAATATTATGCTATGATAAAAAATAAATACGCTACTTACTTGTGAAGTTTGGATTGGCAAATATCCAGATATGAGACATTCAAGTGAACAGTGAAAAATGACACTCAATATTTCATATTTTTTTCAGACGTCATCAGAATTTTGCAATTTGTACATTTTTGTCTTCAATTGCCTCAATTCTGAATGTTTTTCTTAAGGGAAAAGGGAAACGAGAATGTGTCCGTGGTGGCTTCACATTTGGCAGTGGATGATGTGTGTGTGCACGCGCGTGCGTGTGTGTGTGTGTGTGAGTGTAGAGGTAAGCATAGCTTATGTGTGTATTCATGTGTCAACATGCTTGTATGAGCAAAAAGGGGTTCCAACGAAAATCTGCCCAACAGCCTTTGCTCCAGGAAACACATTGTTTTCAGGGGAGTGGGTTGGTTGGAGAGCATCCTTGTCTCGGGGGGCCAGCTTCCCATTCCCACTCTCACTTCTGCTTCCTCTAAGGCTGTGGGGGTGTTTGTGGTGGACGTGGGTTGGGTTGGATCTGTGGTGTGGGTGTATGTGTGTTGGGTAGGTAAATGTGGATGTGGATGGGGTGTGTGTTGGGTTGCAGTTCTGTTGGTGGTGAGGGTATTCTGCGTGTTTGGTAAAAGTCCCAACGGCTCCATACTGTCTTATAGATTCTTATGGTTGTCAAATAATAATACTGCACAAATGAATATTTACGCAATGTTATGGCAAAGACATAAAACCTATAGTGTTATGGAAAATATAAGAAAAATACAAAAATATACAACTTTCTACGCTTCCTTTTTTTTTTTTTTTTTACAGATGTCTTGTTCATTTAACAATCCAGATACCTCCTTGTTTATATTTGAGTTACAAACTGCGGAAATACACAATATCAGAGTATCAAGAAACAGGATAGGATCCTCAATAGCTTTTGTCTTAGGGCAGCTACTCTTTTGAGGGTAAGGAAAAATGTATTGGAACAGGCAACATGATAAGACACCAACAGCGCCGGTGTTGTTAAACAAACAAAACAAACGCATTGTAAAATTACAGCTCATGTGGCATCCTGAGGGGAAAACTGGACAGAGGTCAAAATTTTAGTAGCATTACGTTTAAAAATTCTCCTCAAATAAATAAAGTATCAACTCCCATTTGATCTCAGAAAAACAGTTTGTATTGTGCCTTTCAAACAGTTTGTTAGTTTGCTGTGCAGATTGAATTGTCCTCTTACCTTGGGCGGAGGATGGGAAAATGCACAACAGTAGAGTAGCTATTAACATCCTCTATCCCTACGTGGATTTGTTTTATCTCTGTCCCTGCTTTTATTCCTGTCTCTTCAAGTTGTGTCTCTTTGTTTCTCTGTTTTGCCCGTTGGTGTTTTTTGATTCTTTGAAGTCTTAGAGGGGTGTGCGATCTAAGCCATTGGTGTGTAGAGGAACTGATTGGTATCCGGGGCTTCTTAGTCTTGTACACCCTTTACTATCACAAGTTCCTCTAAAGCCTTAGCCGTGGCCATTAGCTTGGGAAATTGAGAATTAGAATTTTCTTTATTTTCAGAGGAGCAAGAATACATTTCATTCTGCAGTTTGCTTGACTAGTATGTAAACAATTCTGCCATACCTACTATATAAAAAGAAATACTACAACAGGAGCCCAAATAAGAGGCTTTCGAATGTTTAATTTAATTTAGTCATGGATCAAATAATTCATGTTAAAACTGATATACAAAAGCAAAGGGTACTGTATAACATACTTTTGGGTATGATATTTCATACATCAGTGTGAAAATAGTCAAAATGAATGTTTGCACTTTTTTTTTTTTTTACATCTTGTTTCCTAAGATAATACTACAAAAAGTGGACAGATAAGAAAATACTGCATTTAGTAATGCCAGATTACACAAATGCAAAGTGATTAATTCATTTAATTTGTTGTTTGATATACCTTTGGGCATAAACCAGCGTTATTCGATTTTTTAAGTACAAGTCAGCATTAAACAATTATTGACCAATAAGGCACTTCCTGGAAAACCAGGCAAGAGGGTGTTGGAAAGAGTCACCTGAACCAATGCTCCATATGTACTCTATTGTACACAAACTGTAGAGTCATACCAGCTTTAAAGATCAATAATCAAACTGAATTCTCAAAAAGGACCTTGAATCTGAAATGGAATACATTCATTGATCAGCAGTTATAGTGTCACATAAATGCATAACATATTTTTAACAATCATACGCAAGTGCAAACATAATAGTTGAATATTTTGTAAGCATATTTCTCTTTTATAAAACATAGGTAAAGATGCAATAAACCTATCTAAAAATTATTTCCATATCAAATATGCTATTTAATTGTTAACGACTTTAAGTATTGGTCTCCATCCATTGTTCTATACCAGACTCCACTCCACAAGGCAATATACACCACACAGCAGATCAATCTAAAAGTTGGATAGCTGGATACTGATATATAAAATTGTACAAAATACAAAAGATATTTTCTGTTACATACAATTATTTTGTTGTATAAGGACATGTAAGACCTTATGTATGTTTGTAACATGTAAGCCTTTTCTTAGCACATTATTTGTTTATAAAAGTATATAGTTTGATGTATGCACTGTATAAGTGTTACCACCAACATACAGTATATGAACAGCTGCTGTATAGTACTTGGATATTCTATGCCATCATCAGGAGCTATTTGAGCTTCCTTTAAGTATCAACAGAACCATAAGAGCTCTGGAGTTAGCTCCGTAGTGAAAGCTCACAGAAAGCTTTCCTCCACTTCTGGGGTGCAGGTTGTCTCGGAGAGTGCCTTGTCCTGAGGGGGGGTTGACAGTTCCTCTGGTGAGCAAGAGTCTGACCTATCCAGTAAATCCATCTCAGATTGGTCCCCAGCATTCTCAGAGCTGGAGATAGAGAAGACACGGGATAGTCAAAGGTTTCATAATGTTGACTGCTTCCTTAGTTTGATTGACATACTGGTTTATTATATTAATGACAAGCAAAAACACAAAATAAATTGTCCGGCAAGTTTAAATAATGCCACGGACATGTGTCTTCCTGAATCTCACGCAAAGCTCAATGTGACGGAAAAAGCCTATATAGGATTCTAATGCGATAGAGAAAATGATTGTGTAAGGTATTAGATCAGTGCATGATGGGAGCATGGTCTATACCATACTGTCTTGGCCAGGGCTATGGACAGGGCACGGAGGATTACCTTGATTGAGTGATGGTGTCCAGCACCTCACCACTGGTTTCTATCGTAATGTCTGTGATGGGGACAACATAAGCACCGTGGGAGGGGCCAGCCTCCTCCAGCTCCACCTCTATCTGGTGAACTCTGATCACAGCGGCGTTATATTCTGTAGGCAAAGGGAGATGGGAAACAAACGTTGCGTCCAGCAGAGTGGTTCTTCCTGCTTCATCGTTAGAACTCACCTTGTACAATCAAGGACATCTAACCAACACAACAAGTCCTAGACGCGTCCTACCCTGGTCTTCAGCCTCAGCAGCTGGTTCCGTTTCCAGTGGGACTGGTCTGGGTCTGGTCCGAGTCACCGCAGGGTGGTCACTCCTCAGGAAACTCTCGTTCATCTGGATGTATTTCTGACGAGGCAGCAAACAAGTCCCTGAGCTACGTTACATTTGAACGTTCCTGTGGTGCTGGAGATAAACACGGACCGTGGTGCAGTGTGTACCCTGCAGCCTTCAAAAGGGAGACCTAGGCTCACCTTTTTGTATGTATCCAATAACATGCTGCCGACAGATTGGACCAGAGATGAGAACGAAGGTCTCTTCTCAAACCTCTCCTCCCAACACTTGCTCATGATTTCATAGCTAAGATAAATGATCAGAGTTGTGTCGTTAAACAAAAACGTGTAAAAGGTGAGATATAGTGTTTTAAAAAGCAATTGAAAGGATGTTCTGTGACAAACAGAATGCATCCTTTTAAAGCCTAAACGGCTGATGAATCTCTACGATTGTTAAAAGCCCTACATCTCATCCGTGGCATGGCTGGGTCTAGGCATCCGGTAACCTTTTTTCAAGGCATTGTAGAACTGTTCATTCATGGGAATGTCTGGATAAGGGGTTCCTCCTGGAGGGCAAAAAGGATTTCGTTGTGCCACCAAAAAGAATAGTGTAGTATAGCATAGTATCAAAGTGGCCAACATGCGTCGCGCACACATCCTTTCAGACTGGAGTTTCACGCTTACCCAGACTAAAAATCTCCCAGAGCAGGATACCGTAGGACCAGACATCACTTAGGGTGATGTACAGGTTTTTGAAGACGCTCTCTGGAGCCATCCACTTCAGGGGCAGGAAGGCCTGTCAAAACACACACACACACACACACACACACACACACACACACACACACACACACACACACACACACACAATATATATATATATATATATATATATATATATATATATATATATATACACACACAGTATAACGGAGGAATAACATTCAATACATTAACCATCCGAACTAAACATGTTGAAAATGGTTTAACTACAGGGATGATGAAAGTTTTGTTGTTCTGCAACCACATAATTTCTCCCTCTCTATATAGTGTACTTTACAGGGATACATATAACTCTTATAACTGCCTTAAGGGTTTTACACACTTTTCATGTCCCTATATTCCAACCAAAAGTAGTTTATGCCCAGAGGGTAGTGCTGCCATCAGATCCTATAACGTAACCACACTCCTGGTAACAACTACTCCCCCACAGCAGTAAACTTCTGTAAAAGGTCCTAAGGGGAAAATACCTGCTGGCTCTGCACTGCAAGATTCCTAACCAGAGAAAATCTCTAAAAGCCAGGCTGGACGGAAAGTGATTTAAGATTGCAAAACCTAAATTCAGAAGGACACATTTCAGCAGTCTCAAACTACAAACGATAACCTACGGAAATGTTTTTCTACATCCAATTCTTGACTGTTTTCAATGTCTGAGGAATGTTGTGAGCCATTATGGGTTTCCCCCAACTTGGTGAAAAAATAGATAGTTGAAGATGCAAGAACAGAATACATTTGTTTATTGAAGTGAACCGTGGAAGTTCCTATGTGGGTCAAACTGACCAACAGTTTGGGAAGTTCCATATTAATCCACAGTTTCAATAACTTTCATGCAGCCTCGACTACTACATATGGTGGTTTATGTATTGCTTTACCACTTCCCGGTTTATAACGACGTAACGTTTCATCACTAAACACAATTTGCTCTTCCAATATAGTAAAACATGTGCTCCATTCTTTCTTTCTTTCTTTCTTTCTTTCTTTCTTTCTTTCTTTCTTTCTTTCTTTCTTTCTTTCTTTCTTTCTTTCTTTCCTCCTTTTTTCACCATTCCTCTCCCTTGGAACACTCACGTTGCCCTTGGCTATGTAGTTGGAGTCATTTATGATATCTCGAGCCAGACCAAAGTCACAGATCTTGGCCAGTTTTCCTTCACAGATTAGGATGTTCCTGGCTGCCAGGTCTCGGTGCACACACTGTCACACAGAAACAGTCACTTTTGTACAATAATACATTATTCATTACTCCCATATTTCTTGTTGGGGAGAAAATGTAAAAAAAAAAAAAAAGGTTCTTTGATTAACACACGAAAATTATAGAATAGAATAGCATATCTCTTACATTTTTTGCGGCCAGGAATTCCATGCCATTGGCAACCTGATAACTGAAGCCAACCAGGTCCTGGTAGCTGAGGAGAGGAGAGTCACTGAGGGTCAAGGCAACCTCCCCACTTACCTGGCCTGGAGAGAGGGGAAATGTCTGAGTACAATGATTACAAATTAGGATTATATACAGGAAAACGTGCAAAGACGTAGGAGAGGCCGTTGTAGAATTTTAGCTTAGAATTGAACTGCTTTTCCTCTTCTCTGTGAGCTCAAATGGGTTTGAAATGTTTTGGGTATTTGTCTCTTAAAATTTCAATGAACTCACCTATTGCTATCATATAAATAGGAGTATATTCCTTGTGGATTGAGAATTATAAAAAAAATATTTTTAAATCTATTTTCTAGCAGCAGCTTTCAGGTTCTGCTATTCATCCTACATACATGGTTGACACATGACCATGTTTATCCAGTAACATGTTTGCGTGCTAGAAATCAGTTGAAAGGGCAGCTTCCCCTTTCTGGCGTCTTCAGACCTCTTTCCTAATCCTATCAGGCTATCCAGTTTGACCAGCATATTGGCGAAAGGACTCCAAGAAAAGCCATACGTGGAGAAAAGGCTAAAATAGGAAGTTTTTATGTCAAATAAACACACATAATGGGGCTAAGAGTATAGGCTTATTTGAACACGCAATAAAGTGAGTAATAATAAATGATTTCTGTGAAAGAATCAATAGAGAGAAATGCTGTCATTTTGCTCAAATGCATTTGCATGGTCTAAGTGATACTTGCTTTGCCTGGAGCCGTTTTAAATACACGTTGAGCTCATCAGGCACCTTGTTGTTGGTGGCCGTTCTCCTGATAGGGAGTTTCATAAACAGAAGGCTGGATGTCAGCATACTGGATGTTGTCAACCAGCTCCTGCATGGGGACGTACAGCAAAGACTCCTCTTTGGTCATGTCCATGTAGCCTCCGTCACTCTCACTTGAGGAGAAACATAGGTAAATTCAGTAAAAGTATAGGTCTGCGTTTTCAATATGAGGAAACCGGTTATGTATGATTGACTTAAAGAGTGGAAGACACAGACTGTATTTGTGTGGGTGTGGGTGTGTGTGTGTTTGTGTGAGTTTTTATTTTTATAAAGGGGAAGTGTGTACTTGGGTACCTCCTGCCCTGTGTGTGGATATCCATATCTGTCTCCCGGCGCGTCTTGTCAGCGTAGTACTGCAGGAAGGTGTGTTTGTTACGGTGGAGGTAGTCCCTCAGGTCACCATAGCGACAGTATTCTGTTATCAGGAAGATGGGACCTGTTCCGCAGAGAAATGAGCCCGACAGAAGAAAAACAGACCTTGGGTTCTGCTACTTTATATGTTCAGCACTATAGTAATATAAAGGAAGCCAAGTGCAAAACAATATTCCAGTCACAATGTTAAGAAAGTGTTAACAAAGTCTCAAAGGCACATTGGATACAGCGATGCAAAACACTACTACGTTCCGATGTTGTCTTTGTTTTCCCATCATACCTCTCTTGGTGCATGCTCCAATCAAGTTGACTATGTTGAGGTGAGGTCCCAGGTGACTCATAATCTTCAGTTCTGAGATGAGAGCCCGAGTCTCACTTCTCTTGGCCGTGGCTATAGGGGTCAAAGAGAAAAAAAACGATGGTACGTGCCTAGGCACACATGGTACGTATCAGGGCACTTTCTGCATGTAGCGCACAGGGCCTCCGCATGCTGAGTTTATGGTGTATAACTTTGAACTGTGGAGGAAGTTGTAGTGAGCTGCAAAGGGGAGTGAGAAGTGGAGCTGTGTGGGGAGAGCAGACGCACATTTGAGCATCTTGACGGCCACCCTGGTGGTGCACTGGGAGGGGCCAAGGCCGTGGGCTGTGGCCTCCACCACCCGACCAAACGCTCCTGAGCCCAGAGTGTGCCCTACGGGGAGAGACAGAGAGAGTGGTCACGTGTTAACACTCGGTTTGTATTCTTGGGTGTGAACATGTTGTTTACGCAAGAATTTCCATTTATTAGCACGTGCCTGCATGTGGGTGTGTGAGTAGACGTGTATGTTGGAGTGTGTGTGTGTGTGTGTGTGTGTGTGTGTGTGTGTGTGTGTGTGTGTGTGTGTGTGTGTGTGTGTGTGTGTGTGTGTGTGTGTGTGCGTGTGTGTGTGTGCGCGTCCTCACCAAGCACCAGGCTGTCTCGTGGCACCTCCCAGACGGCATCATAAGGCAGGTGAATGGGGTCCACATAGGTGTACTCATGACCGTCAGGGCTCACAGACTCAATCACCTTCCAGCGCGTTTCGTAGCTGGGTTTCTGCAGTTCAGAGAGAAGTCAAGTGGCTAAGCTGTCACCGTCAAAAGAAGGAATGAACACGTTGGATCATGAGGTGTGGCATTAGTCTTTGTCTGATCCTCACCTTCCTCCAGAGAGCGATGAGGATGATGAGGAAAATGACTGCGATGACCACCAGGGCCAACACGGCTGCTAATACTGCAACCTGGGAGAACAGAGCTACGCACGCACACATGCACGCACACATGCACGCACACACACACACACAAACACACACACACACACACACACACACACACACACACACACACACACACACACACACACACACCGATTCAGGGTAAGGACTGTAATTCCACACAACCAATGTACTTTGAGTAGCATTGATCCTAGGGGTACATCTTTAGTTTCTGCCGCTGTAAGCTCTTACAGTTGGAGGCCAGTCTGATGTCCCAGGCGCGTCGTCCTCTCTCGTTGCGGGCCTCACAACGCACCGCCGTGACAGATCCCACGGTCTGCAGGGTCAGCAGGCTTCTCACCTGCCGTGGGAGGGTCATGCATCGATGTCAGTTCCCTCACTACTCAAACACTCATGCCTTATAAGTCTGTTTCCATGTATTGCGTGTGTGTGTGTGTCCATGCTGGACGCACCTGGTTGACACCACGAGCCTCCACGTGGCTGACGTTTTCCTGAACCTCCAGGTCGTCCTCGTCGGCTGACAGGGCCTTCCAGGCTGTGGTGCTGTTACTGCATCTAAGAAGGGGGAGACAGGGAAACGATGTCTCGAAATCCCAAGCCTTCTATGACATTTAAGGCAAAAATGTGATTTGTTAGATAAAAGGGGCAATTAATAACTATATACCCTCATCTAAATGCAGTCGGTAGAATAGAATAAGGTATGAGGCTTTGAGAGTACGATATGAAGTGAGCTCATCTCAGGAGCTGGATGAGCAGGAACTTCCTGAAGCTCAATGGTAGCAAAACCGAGGCCCTGCTCATTGGCTCCAAGTCCTCCCTCACCAAATCACAAAACAACCCAGCACCAAACATCATCATCGACGGCTTCCCTGTCCCCTTTTCTTACCAAGTGAAAAGCCTCTGTGTCTTTCTGGATGGCTCCCTCTCATTCGCACCACACATTAAAAACATCACCCGGACTGCCTTCTTCCATCTTAGGAACATTTCTAAACTCCGCCCATCTTTGTCCCAATCCAGCACTGAAATCTTGGTTCACTCATTTGTCACACCCCGGATTGACTACTGCAACGCACTCCTAACTGGACTTCCCATCAAACTCCTCAACAGGCTCCAAATAATTCAGAACTCTGCTGCCCGGATCATCACCCGCACCAGCTCATCCGACCACATCACCCCCATTCTCATTCAACTTCACTGGCTTCCTGTGTGCAACCGGATTGATTTTAAAAACCTTCTGCTCACCTACAAAGCTCTCCACAATCTAGCCCCCATCTACATCACTGACCTCCTTCAGGACTACACCCCCTCCCACACCCTCCGCTCTTCCTCTGTTAGACTTCTCACCCCGCCCAGTTCACGCCTCAGCACCATGGGTGCTCGAGCGTTCAGCTGCTCGGCTCCGAGACTTTGGAACTCCCTACCATTATACATCCGTCTATCTGATTCCATAACGTTATTCAAAACCCAACTCAAAACCCACCTGTTCAATCTGGCATATTCCCTCTAAATTTACACTATTCTGTCTACGTCCGTTAATATTACAACTGTCTGTCTTGTTTGTTTGTTTTTAACCTTGTCATCAAGTGAAGTCCATTCTTTTAATTTGACTGAATTGTTTTACTATTGTCTTTAGCATTTTTTTACTTGCCGTTTAATGTTGTTTTATGCCCTGTAAGGTGTCCTTGTATGTCATGAAAGGCGCCCAAAATAAAATGTATTATTATTAATATTATTAAGTGGAAATTAAACAAACTAAATATTATTATAGCTCACTATATCTCAGAGAAACTGAATGTGTGAGAGACAAACATTGCCCCCCCCCCCCCCCCCCCCCAGCAACAATAACTTTCTGAAGTCTAAACATTGTGGCCATAGCTGGTTACACCAGAGCTACGACGCCACCTTGAGTTCAAGAGTGAGCTAAGCGCCTAGTCGATCTGTCGTACGTTTGTTGTGCATCGCATGGTATTGGTTTGTCTTTCTATTGCGAACGGTGTCGGGGATTAGCCTGTGCTAGTGCATTCTTAAAAACATAATGTAAGAAAACACTGAAAAATCAGCATGCGAGATATGTTACGTGTCCCGAAGGTGGATCCTTACTTGTGCATGCTGTTGCAGCTGTACCAGTACACGGTGGGGGTGGGGAACCCCTCGGACACACACAGCACAGCATGCCCCACCTCCAGATGCTGGTCGGAAAGGTCGGTGATTTTTGGAGGGGCTGAACAGGAAATTATCCGTTAGACTTCAACTACTGGCCCTTTACTATCAAGATGGCCGACTGTAACATCCTTCATAGCTGTTTATCTTTACTTAAGTGACCACATTCAAATAAGTCTAACCACATGTGGTGCATGAATTTAAAGCTACTGTAAAGAAAGAGTAAGGCAGCTAATGTAGATATTTCTGCTATACTTATATTATATATTATAATATTTTTTAATATTGTTACAGCAGTGGTCTAACATAAATAAATCACACCCACCAAATGGTTAAAAATAAAGTAAAGTATGGGAAAACTGTTTTTAGTGTTTATGGGTCTCAAAGTGTGAATGGATTCTCACCTTTGACCTGGAGATTAAAGGTCACTTCCTGGAGCTCATCCTCATTGGACACCTGAACGGTGTAGAAACCCCTCTGCTCCATTCGGACCCGCACCAACGTCAGGGTGCTCAGGTAGCTATGATAGGGAATGAAAAGAAAACAGAGGCTCAGAATGTCACACAATCTGGGACCGTAGAATAGTGTGCGCAACCGCCAGACATGGGAAGGACAACTAAGTGACAGCGCTCTGAAATGACATCCAAAGTAAAATGTTCCACGTTCAATGAGAACCAATGTGGCACACAGGTCCTAGCAGTCGCAGGACACCATGAACAGCAAAACATAGATATTATCTTAAGCCGGGTTGCTTATTTAGGCGGTTGGGCACCTGGTCTCGTCCACCTTCCTGGTCTCCATGGAGAGGGTGTCTCCTGATAGGGTGGCGTTGTCTTTCGACCAGACCACCTGAGGTTTGGGGTAGGCTTCAATCTGCACCAGCAACTCCACGCTCTCGTGGAGCAGAGCGGACACATTGGTGGAGGCCACTGCAGGGCTCAGGTTCACATAGCCTCTCCCTGGAGGAGGGACAGGCAACAAAGCAGTCAACAAATGACACCTCCATTAAACAAGTGTGTATGCCCGTACAGTAGGAATGTCTGTGTAGTTGTATACTTGTGTGTGTGTGTGTGTGTGTGTGTGTGTGTGTGTGTGTGTGTGTGTGTGTGTGTGTGTGTGTGTGTGTAACAATGTGAGTAAGTGTTAAGGAGAGATTTTGTTCACGGCCACTCACGCAGTACATTGACAGTGATGTTTTGGGAGACGCTGAGCCCCTGAACAGTGTCCTGCACCGTGCACACGTACACACCAGAGTCTACTAACTCAGTGCTGTTTATATTCACCACCGAACTGATCTGATTGGATAGGAAGTCTGTCAGCGGGTCGAACTCCTGGAATAAAGAAAGCAAAGGGTCACATTGACAGGAAGATCAGTGTGACACAATACTGAAGGTATAAACCCATCCTCTCACCTTCCTGCGTGGAAAGTCCCATGCAAAGAAGACCAGCATCTCGGCATCCTTGACTGTGCAGTAGATTGAAAGGGGCTCGCCTTGTTTCACCACCGTCTTCGATACACTCATCTCTGTCTGCAAGGTTTTAGGGACTACAGAAAGAAGTAGTGGTCTCGAAACGGTAATAATGACTATTGTTTTGTATTGTCGTTTATGTGATGTCAATAAATAAATGCTCACTCTCAGTATAATCTCTCTAATCTAAGACCTTGGGTGTTTTTATTATAGCCACTATTTATTCTCCCAAGAATCAACCCATTTGAAAAGGAACCAGGCCTTGATTCAAAAACTGAAAGGGATCCAAATGAATGGTGATCAAATGTGCAAAAACAGCAGGCGTCTATGAATGTGTGGGACATTACCGAGGACGCACTGACCTATGATGCTGAACACATAGAACACCTGGGACTCCCTCTCCTCTCCATTCAGAGTGCCGCTGCAGACATAGGAGCTGTCCTTCAACGGCCCCGTGAACCCGCGGCTGGGCCGGTGTGTTATGTTAACAGGAACCCAGCCATCACGCTCAAACAGGCTCACGTTGACCCGCGGGTCGGAGACCACACAAGGGATGGTACCTTCCTCTCCTTCCTTGGTTACAACTCCAGGTACCAGCGGGACAAACCATTCGTCTGGGTCTGTGTGGGGGGAGACGGGGAAAAGCAATGTAGAGATGCCAAGAAGGTGAAGGAGGAAGACGAAGAGAGGAGAAAAAGCACCCACGTAGACACACACACACACACACACACACACACAACAACAACACACACACACACGTACACACACACACACACACACACACACACACACACACACTCACACAGGGGCAAAGATGCCACATGCTGTCCATATGTGACTGAATAGAAGGAGGTTAAAACACTTACCTTATGCATAAGCAAACAACAGGGTTCTTGTGCATAGAGATCACAACTGTTTCTCACTTGTCATGGTTTTGTAACATAACTTACTACTATAGACATCCTTGATGTTGGTGTCCTTGTCTCACCTGGTACAAACACGTCTATCTCTTTGGTCTCCACTGAGAAAGGGTCCTCACAGATGTAGTTCCCCGAATGTTTCCAGGTGACGTTCTGTAGTTCCAGAACACTGCTGGTGCCCTGGTTCTCTAGGTAGACACCATCTGGCGGGTCTTGCATAGGGAGCTTCCAGGTGACCCGACCCCAGCCAGAACACACCACAGTGAAGGAGGAGTTGGCAATGAGGATAACCTTTGTAACACTAGGGCTCAACTCCAGACCAGCACAGCATTGGAGCAAGCCTGACGTATGGGAAGAGCAAGGAACATTAGCAAAATGACTGAAGAATCTACGGCCAAAATGGCAGCCAATTTGTTGGATGAGTCAGGTCAGGCCAAAACAGTAGAACAAGGAGGGCTGAGTCTAGTCTGCAAGACTGAGAAGTAATAACATAAGTTTGACTGTGTTGTACCCAAAAGAAATGTAGACAATACATACAAGTAACACTTGGATTTTGTGCTTGTTGTGGTGGCCAAACATTATTCTTACATGTTTATTACAAATGGTATACATATAACAATAACAATGATTTGAGTATAAATGGGCAAAGACTTACCAAGAAAAAGCAGCACTTTCTCCAAACCTTTCTCCATAGTGTCTGAACTCACTGATGATGGTCTGTAAAACACAGAACAAGTTGTGTTGTGACTCAGGCCAGCCACAGTTTGATATGTTTTTAAAGGAATGTGTGTGTGAGTGTGTGTGTGTGTGTGTGTGGGGGGGGGGTTATGTGTGGACATTTCGTTAAAGTCTGGAGACAATTAGGCCCTCTGATCAAAGCGTGTGCAAAACAGAGATGAAAAGTGGAAGAGGAGAGGAAAGGAGTGGATAATACAAGACTCAAATGTATCAAGGATTAAGGATAAACAGCGTAATTTTGTTAGCTGCAATCTCTTGAATAAACAACCATATCCTCTCCAGTTTAAAGTGTGAGTTAGCACTCCACTCCCATTGGACAAGGAGCAGCATGGCTTAACTGCTGACTCAACTGTAGACCAATCAGAGTGCAAATAGAATCAAGAGATGTCTTTGTTTGTTCTTTTTTCCTGAGAAAGTGGATGTTCTAACTTTATTGAGCTACTATTTGTCTAATTCGAAATATTTATTTGATTGAAGAGGCACTCCTTTAAATGTACGCATATTATTTATGTCAGATTGTGGAGTCTAGCTTTAGCCCCAGTGAGCCTTAACTCCAATAAGTTCAGAGCAAGACAGTTGATGTATTATCCAGCTGCCTGTGAAAATGAGAGGACAGACGTTTTAGTGGTGGAAGAAGACAGGAGGAATCTGGCATAACAGCTAAGGGTAGTTTATACAAAGAATGGAAGGCTGCAAAACAATCAGATTAACTGTGCCCAATCTCTCTCTCTCTCTCTATCTCTCTCTCCCTCTCTCTCTCTCTCTCCCTCTCTCTCTCTCTTACTATCTATCTGTTTCTTGATTTGTTGGTGTCTGTGATAGCATTCACAGAAGGTAGGGTCCAGACTGGAGCCAGTGCTTTACTTGCTGTGAGGGAAATGAGAGTCTAAGTCCCCTCCCTCCCTTCCTTCCTTTGAGGTTTTACTAGAGCTAAGAAACAGACCCCAAGAGCAACACACATGCACGCACACACACACACACACACACAGACACACACACACACACACACACACACACACACACACACGCACACACACACATACACACACACACACACACACACGCTCACAAACACACACATGCTCCATCCTCACATGAATTACGTTGCATCTCCTCAGGGAAAAGCGCAACATCACTGTCAACAACCTGGAGATACTTACACTCCAAACAAAAAGCAAGCTCCTTTGGTCAGTCTAAACGTTTACAGTAGGCACCTCGCACTCCTCGACAATGGTGGTAAATTGCATCATTAAAGTTCTACTAGGCAACTTCAGTAATTGACACAAAGAATTATTATTCTGAGAATACACCTTTGTCCTGTGAGACTTCTGCCAAGACCAACAACACCATGGAGGACATCATTGCAACTATGCAGTGCACTCTCTGTAGTACTAGTGAAGCCCGCTAAACGCCAAGTGAAAACCTCCAGTATCGTTGGAGACATAAATCTAACAGCTTGACCATACATGCCAAGTCAGGAAATTCCATCGCGAAGAAGCAATGCGTGTTTTTTTTGGGAAGGGGTTGATGCATGCGCAAGAGACGAGGCCACATGAAGGCAATGTGCAATGACGGACGTTAGGAACTACAACAGGGACATGTTCCAAGCCCAAGGATCAATCAGAATGTTTCTAAATGCGCAACAAACACGCACTCATCCAAGAAAAGCCTTTTACAGGGACCTGAAGCCTGTTTTTAAATCTGAACAATGAAGTATCACTTAACTTGGAAATGCTATGGTCATTGTGAGTTGACATGAGAAGCCCATAAAAATAATTAATTTGAAGAGCTGAGGCACGTATTTACAATATGGTGTATGCTGTACTTCCCCTAGTCTCATTTCCCTGTAAAACGGTCTTGGGAGCCTATTATTAAACTGGAGATTATCTCTGACTCCATGGGATTTTCCAGTGTGCATTTAGCTCTGAGGTTTCAATGAATATGCTGATTTGGGAGTGAAACGGTGTGAGGGCCTTCTCATGGCTTATGGCAAATCTCCCAGAGAGTAAACATTGAATCAAGGGGGAGCTGTTACTCTACACGGGGAACATTCTGTGGCCTTTCGATTACCTCATTCTGTTCATAAAATGTTTTTAGGTAGTTTGATCTGTGTTAAAACACAGTAATGTGTGCATTCTAATGCTGTGACTGGAAAAAGTGTAAGAAAGATATGACTGTAAAGATTGTTGGTTAAGGAAAGACTGATCCTAAATAAACTACTATAAACTATGCCTCATAAAATGTTTAAGAGTTCATCATATACCTTTTAGCCATTGAGCTCACAATATTACAATACAAAGAGTAAAATTTGATCCGTACCCAAGATAAGATATTGTTTTTTTAGAAATGTTTTGTGATGTATTACCAAGGTAATGCATATGAGTTGGATGGTACACACGTATGCCCGTATGTACTCATGTATGGACACCCACACATGCAAGCCCCCCCAAACACAAACACACACACACACACTCATAGAAGAGTTATGGGAGTTGCGCCGTCACTTACCTTGGGCAGGTACACTTTTTAACCAGTACAGTCCTTTCTGCTTCTCACAGCTCTGTCTGGTGGGCCAAAGGGACCCTACGTCCCGGGGCTTGGATTAGAAATTGTGTCTGGGGAGTAAGAATGTCATAGCTGCATAATATCCCTGACAACAGCCACATTAACTCCCCTGAATCACGCAGAGGTCCCTCTATAAAGTACACACTGGACTCCGGTAAAGAATGGACTCCCAATTCCGCAGCAGTTCACCGTTTTTTGCCTTCGAGAGTATAAGGTCTTAGAAGAAACCAGCTGGTCTACAACAAAGGACACTTCAGCAAATGTATTGAGATAGGCATTACAACAAGCCAGTAACAAATCAACACAAGCACACCCCTATCCTGCATACAAAAAGAGAGAAGCTAGCAAGTCTCCCTTTCTCAATGGTGAAGCTCAGCTGCTGCTGCAAAAAGGGGAGCTCTCTTTAACAGAGAGAAAGAGCAACAGAGAGTCAGCGTCTGTTTTCAATCTTGGCTTTCTTTTTTTCCCCCTCTTGTTCTTTCAGGATGTGAGTGGATGAGTGGAGAATCCAGGGCCTTCGCCAGCAGCTGAGCTCAGACTCCAGCGTTATTTGTGGGATTTTTCCCCCCCTTATTTCTGCAGGAGGAGCCAGTCAGGGGGAGTTGCGTTTAACGGGCAGACTGGGAGACAGGCTTGTGTTAATGCATTTCCAGTGAAAGCTTTTCACCAACCCTGCATTTAGCAGAATGGCAGCAATTTTATTAGACAAAGTGGGACACGTTGAACAGTTGTTAATCTTGGAAATTTAGAATCAATACCCGAGTGCAGCCTTGCCTTCACTCTACTGTCACACGGCGACAATCCAATCAAAACGCTAGATAGGGTGTACCCGTCTGAAACAGAACAAAGTGCCCAAGGACCACTTGGTGGTCTTAATGCTATCTTGTTCGCCAACATTTCCCAAAAGTCAACTGTTTTCCCTCGGTGGTGAGTTGCAACGGCAGGTCCTAATCGGACGAGAGTGCTCATTGAGAGTGTGTAGTGAAGGGAGCTGTAAGTCTGTTCAGGTCCACTCAGCAGTTCTGTCATCATGTGGGATATTTAAACCCTGTGTCTCCGGATGTGGAACCGAACTGGGAGCACAGAGCATGGTTTGACAGCAAGCTGACCTTGGACTTGTTCTATTGTAGCACAGTGTTGACGTGTTGTGTGAATGTGTTGCGTAAAATCGGGTCGGTCTTTTGTTGGTTGGGTGCGAGGGTTGGGGCCGGCGGACGTTCCCAATTATGATTTACCTTAAAATACGGTTGAATGTACAAGAAAATAACAAAACAAAATGTAAAAGTATAGTAAAGTGCAATAGGCTTACCAGGTTCTACTTTGAAGATGTAGACAAAATGTAATTGATTGCCCATAAGAATTGCCAAGCAAAAGAACCAAAATACGTCCTGTCAGCTTTCATTTAATAGTGTGTGTGTAGTTCCCTGAGTCACCAAAGGGAGGAGACACAAGGCAATATTCATCAAACATTGTGATGGACAGCGCCTTCATTCTAAAAGCTATTGACCATAATCTTAGATAATATTTATAGCATTATAAACAAATGACAAAACCATACATAGGAAAATGAAATCTAATACATTTGAAACCATTGCATCATAGGATGGTTTCAATTATGTCTCAAAGAATAAATTGAGGTAAAAATGTGATTTCGAGACGAGATTGTTCACAATGATTTTACAGTTGAATAGTTAAAATGGATAATAGACCAAAACATATTTTTATTTTATTTTTTGTATATTTTTTTTATTTATTTTTTTGGAATGGAAAATTACAATAATTAGCTATTGTGAAGTGCATGCTTATTAAAACAGATTGGGAGGAAAACATGGGAGTAAATTTAATAATAATAATTCCATCTACTTTTTCCCCTATCCCCTCCACCCTTCCATTCAAAGTAGCTTTATTGTCAATTACTTCACATGTCGAGACATACAAAGGAATCGAAAAGACGTTTCCCATGCTCTTGCGGTAAACATATTAAGTGCACATTCAAACACAGATAAGACATATATACTAAAGCTAAAAGATGTCCAATAAAATTATATATATATATATATATATATATATATATATATATATATATATATATATATATATATATATATATATATATATATATATGCAGAAGTGTATAGTCTACAATGTATTGCTAGGGGTAGCAGCATATGTCACTGTAAGTTTGTTTGTAGTATATATAAGTTAGGTTAGCAGCATAAGTTGATGTATAAGTTATGGTTGTGGTAGTGCAGACTACCAGTGCTGCTGTTAAACTGAGCTGGATTTAGCTAGTCCATGTGTTCAGTGTTCAGTGTCCAACCAGAGGGTGTTGGTGGTTTTGACTGGGAAGAATCAAGCTGGGGTCCTCTGGTCCTCTGGTCCTCTCTGGTCCTCTCTGGTCCTCTCTGGTCCTCTCTGGTCCTCTCTGGTCCTCTGGTCCTCTCTGGTCCTCTGGTCCTCTCTGGTCCTCTGGTCCTCTGGTCCTCTCTGGTCCTCTGGTCCTCTGGTCCTCTGGTCCTCTGGTCCGCTCCTCCGCTCCACCCTCTGGTCCTGTGGTCCTCCGCTCCTCCGCTCCTCCGGTCCGCCCTCTGGTCCTCCGGTCCGCTGGTCCTCTGGATCAGCCCTATATGCCTATATGCCCTATAATGCCCTATATCTTTCACACATTTCCCTTTAAAACACACAGTAACACTAAACCACTTCTAATCTCTAAAACACTATTGTATATTGTATACACAATGTACTGTATATTACATTTACATGTATGTATAACGAGTGGTGAACTGATATGTAGACCTGGTCATGAACGTATAAAAATGTGCTTGTTTATTGAGCAAGATTGATATCAAATTAAACTATGACCAACTGCAAGATTGATACCAAGGCCTGGATATTTACAGCTACACCAGCTATATTAAACTTACATTTCACATTAAATATACAGTATTTTAAAGAGTGTTGGGCCCTGTAGCTCAAGTGTAGACGTTTCTTACTTGCTCATTTAGTTTGATTGAATGTACTTGATTGTTTTAATGTCAAAATAACTAAATGGATATATTTCTGGGTGCATATTTATTGATTAAACATATTTTACAAGTTTTGAAGGTGTATGGGATATCTAAATGTTCTAAACAGATTTTCCAACATGTTTGCTCTGTACCCTTCAAAAGAAGAACTAAAATATTGATATAACACCGTTATAGTAATGTTAAGACACTATAACACCATCCAAAGAACAGGGCAATAGATTTCAGCAAACATAACCTAACAATAATCATAAAGTTATCTTCAAATAAAAGTATAGCATTTATACTGGGTGTAGCTAATAATGTTTGTTTATTAATTTTCTTTTTGCAATATCATTGGGCCCTAAAATTACAGTAAGTGTAAAAAAAATACATATTAACACTGATAAGCAATTTGATTCGAATTTTTGCAGGTTGCATTTTATTAGCCATTTACTAAGTCTCTTAATCTGGTAATGTGTTAAAACAAATTGAGTGTGTGTGTGTGTGTGTGTGTGTGTGTGTGTGTGTGTGTGTGTGTGTGTGTGTGTGTGTTTGTGTGTGTGTCTGTGTTTGTGTTCATAAGCCTATGGGTCAGGTGTTCTACTCTACTGTAGGTCCCCTGCGATGATGAGGAAGTCACATCAGGTTGTGAAGTGTGACCTCACACTTTGAAGTCCCCTCCCCCAATTCTTTCAAATACTTCTCATCCCCCCTCTCCCCTCCTCTCCCTTCCTCTCCGCTAAGTCTTTGTCCTTTGTTCCAAAGATGCCTCTGGCTTTACTGTGTTTATGAAATTGTATTTATTCACATTAGGTATCCACATACTGCTTCTGAAAGATAGAGTGAAGAGTGAGAGAGTGAGATACGGTGAGAGAGTGAGGTGGTGGTGGTGATGGTGGTGTTCGGGGGGGGGGGGGTAGTGGAAATACTGGTCATTGGCAGGCTGTCTTCAGGAGCCAGTCAGGCCTGTGGTCCTTCTGCAGACAGCCCAAGATAGACCACATGGAGGCCCCTTAATCTGACCTGTCTAATTAGGACAGCCCCCTCATGGCACAAGGATAGTGAACAAAGAATGGGGGCAGAAAACACATAATACTCTGATCACCCTCCAAATCCACTGGCCAACCACAAAAATATATTTATACATACACACATATATATATATATATATATATATATATATATATATATATATATATATATATATATATATATATATATATATATATATATATATGTGTGTGTGTGTGTTGTGTGTGTATATATATATATATATATATATATATATATATATATATATGTTTTAACAGTAACAGCAATCGTATCAGAAACATGTTAATACTCCGGCTTATATAATCCTTCATTTAACAATGGGTTTTGAATACGGTTAGGATTTTACTGGAAAATGTTTTATTATACAAGCATTTAGCATAGTCACGTTTGCTGATGGATCAGGTGTCTTAAAATAGTAAAAAACATTACTGTTAATTATATCGTTTCCCCTATGAACCATGTCATCTTCCAATTAAATTGCACTTGGCATTGAAGTAAGATGTCACTGTCATTAAATCTTGCGTGTGGCTGAGATAAAGCTTCCTTGGAAGAGCATGGTATGTACACCATTTTGGTTGGGTGTAGGATAAAAAAATGAACAAACAACGATGAACCAATGTATTACAAAATATTTTAAAATGGTCTACTGGTCTTTATAGTATCTTGCCATAATAATTGATGCAAAGTTCTTCGATTAAGTGTTACTTTCGATTCAGGCATATAACAATAAAACATAATATAAAATATATAATATATTTCGTTGAGGGAAACATGTCCTGAACATGTTGAGGATTCCTCCTTTCTTGTTCAATATTTTTATCTTAACTTCTTAAACCTTTCAGCAATATTTAACAACATTGGGTTAATCTCTAACATGTCAGTCATACTTATCCATGTTAAGTCAAGATCTATACCGCAAATTTGGTGTGGTTATGCAGAACGAGATATTACTCCAACCACTTCTAGCCATGCCTCAAAATAATGATTTAATAAAAGGTCTACCTAAACCTTCTAAAAAATAATGAATTACAGCGTTATGATTTATTGTATTATGTTTTTAAATCGCATGTATGTATTTGTATTAGTGCTTATTTGTTTTACTGAGTTTCAAATAAATGACAGATAAATATGTGATCGTAGCCTTTTGATTATTAGATTATTCATGTTTTTTTGTGTGGTTTTACTGGACATCTACATTCCTGGTTCAATACGACAAAGGTCTACAAAGAGAAACCTATTTCATAGCATACAAAAACGGCGCATACCTTAATTTGTTTATTCAAACATTAGACTTCAATATTTTTTGGGACAGCATGGCCTTTTTATTGAGTCTAAAATTGTATAATTGTATTCTCAACATCGATGCAGTTAGACTCGTCAATTAATATAGTTTGTAGGACTGTTTTGAATTGTTTGTTTGGTTACTTTGAATTATTTATTTATTATTTATGTTCTACCTCAAATTGAGCCCCTGAATCTTCAGCCAGAGAGGAAGTGGAGAACAGTAGGGCCATAAAAAGAGGGCATTTAGAGGGCAAAGACCATCTTCTTGTATTGAAATTTGGAAAGATTCTCACAGACGCCACCACTTCCTTCGTTGTTTGGAACCTCATTAGGGGTCCCACCCTCACGAGACCGATCCCTTTGAGAGGTGAGCAAGGAGGTGGGCACGAGACGATATCGCTACCGAGATCTGTTTGAAATGTTCCATGCCTACGGAGGCGCGTGGAGACAAGTTGTCTGTCTGTTAGGGTACCAATGTAAGAATAAAAAGCCTATTTTGAAAATTATAAAAGAATGGACAACTCCGCCTACCTCGATAGGAACTTGACGAATGTTAAACAAGTTTACATATTTTTAATACTAGGCCTACCCACCCAAAAAGGCCTCAGCCGCTTAACAATATTTGAACATATACGGTCATAATCAGCTAAACAGAGGTACACGGTCAACCATATTTAGTTATCAAATGATATGAATCATCAACATCATAACTTTTTAACAGCGATTTGGGGGGATAATAAGCTTTCTACTTTGACCCATCTCGTCCCGTTTCAGTACCGGGACTGCCGGAGAAACAATGATCTGACAGGTTCTCCTATAGAACAACTCTACATGAAGTCATGTTAGTTTCTCCTGTGCAATTTGTAACATTCTTCCCACCGCCCAGGGATCCTTTGATGCTTCACCCTGGCCGCCTTTGAAATGCAAGGCCGCGTCTCCCATGCAAATGGACCCGTTGTGAGACAGACAGACAAGCAAGGCAAGATAGGGAGGGAGGAAGGGAAAGAGGGAGGGAAGGAGATGAGAGCAATAAAACATCCCACGTCAGCGCGACACCTCATAACTGGCAACAGTGTAAACTAGCAGTTGGAGCGTCCAGGTATAGGTCACTGGAAGGTAGAAAGGAGTTGACCGAATAATTCAACACAAGCCCGGTTGGAGAGATAGGAGGACGCACGCTGGAGACGCACTATGCGCAGGAGTCCCAATCCGGAAAGATGTACGTGAGTTATCTTTTGGAGAAGGACACCAGCATGTACCAAAACTCTGTTCGACACCCGAGTCTAAATCTGAATCACCAGAACTTTGTCTCGGCACCGCCGCAGTACCCAGATTTTAGTGGATACCACCACGTTCCCGGGATTAACAATGACCCTCACCATGGGCAGACGGGCGCCTGGAATCCAGCGTACGCACCTACCCGTGACGAATGGTCACATTATGGCCCCACTCCGGCACCTTCCACTTCAAACCCAGGGCCCATCGGGTTCAGTCCACCGGAATTCTCTCCAGTACAGCCTCCGGGACTTCTCCCGTCATCTATCTCCTCCGTAGGTCAACTGTCTCCGAACTCGCAGCGCAGAAACCCCTATGACTGGATGAGACGCAGTGCACCACCCGCGACCTCAGGTATATAAGATATTATGACGATCAGATGGCCATTCAATGAAATAAATGTGTTTTTATGCAATTTTTGAATGATTAACATTGTAGGTCTATCAATGTGTTTTGTAAATCATTGTAGTACATATTAGGAACATTTAAATGTCAATAGACACAATTGCACTTGTACTTGCACATATAGCTTCTTTGCACTATTTAAATATTTAATCGAATTAGATTTAAATCCATGTGAACACATATTTTAATGGTTCTGGGACACAAACAAGATTGCGCCTCCTTGATTACTTGCGCACCTGAATGTATCAAATCGTTTTGTTCTTTAATGGCCTGGTGTCATTTAAATCCTCAGATGATTTCAGATCAATGTGTTGCTGTCATAGCCAATTATACTGTCTACCTGTCAAATGGCTCAAGAAACAGAGAGCAGCTTTGAGCTGATTAATAGAAGTAGCAACGGTCATACCGTGACATCTTTTGCAACGGTCATTGAAACCAGTTTTATACGCAAATAAAGTCAATGAAGGGGCACTTTTTATTTGGATTTGTCTCCTAAAATAGAACATTCATTTTCTGTCATATATAATTCAGGAGCTTGTGTAGGATGTAGTGGGTAAGAAACGGCTGGTCACCCTAACCTAACATTCCGTATGACCTTTGGGATACTCGCTGCTTGGGATCAAAAAGCCTACAATTAAGTTGTTTGAAGAGACTTGCAGTTGTTGTCATGCAAATGTGCTGTCTTGTTGTCTTGTTGAAAGTGAGTTGGGGACAAGGATGGTTGTAGGCAAAAATGTCATTCATTGTTAGTAGCATGTCCTAGGGCGGAGACACCTGATTGTCGATCACTTTGATGTCTCTGTCGTTACGTGGAGGATACATTGACTGGGATCCCTAATGTAGCGCGTTAATATTATCGATCGCAGCGAATATTTTCACTTAACTTCTTATCTGCGCTCTGTGTCAGTGAGATGACTTATGACATAATCTATGGTAGACTCATTTCATGTAAATGTTTTTGAAGTTGGCGTGGCCTTCACCTTTTTACGAGAAAAAAATACGTAACATGGATCTGGGGCTACTTATCTATGTTTCTACCTGTTATTGCAATTAGAAATGTTCCCCTTGCCTGGCTTCGCCTCAAGCAGGTTGCGGAGGTTTAGTTAATAGAAATGGTCAAGGTCTCAATGGCTTGGATTGGATAACCCCTCTTTAGGCAGAACCCATGCATAGGTCTGTGGTTCACCTGCTTCTGATTATTAATGCAGGTCAAATGCATCACATGCTGGGTGTGTCACTGTAGTCCATTCTGCCGTTATGCCATCATTAGTCTTTCTGAAATGACAACAGGTCTGAAATAATAATGTTACGCGCTCATGTCCTTGCTATGAACTGAATGTGCATTGACCTCCGTAAAAATACACCACAAAATAAATTGAGTACACTGTGGATTTTCAACCCCCCTGATCAATTATATTGTGTGTGTGTGTGTGTGTGTGGGTGGGGGGGGGGGGGACGACACAATTCTATGCGAGGAACCTTTGTCAACAGGCTGGGCCTCTAACCGTATCTCATAATGCTGTTAAGCTACCCGAGACCGGGTACCTGCACATAAATATTATGGTAAGAAATGGAGTTGGCTTGAAGATGCACACAGGGGACATGCTCATCGGTTTGGAGAAATCCTTTGTATGGTGTGACCTGAAAGGTCAACTGCGTTAGATGCAGGCCCCACCACGTTGTGCTTATGTGATAGCATGCATGGTCTGTGGTTAACCTGTAGCGTAATGGTGCTAATAACATTGAGGAGCACGTCGTGTCTGTGAGGCTAACGGAACGCGACATAACTGGCATGGGACCTTCGAAGTAAAGCCACCCATCTCCTGCATAATGGCTATCCAGACACTGTGGAGCCGGCTTTATCAAATGCGACAGTTACGCGTTATACAGCTGACGTGTAATGTGTGCCCATCTCATTAAGCGTGTTGGACACGGGTTTTGATTGAACTACTTTTGGAAAACCGTTTTAAAGCAGGCCATATTTTCCTCTTTGCTGGGAGTCGTTGACAGGTCATGATGATGATGGCGGTGAGCGTGCAGATATCTATACCATAAACCCTCCTGATCAGTGTACCTAGAGGGCCCGGCAGCTTGAAAAAAAGACATTTTCGAAACCCAAACGAGACGCCTGGGATTCAGCAGGTTTATCTTGGTGCCTCAGACACAGTTTTATGGCGCCTGTTACAGATTAACTCTTGATGAGAGCTGTGCCACTTAACCATATTGACCAGTCCACCCGGTTCCCCGTGGTCAACATCAAGAAAGCCCATGGTGACATGATGTATATTTGATGTTACACACCAGCCCAGACCCAAGTCCAATTTGTTGAAAAGTATATCTGAGGACTGCTTTGTGACTAAAGTGTGAGCTTAAAAAATACCAATAGAACACCATGCGCTACACATTTGTGAGGATCCAGTGGCAGAACAGGACCCCGATGCATTCAGACAGGCTGGTTTTCATATTGTTCTTTATACAAGTCTTGTGCAGGGAAAAGCTCTTGAGGACATTGTTATTTGACCTCACTTAACGTCTTCCACGCCAATTCAAGAAGAAGAGTATAAAACCAAGACTCTCTCTCTCAGTTTCTTCAGTCCAATCTGCGTGGTATTTCATTAACATGGGTCAATACGAACTACTTTACTCATCTACTCGGTCTGCCGTCTGCTTAGGAGTGGCCCTCCTCTGTGTAAACACAGCAATTAGTAAAAGATGGTCATTAAGAAATGTGTGTGTGTGTGCGTGCGTGTGTGTGTGTGTTTCTTTTTGTTCATCTGAGTATGGGTCTGTGTATGCCAGAGAGCACACTTTTTAATACGTGCGAGTTGAGCCGGTTTGCAGTAGCGCATGCAAGGGTGTGAGTTGTATTTCTCCCGTAGCTGTCTGAGACAGGTGCACCAAGCCCCCCAACCCCATCCTTTTCATCATTAGAGGGAGAAGCCTCACACAGGTCCTGTTTCCCTTTGTGTGCTCTGGTGAGAGTTTTTAAATCTCCCAAATGAAGCGGAAAAACCTGTTTTCACAGATGTTTTTTAACTGAAGTGTTAGATCAATTTTACACTGGTAATTGTTTACGGCTTTGGTTAATATCAATATAGACTTAACATTAAATAGTGTCTGTAAATTATCTGCTGATGAACTCTGGGCCTGACCAAAACCCTTTCTGCAATAATATAAGTTGTAGGATATGCTACAGTAGTTTTGTTAGTATTATGTTAATGTTATCTTAACCTGGCATTTGTCTCTACACCAACTTTCTATCAATTTTCAAAGTAGAGAGAATCAAACGTATACGAATTAGACATTTGTCCACTTTGTGCCTTCCATTTGAATGTCAAATATACTGGACAAGCAACCGTACCCCAAAAATTGTACACAAAGTACGGTTTAAAAAAGAAATGTATAAGAATGGTACAACATACAGTGTAAACATAAAAAATGCTTAACACCACAACCATAATTGACATAAAACCTATATTGGGATTTGTTAGAATAACTTAGGACCCATACTAGTAATATTACTTTGCCAAACGCTGTGTTCTTTTTCAATATCCATAACACCATGCTCCCACAACTGTTGGATCTCAAAGTTGGAACAAAACAAAACAAAAATTGTAGAAAAACAAACACCTTTCAGTAATACAGTCATTTAAAGTACACACTTTAAATGACCACATAAAACCAGGTTATAACAATGCTCTTACCGATTCTTTATCCAGGAACTGTGGGCTATGTTGGGTGTATTCTATCGTTTTGATTAACCTTACTGTTTATAAAAACTTCTTTCATAAAAATTACTTTTTTTAAACTTTTCTTTTCAAAAACTCGGTCGGCTGTGAACATGATCTTCAATTCCTCAGTGCTTTCAAAGTCCCTTATTTTTTTATGATTATAAACCCTAGTATTTATTTTGTATGTTACAGGTGGCAAGACGCGGACAAAGGACAAGTACCGCGTGGTGTACACAGACCACCAGCGGCTGGAACTGGAAAAGGAGTTTCACTATAGCAGATACATCACTATCAGGCGGAAGGCAGAGCTGGCTACCTCGCTCAGCCTCTCGGAACGACAGGTACACACACAGAAAACATACACACACACACACACAAACAAATGCACGCACAACTCAAACGCACTACTAGCAGAGATTGACTTTCATTTGTTTTGATTATCAATTTCCCTATTCCTTGTTTGCCATCCAGGTAAAGATCTGGTTCCAGAACCGCCGTGCAAAAGAGAGGAAGGTCAATAAGAAGAAGATGCAGCAACCTGCCTCCACCACCACCCCAACCCCTCCCGGCAACGGCGGTCTCCCCGGCAACAACGCGGCTATGGTGACCAGCAGCAGCAGTGGCATGGTGTCCCCATCCCTAGCCATGACCATCAAAGAAGAATACTGAGAAAGAAGAGGAGAGATGGCACCATGGCTAAAGTTTACCAAATGAGATTTGGACTTAGGAAATCGGATGAGAACTGTACTGTTAAATATAGAGCCTTTTTCTTCAGTCTCAGTAGTCTCCAATGATCTTCACTGAAGAAAGCCCAGGTCACAGCCCAGTATTTTGATGGCACACAAAGTGTACTTAAAGAGCTTTTCCAAGACTCTGCGTTTGGCCCAAAGCCTGGTTTCAGAAACGAGTACCTATTGGCATATATCGGAAAAATAATGAACTTCAGTTCAATATCATCAGGACACCATGTAGCCCTAGCCAGTTTGTTGCTCCTCACACTTCAATGGGTTACAACCTCAACAAGAACTTCACCAGTAGCGAGTAAAAGAGGCGTATCTCTTTACGGAGCTTTTTTATAAGTAAATAAAAACTTAATACACAAAGATTTTTATGATATTCAAGATGCAGTATGTAGGATTTCACCTCTAGTGGTGTATGAGAGTAACCGCAATCTCAGAGGAGAACAAACATGATTCTGCGTGGTTTTTTAAATACTGCAAATATGCTATATTCTTGCACCGATTTTTTACAATTTTGGCTATATAAAATCATTAGCAAAGATGATTGTGCTTTCAACAATTAAACTATTTCATTTATCTTGTTCATTTATCAATATTTCTTAAAATCCTATACACTGCATCTTCAACAATGCAATACCTCATTTTTACTGAGGAAGACGTTTAATGTGTTTACATTCAAATTGCCCTCTTTCCCCATCACCAGTATGTTTGTTGTGAGAGCTTAATCTCATATTTCTGGACTTATTAGCTGAACTACAGCTGTTGAAGATTTCGTTTTGAGATTTGCTTTCTTTCCATCTGTTTTGACACGTGTTATCCTACATACGTGTGTTTCCTTTGAAATGTTAAGGGGTATGAAAGCAATAGTTGAGTGAGGCATCGGAAGCGGGTTTTAAGCAAAAAAAATGGCTTCTTTTTTTTTTAAACTTGGTTTTGCATCTTAAAACACAATCGAATTTAAATTTTAGAGTAATATCCAACCCGGGTAGAATATTTTATCATTCTATATTATCATACCTTTTATACATAAATAGGATGTATTCTTTCCAGCTAGACTGTTTTAACCTACTACAGGTATGAACTCATGTCTGTAACTGCTGTCATGTTAAATGCTGTTGGACATTGCCTCTGCTCTGGTCCTTGCAACAAATGGCTTGTATTTGGTTATGACTGCATGCATGAGATTTTATTAACTGTATATTTTCAAAGTAATTTGTATTAAAAAAAGCTTTATCTCGAAGTCTAAAGTTTTATAAGTTCAAGACTCTGCCTCTCTCTTTCTCTCTCCCTGTTTCGATCTCCCTTTTTTCGCTATACTTCTTCCATGCTTTCACACTCATATACACAGACAGGGGAGCCATGGGTCTGTTTGTATAGCTAAACCTAGTGGCAGGATAAGGGACGATATCCTCTAAGAGAAGAGAGTAGTTTTAATATCACCTCCACCTTCCAGGCTTTGGGCCTCTTATCGCTGACCTACGACACAGAGGCGCAATGCGGGGAATCGCTAGGCTATCAGGCTCTGTTGGGTCACACGCACACACATGGGCGTGTTTGCCAATTGAGGAAGCAGAAGCAGGGAGCGGCGTCCAAAGGGCAAGTAGAGACAGGAACAGGGCAAACAGAGAAGAGCATGAAGATCCATCTGCCTGCAGGGAGGGGCCTGGGGAGGAAACAAAGATGGTAGGGTGCTGGTGCCGCCTCAGTTTGATAAAGGTGGACTGATTAATTGCTGATGAGCTATTATCAGGGCAAAAAAAAAGGCACTCATGTTTTAGGTTAACTTTTGCCCAATACATTTTAAACGGATGGCATGGGCAGAAGCTATGACTGAGGTTGAGAGGTCAACTTCCACAAGGAGTTCACTACCTGTTATGCAAACCATAAATGTAATTATTATCAGGGTGGTTCAAAATGAACTCCATAACTAGATTGCACACTTTTGTAACAATAACATTTATGGAATGTGTCGTTCAGAAATGTATCCCGTAATATATCAACATTTTAGAAAACGAATATACATTTAGAGTATTTCCATGGTTCATTATTTTGTTTGTGTACGAACGTTTTTGAGTGCGTGTTTTTGAGTTAGGAGTTCTAGTAAATGGTAGCGACAACGGCTTTAACCTTCGTCCCTCAGCTTGTAGTTCCGTTTAGTGTCGAACACTAATCATATCAGAAAAGAGATAGGAGCTTATCAATAATCCTGTTTGTGTGTGCGTGTGTTTATGTGGGCATGGTCGTATCAGTGCTCATTTCAACACGGAAGTTGGCCCAAGAGAAATTAAGTAATCTTGAACTTGAGTCCGGGTGAGGCCTTCACAAACATACGAGTAGTTTTGAGGTATTACTATGTTGAGTATAATCAAAGTTAATCTTATCCACAAAATAATTATGCTTACAATGATGAAGAAGAGGATATGTCTCCTGGACAGCAGGTCTATGTTTCGTTTTTTTTATATACACCCTTCGCACCACACATCAAAATACAAAATGGTGGTTGATTTAAGATGAATAACCCTGCAACGGTCACCTCATTAAATGCTTTAGATGCTTTCATTAAAAAAAAAAAAAAACGAAAGGAGCAGGTTGTTAATAGCAACATGTTTTCTCTGCAAGCGCTCTCATTTTTAGGTAAATAGAGAGTAATTAGTCTAAACAGCAGCGGGCTTGCTCTCAGCTCCCTGGAGGCCGTAAATGTTTATTGGGGCTCGTGCTGTAAAATGGTTCCCCACGGTAACGGAGATATGTTTGTTGTGTGAGTTTGATGCTCCGATAGTGTTGGTGTAGGCCTACGCCTAAATGCTGCGTATGGAGAGAGATACTGTGTGTTTGGTAAAAGCTCCCAAACCAACGTTAGATGTATATTCTAAAATCAGTCATGCATTGGTGGAACTTCCAGAAACCAATTCATCCATCAAAAATCTTATAGCCAAATCCACTAGGTGATATTCACAAATAAAATAGGCTGTAAATAAAAAACAGTTCCAACCAACCAATTTGTCTTGATGTGGGCTAAATGAGACTCAAAAGAATATAGAAATTCCCAGGTCATTTAGGGATATCTACATTCGCTATTTCAGCAGACGAATGTGATTTGTTTATGGCTAATTAAAGAGGGAGAGAGACATTAACATCCTCTAAGTCAATAGACAAATAATCTGCGCTACTAAAAGACAAAAATCAAACACAGTATATACTTCTGATACATTCAATAAAAAGGATAAACAATTGCATTGCTGGTGCTCATTCCTACTTATACAACCACATGTTTATGGGGCAGTTTTACCATAAACTTTCATTTACAATATACTTACTGCCCCCTAATATCCTCTGTATTGGTTAGATTTATTCTAAATAAACACAAGAGCTGTAAAATAATAGTGCTCAGAATGGTGTCAAAGCAGTAGCTGTCTATAAAGAGCAGATATGCTGAAGTGCCCTCAACAGGTAAACCCTTTAATTGGGACTACTGGTATTCCACTCTAGTTGGGAGACATGACGATACAGGGAGGCTAAAATATGATAGCCTATGACATTTTTTTTAAACATATTAAAACTATGGCATACCCATGGTTTGTATCTTAGCAATAATAATAAGCAATATTTTATAAAAATAACACTTTTGCAACACCGAACCAAATGACAAATATGTTAGTAATCAAATGGCAGTTAAAAAGACAATGCTTCCATGCTATCTGATGGACAAGACTATTCTGGACTGTGTAATTACCATCCTATCAGCCTACCACTGATTGTAGTCTGTTTCTTATGAGTCTAATTATGACCAGTCATATAGAACACAAGTCTATTAAAGCCAACCATATAGTGAATGACACAGGCCCATTAGCCTATATATCAGATACACAGACACGCGTCCGGCCGCCTGTCCCTGCTCATCTAGGGCCTTCTCTCATCATGGTTACTTTGCAAGTACCACATTTATTGGTACTGATGTGAAAATGTAAGTGTGTTATAAAAGAATATAGAACTCTGGGGAAAAAATAAAGAAGGGATGGCATTGAATACAACTTTGTTTTATTGTCGCAGCCTGTCATCATCATTGTCATCCTCGTCATCCCCATCAGTGTCAAAATCATCATTGTTACCATAATTATTCTTCATCCTCTACACTCCTCATTGCATCTTTCTGTTTAGTGTGACATCCATTTATTGCTGGTTTTATTCTGTGTAAAATATCCACATTATTTCCAGTTGTAAAAATTAAAGAAGAAATCATTGTTTAGCTGTGGCAGGATTCTTAACCAAAGGGTAAGTGGCAGATTAGATTAGATTTGGAAGGACCAACCTGGGAATCAATTTATAATATATCAATTTGTTTCAACAAACCCAAAACAATTTGAGATTGTTCTTAAAAACAGAAGGTCCCTTGAGATTGTTTGTGCATTATCCACACATAATTGTGAAGATGGTTGCTTCCTAGTCTCCGAGACAGAGACTCAAGAAACCGTTTGTAAAACTCCTTGTGGTACTTTTGACAGACTTACCTTTCCCCTGGGCAATTAACCTTTGTCTTGTTGATAATACAAGATGATTGCGACATGACATTGCAGAACCCGGTTCCAAACCAAGTTCATGTTTGGCAACCTGTGGAGATATGGGCCATCCAAGTGGCATCCTCCCTTATGCCACAGGTAGTAAACCTGGCTAATGGTTAACTAATGAAAAGCCAAGAGAAGTCATCATACTCTTGTATTCTCTGGACATCAGCATGGCATAACATATTATACGACTGATTATATTGGTGCTCACGCTCTTTTTCAAATCAAGGTAAAAATTAGAGGATGTATGCAATATAAAGGATTTTCCTGCGGAGGTAAAGGGGAGGACTAGGATCATTCCACCAGGATTAAGAGCATGAGGCCCCCCTAGTATAACGTAAACAGCAAATAAGAGCTGCTCAAACGAAAATACAACCATGGCAGTATGCCTTGGACCTTTTTCAGATTGACCACGTTCAATATCGCACGTCAACCCTGGGAATTTGTGTCTAAAAAGGATATGTTAAGGAGCTGCTGGCTCTGCCAGTAGGTAGAAAACGAGGGTGCTAAGTGTGGCTCTGTGTGGGTGTAAAGACCCATGGCGGGAAGTGTGGCCGAGTGGGACTGAGGAGGAGGAGGGTAGAGGTGATAAGTGTGGCTAGTGAAGACAGTCGCCACAGTCGGTCGTCGGCAAAATGACACTCATGAACCAGGCACATCACAGACCTTTCACAGTTTTCACATTTAGGATTTTGTTTCACTTAAAACTTCTATTGTAAGTAAAAGTGTGATGATCTCGGATATATACATATATACAAATAATGCTTGAATTTGTTCCTGACAGCAGTGTATTGTGTCCCTTTCTCTGTTTCCTTTATCTCTTATCCTATTGTTCTTTCCCTTTATTTCAGTTGCACTAAAACAGAACAAATTCATCAATTTACAGAGCAGGATATTACCAATTGCAAATCACAGCCTTTTCTGTAATTCCAGGTATTATTTAATGTTATGAGGTGAGGGTAGTTTTAAGTACAGTGCAGCCCATTTGTTTGCCTGTAGGACATGCTTCTATGTATACCAGGCTGCTGGTACAACTTTGAAGCGGCGCCTGCCAATCCTTAGACAAAGCCAGGTTGTGATAAGTGTCTTTGAGGTCGCTAAGTTTTATGGCTGATTGTTGATCAGCCCTAAGAGACAAGCAACAATGGACGCCTGGCTGAAAAGGTGTGTTTCTGTAAACTACTGCTACTCAACAGGCTGTATGACAAGACCCCAGGGCTCAGTTGGTCAACCATTTGCTTGCTCTAAGTAGGTTGGATTTATATTATTTCACTGGTAAGCACTTCAGTTACGTTTCAGTAGGTTTTTATATTGCTACATTTTGGTGTGGATGTTAATGCAGTCGATACGACTTAAAAGCGTGGGTCTTCTCCCTTTGTTTCCCTCTCACACAAACACAAACACACACACACACACACACACACACACACACACACACACACACACACACACAGACCAACACAAAGTAAAGCAGAACAGTCCCTTGGCCTTGCAAGGCCACACAGTAGAACAAAGCTTAGCAGATGTGGTGGCAGCGGTGTGTCTGTGGTTGACTGCCGTTTATGGCCTCAGTGTCCACTAATGAAGCACATTAACATGGCCTTAATAGCCGACCCGGACCTGCCCTCCTTGCCATGTCACTG
Organism: Aplochiton taeniatus; assembly: GCA_017639675.1. NCBI lineage: Eukaryota > Metazoa > Chordata > Actinopteri > Galaxiiformes > Galaxiidae > Aplochiton > Aplochiton taeniatus. The sequence goes on along the minus strand of CM030172.1, from coordinate 39,899,973 downwards.
GCCTACGGTTCCACACACAAAACACACAAATTCTCGCTCTTAAGTGCATGTGTGTTCACACACACAGAACGTTTTTTAACCAAAGACTGACAAACTCAATCCTTATTTATGCATTCTGGTCTGTTTGTTGTCACAGTAAGTAGCAGTCTCCAGTTTCTACAGTAAGCAGAGGGACACATCGTGTATCTGTTGCATTCTCTCTCTGGCTACTGACAGGTCTCGTCTGAGGGGTGCTTCTGTTTCTTCAAGGAAAGGTTCTCCCCACACTCCAGGTCTACTCTCTACCACCTCATTACCATTTTAAATTCTCAGAGAGAGATGGCCATTGTCCTATGTGAGAGTTTTGCCACCAGAGGTAGACTACAGTACAGAAGGATCTCAAGCCTCTTTAGAATGACTGGATGTTAATGATTTTACAGTGATGTAGGAGAAAATGTTGAAATGTTGGAGAGATTTTTGTTTTTGAGAGAGAGATTTTAAGTAGTTGATCACTCATCTAGGAGTTCCAACAGTTTAACAGGGAAAAACAAGTTATTTCAATTCTGAAATAAATTGTCAACATCATTTCAAGAGCAAGAGTGTGAATGTGAACGGAATTAAGTCCATATGTTGACCCTTGATGAACAACTCCAACTTCATACCCAGCTACATTTTCCCAGTGGCTCACTTTGCATGTGTGTGTTTGCGTGTCTATGTCACTTAGCAAAAACCATCCTCAAGTAAACGGGAATGAATTCATTCAGCAGCTTCATTCATCTTTATGGGCGACATGACTTGACGCCACACTGACCTCACTCACGGCTGAGCTTCTGCTAGTCTCTCAGCATGTAACCCAGCTGCATCCCGGTCAGGTCCAATCTAAAGCGAATGTGAAAGTCAGCTGCCGAGACACGTATGGCTTTATGACCACCTGGATGGTACCCGGAGAAGGAGAAAGGCAATAAAGGTTAATCATTTTAAAGAACTCAAGTTATTATGAGAGAAAGAGAGGGAATACTTTTCACACTCTGTCATTGCAGAAGATGTGTTGCTACAGCAATAGTTCTCATGGTTTTATGGCAGAGAGATGTGTAAATATTTCTATAAACCTGCAAGGGCAAATATGAGGAGACTTCTGATGGTTTGATGAATAATTGTCCAAGCACATTGGCCTAACCTTACCAATGGGAATATTTCACATAATCAGGGTTTACTGCTCACATCGGGGGGGAACACATCACAAACTTATCAACAAAAGACCATATCATAATAAATGTATTTGTATAGTAGTTTTCTTAACAATGTTACGAAGTGCCATAACAACAAAAACACATTTTATACATGCAAATAAAAATGAATATATATATATATCTATATATATATATATATATATATATATATATATATATATATATATATATATGCAGCAATAGGTCACAATTATGGTTGCTGCTCAGATACGACCAGCATTTTTTGCCTAAAATGTTTGCACAGTACTGTATATATATATATATATATATATAAATATATATATATATATATATATATATATACATATATATATATATATATATATATATATATACATATATATATTATTATTTTTTTTTTTTACTGAAAATAACAGTCTTGTAAAATGACAATCTCGTTGATGTGTGACTGTTGTATCCAGCGTAGGACTTCCCGTGGCGCAGGTACATTAAGCTGGTAGCTTCTCGTGGTGACCAGGCCAACTCTCTAGGTGAGGTTCCTGTGTGACTTCCCCAAAGGAACTATGGCTCTTCTTCAAATGCAAACATCAAAGCACTTCCTATTTAAGGGGACAGCCTCTCTGTCAGACATGTGGATCAGAAGAGACCAGAGACCAAATTAATGAGTTTGATAGACTCAAACAGTCGTAATCAGTCAAAGAAATTGCACAGTTAAACTGTTCACAAAATCTTCATGAATATGTTGTTTCTAGAATCAGTTGTATAATGTATATAACATATGGTAAAATGTTATAATATATAAAAGGTTTACATCTATACTCATTGAGAAGAATCAGTCAGGCATCAAGAAAAAGATATAATGATTCAATTTTTTTTATTGTTGATATATTTGCTATTTTTTAACCTATGTTAAGTATGTTAAGAGTCCATAGAGTGATCCACATACAGTAAAAAAAAAAAATGATCGGAAAGTGGTAGCGTGGAATTAATAAAGGCTACACTAACTAAACATTTGCCATTGTTGAAATTCTTATTCATCACATACTTAAAAAATGAACTGCTCTACCATAACTAACACCAAACCACAATCACTGCACACACGAAGATCCTAGTTAAGGAGAGTGCAAAACATTCCTTTCATCACCTGTGTCAGTGTTTTATTCTGAGGATCCCCCTCTGGAAGAGAGGTATCACTGTATGGATTTGATTTGCAGATTCATAATCCTACAGATATGTCTATTTAGGTAGGTCTCCGACTCCGGTCTGAATTATACTTATGACAACTATATTTATGCCAGAAAGTTAAATTCTACTGCTTTTGCAGGCTGTCATAACACGTCTGGAAGCTAGTATTATGATGCTATTATGATCATAACACATAGTATGGTGCATTACTTTTTGGATTGGAGAATTCCAACATACCTTCTGAGGTATCTGGTTAAAACATACAAAGAACGTAGCATTTAAACTTTTCTCTACCAATTAACTTACCTGTCATGCGTTAACACTTTTTAAAGGACTGATCACCAGTCAGTATACAAATACACAAAGAAGCGTTTGTATTTAGTTGTTTTTTTTCTTTTCTATTATTGTTCGTATTTTCTATATAACTGTATATATAAATTATTGTCTTGGTGTTGTGGCTCTCATCATTTTGCAAAAAGAAAAAATGGCAACAAACTAGTTTTTCCCAAAATGTTATGACATTTTTTTTTATCCTAAAACTGTAATTCATAAGAAGCTTAGGTGGAAATGGGTCCATTAATGTTTGATCTTTCAGTAGAAAGAGCTGGGTTGTTTTAGAGGACTTGCAAGAAAATGTGTGACATACAGTATTGAAGTTATAGAAATGTGCAGACAAACTGAAACATTTAAATTAAAACAATAGAATTCACATTCTTAATGTGATATGTTTGAGAATGATGAAGAGGGAGGATGCCAGGAAGTCATAGACAATATTCAATCACGAGATTCTCTCCTATTTCTGTGGATGATTCCCATGAGAAAAAGGAATGAGGGTCAAATAAAAAGCTGTAGATGAAGAAACAGTCCTCTGCCATTTACATTCTGTGGATCTTTGTCACCTGTCCCTTGAATTATTAACCAGATCACACAGCCATAAAACCCCAGTTTATGGAAAGTTTGATCATGGTGGGTCGTAAAGATTGGCCCTTTTATTGCTCCCTGGGGCCATGGCATGGGCTCTCCTTGAAACAATTTGCATGTGATCCTGCAACTTTAACCCCTTTACTTCCTATTCCTAAACAGGTATATCACCACAGTAGTCACCAATTTGTCTGTGTTCTAGTATTTTCTCTAAGCATTGTTAGCGACTGAGTTTGTAGGTGAGCATTGTACCCTTGTATCAATAAAGTCAATGGCAGATCGCCCCTCTGCTTAATGTGGCCCCAAAATCAAGCCTTTCATAATCTCGCACCAACTTGGGTGCTACGTGACTTATGCTCCTCTCAGTACATACCTTTTTATGATGATGATCTCATAACAGGGTAAAGTCAGGTCCACTGCCATTTCCTTCTCGGAACAACCATGTGTTGATTATGTAGAAAACCAACAAACATAAATAATTATTTGTAATTCAAAATGTTGATTAATTAAATATTGAATGAATGCCTTGATTCAAATAAAATATACTCTAGCTTGTTTATAGAATACTATTATATTGTATTATATTGTATTAAATTGTATCTTTCATAGTAACACTGTTTGATCAAAGTGTGATATTTTAAGACTTGAATGAATGATTTGCTCAGTTGTTTGTTTGTATAACAGGTAAATTATACTTCTTTAAATAAATATATTTGTAAATCTATTTACAATATTGTATACAATATTGTGTTATTCTTAGATTTAAACAAATTATTTTATGTTATCTTTTTCATTACACATGATAAAGTGACACTTATTTACACTCAGAAAAAAGTATTTTAACGGAAGTTATAGACCACCAAAAAAAGTTTAATGATATATAACTCAGAGACAAATTATCTAAATATTACGGTATAGCAGAGTTGTTTCTATTAGTGTTTTTCTATTTATTTCTTATTCAAATGTAATAGTTGTCATCTTGTTTTCAAAGCTGTATTGCACAGATTGTAATTGTCTGCAATTAACAAGTGCGCGTAATTAACATTATACACCAATGATCACATTAACCCCCCCCCCCCCCCCCCCTAAAAAATACAAAATATGATGATGAAGAATTTACATTAAGATAACATAAATATTAACACATTTTTCAATTTATCTTCTTTTGCATTACTTATTTAATCATTTATTGATACCTTAAGACAACGTAATACACTTTGTTTTGATGTAAAAATGTTATACGTCTGCCCTAAAAAGAGAAAGGGCTGTGTACATTTCATCATATGATAATTCAGTTGATAAAAGTAAAATATTGCATAAATTACCAAGAAATAAAACATAAAAGGCACAATAATATAATTTGGATTGCCCTGATGGGGCATTTATAATCGTTTTCATTACATAAGAGACCAATCAATGTTTCAGATGAGATATGCATGGGAACAATTCAATATTGAATCATTTTAAAATATGGATGAACTAACTATGAGAAAATTCGATTATGGAAAGCTTAATACATCTAAAAGCTATAGAATTTGACACAGAGTAGAAACACTTTCTGGCTTGGGAGGCTATGGAGAAATGACATGCTTTTATTGGGGGGGATTATGTCAGATCAGCGAGACAAAAGTTCTCATTTATTTCAAATGAAGCTCATACCAACCAATGTTGTGGCTTCAAATTGTTAAAGATCTTGTTCCTTTAATTATTTTATTTACATTTTTTATTCTTATTCTTTTTATTTGACTCAAGGGATCAAAAAATACGTTTTAACCAGTGGATATTCGGGCTGTGTTGTGTCTCCCCCAAGTGGTTACTTTTAGAAATAGCGGAATTAAACGTACATTCGAGGACAGTGGGGTTAACATGATTACGGAATTATTATTCTGGGAAGACCTTTAGGCACTTTCTTACATACTTAACTTAATGTAAATTGTGCCGCAGCCAGTTAATTACACAGGCATTAAGACACGTTTAAGTGGGGTCCTGACACATATATTTCAGTAAGGACAACTTAAGATATGTTTAAATGTTTACTACAAGGGACATGTTAATACATTGAAAGCTGGCGTCAAGGGTTTGCTGTTCTGATTTACTTTTTCATGATCATGTTGCAGCACTCAGTGAAACCATAGATAGGGAGCAGACGAGCAGATATCTGCAGATTTTCCAATACCCATACTACGTCGTGGTCAAACACTTGTGTCACACACGCGCACACACACACGCACACGCACACGCACACACACGCCCCCCCCCCCCCCCCCCCCCCCCCCCCCCCCCCCCCCCCCCCCCACACACACACACACACACACACACAGCAGTTTACTTTTCCCATCAAGTCGCTTAGCCTACGGCGCACGCACCCCCTACACACTACAACAACAAAATCGAAACTAGCCAGGCTTGCAGACCCCGTTTTTTTCGGGGGCATGGTAGCTACTCAACTACTTCGTACTTTCTATTCAATGTTTATTAAGATGTAGGTGGCATCGTCAGCTTTTCAAACCGAGTGCACATCTGCTCGCTCTCACACATGCATTTATTGTGCACCACTACTGCGCACCATGGTGACTTGATGGTGAAGATACCGCCATTCATGCGAGAATATAGACCGTCGTTTTTTTTGGGGGGGGGGGGGGTGGGGGGACATGTTTACATTAGCCTTTTTATGTAGTTAATGTAAATTATACTACATGATGGAAAAAAATGTATTATTTGTGATTAAAATAAAGGTTGTTGGTAATGTATTAGCGACCCTCACACCTGTATGCTTGCATGGGAGCTCAGACCCCTCCATATGGGAGCGTAGCTATCACTGGCTCCCACATAATTCGAACCCTGCACTAGGCTTACGAGGAGACGGCGTGGTTTGTGAACTGCGGTTGAAGAGGACAGAGTTAAACTATTGAGCATGTGCGACGCATTGATTGGTGTAACATGGATGATTTCTTTCGTCTGAGTTGCCCGCCTGAACTAGCAATGCCAAGGCTTCGCCTCATTTAAAATTCTGTCGTTACACAACGACTTAAAATAGATGGTATTTTCACAAGACGTGCACAAAGATACTTAAAGGTGTTGCCGAAATATCTGACAATATAGTTTCAATTACATAATCATACACACAGATATATTTAATAAAACATAAGTCACCATAAGGTTTCAAGGTAATTCCTTTCTTAATTAATTTCTGCTCAACAACAGTGGCAAAGAAAGCAACTGAAGTACAAGTACAGATTCTTAGTCTATTTACAATTGTATGTATGTATAAATGCTCGTACTATGTATGTACATATATGTGTGTGTAGCCAATGCATGTATGAATGTACAGTACTGTGCAAAAGTTTTAGGTACATGTGAAAAAATGCTGGCAAAAATGTCAAAACAAAGAGTGGTCACAGCAAATATTGATTTGATTTAGATTGTTCATTCACTTTGCATTTAGTCAATTGATCAAAACAAACAATTATCACTTCGATTCGAATAACAAGCATTCTTACTTCACACACCTGCCTAAAACTTTTACACAGTACTGTATTTATGTCAAATAAAACGCTACTATCTACATTAAGATCCATACAATATGAAACCTTGCATATGTCAAACATAGATGTCCTCCATATCTGGTGTGTTTTGTGTTGAAGCAGCTACACCAGGGGCACAAAACACTGAAAAAAAGCATGAAGCCAGTTACTGCCAAAAGTTTGTCTTTGCTTTCTCTAGGTTTAAAATATTGCTACTTTGTACATTGCTCCATTTTTTTATTGAATCTGGCAATAAAATTGAATGTAGTAGAAAGCGGCTGTTTCAAAGGTGTTTCAGTATCAGTTTGTAAATACCATATAAGTCGTTTCTTGCCCGGTCTTCTTCCTGTCGATGAAGGCCTGGATGCATCCCAACATAATGGTTCTCCTTTACAACAGCTGGAATTTGAATTTATGTAATTGGCATTAGTACAGTATGGTAATATCTAGATAAAAGTATAATATTTGTATAGTAATATTTACTTTTAATCTCAAATTACTTTTCAATGCAAAGTAAAACATAAGATGATACTCTGACTGTATTGTGCGCAATACTAAAACAAACCATGCTTTTGGAAAGATGCTTGCTTGATACTTTCTTGCTATATACTGTTAAACTTGTGCAATGAAATTCATTTCCACTCATTCATTGATGTCTTAAAGTCAATATGATGAGCTCTCATTTCGCCACTAAATATTTATCATGGTCGACGACAAAACAAGCCAAACCAGTGAAGATGTTTCAAGCACGTTCTATACCTTCTTGTTTTTTTCCAAGCCATCGAATTATCTTTGTCTTCACTAAGACAAAGAAAAGTGTGGTCAACACTATAAAGATACCCGCTGCTGCCAGCGATGCAGTGTGACCTGTTCACCAATAGATATACCACAACGGCATTAAGCATTTTTTCATGAATAGATATCAAATGATAATCCCAACTCACAAAAAATGAAAAATAGGGCTGTTTAGGTACACATTTGAACTTTGAATACCTCTGCATAATAAAAGAGCTGGAGAGCTGTGTTCCATACTGATACTGTTCATGACCAGACAGCTAACACTTTCATTCATAGGCATATCAAGGTGAAACGTCTGTTGGTTAGACAATACAGGACTGGTGAGCAGGTTTTGAGTTGTCAAATCCTTTCCTTTTATCCATTTAATCGTAACACTATCTCCTCTCTCCACATGGCAGGACAAAACTAGTTGCCCATTATTGTTACACCATTCCTCCAGCTTTGGTTTGGAGACAGGATCTGAAATAAAAGAATAAAAAACAACAACCACGCATTATGGAAAATACTATGGAAAAATCTGAATGAATTAAAAGCAATCCTATTGTAGAGTAGTAAAGTGCATTACAGAATGTTTATCAGACGCCCGTCTCTAGACTCACCAAGGATAACAAGCTCATAGTGGCTCTGGAAGATACGGATTCCATTGGCTGCAAATACCTCCACTGTATACGTTCCATTGTCTGTTTTGTCTCCTTTGTAGATTGTGAGTGAGCCATTTTCCAAAAGTTTATATTTTCCACTGGACGTAGCTTGTCTTAGTGTCTTAATTGTTATGAGATTCTGTTCATGTTTCCATCTCACATCCAAGTTCCCCTGACTTGGGGAAAGGGTCAAATTTAGAACCACCTCGTCTCCGGTGCTTTTGAAAACGTTATTTTCTTTGACAGAACAAGAGACTTCAACAGCAACTGAAATCAAACCAGACGTTCAAGTCATTAGCATCGTAGATAACTCTTGCACATTTACATTGAAAAGTATCACAGCAAGTTATACATATATACATATAGAGCTAAATATATTGTAGATATTTACTTATAGTGATAAAAAAACTGAAATCTTACCAAAACTTGTTAACAAGTGAATAAGTAAAATGTCCAAATACAACTCATGAATACCATTTGAGGCCAAATATCCCCTCTTGTAAGAAATCATCTTTGTGTGTAAGAGGCCAGACAATTCTTTGATTTTTTGTTTGCTTGCTCACAGCAATAGTGGTTCCTGTTGCGATACAATTCGTTGGTTTGTACTGTGATCTGTGTAGCTGGAACTCTGTGTAGAAGTACAGAAACCTTTGTGGTTTGGTTTGACTATGATGCTAAGGGAAGATTAACTATAAGTAAAAAATGAAGGTTGGGTTACCTAAATAAAAACGAAACAAAGAAAGTAAGAAATAAAGAATAACTTTATTTAAAGACCAATTTAACATATCGACATCAGCATCAGTGCTTACTTGGCTAAGGCCACAGACAGCTCAACCAGAGTAGGGTGAGAGTAGATTTGTGCCACGCATCACTGTAAAAAGCGAAGAGGGTGTTGTCACCTTCCTGTTTATTAACATTTCCCACAGGCCTTACAGTCTGTCTGGAAACATGCCAAACATGTGTAGTACATAGTAAAACCATAATAGATCATGCATGATTTAAAACATTTGATCTAGTAAAAGAAAATAGCATGAAGCATACATTTGTTGCTCTATAAGGACTTGTGCCTGTGGCATTGAACACTAAAGAATATCAAACAATACAAAGGAAGTGTGGTTGTATCTGTCGAACACTGAGAAAACCCATAGCAGACATTGTCAGTTCCTGTCATAAAACCCACAAGCTCAAGCCCAAAGCCAAACAGAAAAAGATACATAGGCACAGCACACAAACAAACGCTATGGTCACAGTGGATTGATAATGGTTCTTACAAAGGTCATACAATATTTTCACTCAACCTGCAGTAAGAGCCAGGCATACATTATGCATCATTTAAAATATTTGATTTAGTGTGAAAACCTTTCAGCAGAAAATATGGGATTTTTAAACAAATCAAATTGTTTTCAGGCAAATCTAACATCATAATATCCTTTCATTTCCCAAGAAATCCTTTATCATTTTATGAAACCTTTCAAAACTGTACTACATAGGGTCAAATTAACAACAGTGCTCTATTAAGTTAATATAATAATCCATTCTCAATATAACTCAATGGATTTATGATCTGCCAAAAGGATAAGGGTAAAATACAGATAACAAACTTAGTTGAGTACACCTGACCTACATATTTTCCTGGCCACAGGTTATCCTGATCTGTCCATACTCCACCAAGTCAGAGACTTCAGAAGGTTTCACTTCTGCCTATCGGCTCTTCACCACTCTCACATCTGCATACACAATAGCATCACCCTCATTGTCACCTAAAGAAAGAGGGGGGAACTGCATGAAGTATACATTTGTTGTTGCGTATGAAGTCCTTTAAAACCTGTAAAACTGAACAATAAAGCGAAAATATGTAATGGAGTTGGATCAGTCCAGCACTGAGAAAGCTTGTGGCGGAACAATCGACAGTCCTGTCCAAAAATGCAAAACTGCATGCTCTAGCCTCAAGCCCAATACCACAAGACAGATGGGTACATCACAAAAACCTTTTGTGGTCACAGTGCATTGAAAATGGATTCTTACAGAGGCATTACAACAATCAACAACCTGCAGTGACAGCCTGGGTCCTGTTCTTCTGCCACAGTTTAGTAATCCCAGCAAGCAGTCCCAGCAGTAGGATGACAGTGGCAGTGGCCACAGAAACTGCAACAGGATCATGGGGACCTGAAATGGGAGAACTGAAAGGTTAAAAAAAAAAAAAAAAAAAAAATATATATATATATATATATATATATATATATATATATATATATATAAATTAAACATAGAACTATAATGAAACATGTGCCTTTTAAAAACCTTTTTGTTTTTTACCTACCTATACAGCCCAAGAGTTGAATTGTTCTATTCCTGCTACTGACTTCATTCTGAACACTACAGGTCAGGTTCCCTGTCATGTGGCCCGGTAGGATAATTGTGCTGTTAAAATGGGATTGATTCTGTACTATGCTTGCTAAACTCCAACTGAATTTTACTCCTTCTCCGTCAGTCATGCAGGTGATCGTGCTTTCTCCATGATAAGAACACTCCTGAGATATCACTGGTTCTCTTGACACAGGGGCTAATAAGACATGAAATATTAAATCATTTGACGTTTCACATAGACAATAATGGCCATCATTTTGCAGCTGTTGTCAGCTACAAAGAAAGAAAAAGGGTCCCTGTACCTTGTATATGTAGATGTATCTTGGTTTCTCGTAAACTCTTGCCGTGGAGTCATAGGCACTCAATATGTACTCTCCAGAATCTCTATCAGTATGTCTCATTCAACTCGTGGAACTGTAATGCTCCATTACAATCTCTAGTTTGAATTATGTTTTTTTAATTGAACAGGTGCTGTTTGTACATTTATGGTTTTTTTAATTACATTTAATGTATAATTAAATGAATACTTTTTAAATTGTATGTTCACATTCCTTTGTATTTGTGCTCAGTAGAAAACACAGCGACTCTCCCAAAGCCCCAAAGCATTGCTGACTGTTACTTGGTACAGAGACATTGCAGATTCTGTAACCTACAATTAAAACAAAAAATCCAAATACTTATTGCACAGAAAGTAGCCACACAAGGTCACTCACTCCTTTCTAAATATGTCAGTGGTGGAGAACCAATTTTTTACCTTATGATCAGAAAAGTACCTTGGGCTATTGTTAATACCATCAAAGCTGTGTAACAATCGCAGAGATGGAATCATTTCTTTGACTGTATGCTCATAAGAGTAAAAAAACAAGTCAGTGATAGAGAGACAGTATTTAAACTTAATCAAAGATTTAAGTCACGCGTGCTTTTCAAAGTTGCATCTCAGTTAAATCATCACTCAAGCTATTTGAAATTACAAAAAAATCATTGCATTTCCTGTTCCTTTGACACAGTATAATGTCAATAACCATTTTACAAGAATGTTTTTTGCATACACCTTAGAGTTTTCAATTACTTCAACTCAGTTGAGAATGTGGAGGTTTTCAGTGAATCTAGAATTATGATAACATCACTCACCGGCATCCAAATGCCAGAGTCCCTTTAGTTGTTGTTTGAGACTGATCGGTTCCGAAACGTACTGAGGCATCTGATGATTCTTTTCATCTTTTTCTTTGATGAAAGAGAGGCTGGTCGCATCACTCGTCAGGGATAACAAGTATTGGCCTCTTGACATTTTGTAAATTTTGTTGGATTAATTACACTAATTCATTTAGATTTATTGGGATTTACTTATTGATCGACACAAAGTTATGAAAGTAAATGATTATTTTTTTATAACATTTAGAAAATAGTTTTTTTGGGTGTGAAATCCATGCAATTTCTTCTTACATTGTTACATTACAAATGTACATTACATATTTTATGTATGGTAAGTACTATACACACTTTATCATTTAAGTTAATGAGAAAGTGTGTCCAAACTTTTGACTGGTACTGTATATTCAATTTCCCTTTCTTCCACTAATTTCATCTTGTTAATGTTCTTCAAGGATCTATTGCATGTTACATGCATATTTTAAAGAGAATATTGTACAAATGTTCCCTCATTGAAAATGTTCCGGTTTTCGTAATATCTACTTGTTGTTATAGAAAATGTCAAAATCATGTTTGGTGATGGCTGCTGTAGAACATTTTATACAAATTTAATAGAGAAAATTTGAAAACGATAGAAAATAGAATTCATTTGATATTGTAAAAACAAGAGATTTAGAAGACCATTTTTTTCAACAGGAATTATATTTTTACTTTAAAAGACATGGAAAGTCTGTGACTTTTCTTGAGATGCTGTCGTAACTTTTTATTCTCATGTTATCTGACGAAGACTGTAGATTATTTAATTTTAATTGAATTCTTTCTACATTTTAATATTATTCTTATTCATTTGTATGTTTATTTTATATTTAGTTTGTTTTAATATTATTTGATGGCAAATGGAGGATTTCACAAATTCCCTTGGGATCATGTTGTGGCGTCAATCTCCTCGTTAGATGGGATTGGGTTCACCTGAGGTCCCTGCCCATTTGGTGCAATTTGGTGATGATATAAAGGTTTTAGCTGCAGTGTCCCTCACGTTTTATGTTGACGAGGGGTAGGCAACACCGTAAGTTACTCTCCTCAGAAGTCTGTAGAGTTTCTGGTTTGTACTTGTTCTTTGGAACTTGTTTTACTCATTTCCTTTACCATTCGTCTCTCTGTTACACTCCCCTTGTGATTCTATTTCTTATATCCTTATCTTTATATATTCCTATCTTTTTGTCCATTCTGATGGAAATAGTGGGTGACCGTGGTGGGTGCTAAGGCCCAGTTTGAATCCACAGGGCCATCTTTTTTATCCCAAAAATACCTGATTTGTTAGAGGTGGGTTGTTTTAGGTTAGTTTCCCAGAGCGAGACCATGTAAAATGTCTGTCCAGGGAGGTAAACGTACCAACCAATAAAGCACAGTCCATTTCAATCCAATACACTGGCCAGGCCTGCAGGACTGAGGAGCAATTGGTGGGCCCTATGGTAACAAAACACACCTGCTGGTTCTACGCATCCCAATTCCCATTAACCATGACCTCTGCAGCGTTTCTTGAGCCTTAATTGAAAAGGTTGGTGTTTGCTGAGTAAAATATGACATTACAGCCGTGCCCTCAGCGCATGCACTAAGGAAAGAAATAGACTGCCAAACCAGTCTTATACAGTTGTTCTATGCTTTGAAAGCTTCAGGCATTTGCTGTGCACATTCATGCTAGCTGTCCTAAAATTAGAATATGTCACACACACAAGTTACAGACAAGACTGTTCGTAATTCTTTCCTTAAACAAGGAGAGCTGCAAAAAAATGTTTTATTGTTTAATATATGTTCAAGAGCAACAATCTTCAATACCTGTAATATTATTAATGAACAACGTTGTCTCTTACACAGATGATTAAACACAATTAGGCAACCTTTCAACGGAGAAAAGCGGCTATAGACCACTTCTCGCTTCTGTAAACAGGAAGTTGACTATGTGAACATGAAACCGCTGTGGGAAAACGGATGCCTAATATTAGATGTAGAGGGTTCTTATTTTCCATTGCTTATAACTAGGGTATATAAGTCTCAGATAAAACCTCTGCAAGAAGGCCAGATTCTGGATACAAATGCCTTAGCCATAAAAATAGTAAGTGTAGTGACTCAAAAAACTATTTTATTTCACCAGAATGTTGAGCCAGGGTCCTGGGCCTGTTGCTATGGAAATGTGTCATACCAACAAGCATTGGAAAGAGAAGGAGCAGTGTTGCAGCAGTCAGAGCCACAAAGACACAACAAACACAATGAATACCAACTGATCTCAGAGAACTAGAGAGAGAGAGAGAGAGAGACCTTTGGAATCGTAAATAAACTAATGGTGACTACTAACCATGGCAGTAACAATACAGACACACATATCCATGTATGTCACCTTATAACAATTAAACAATTCAATGAGCCCCTTTAGGTCAAGCTGCAGGTTCTGCAGTAGACAGGAATGGACTTTGGTCCACTTTCATGATAACTGTAACGGGTTTAGTGAAGTAGTATCAATTCTTAAACTGTTCCATTCTTTCCTCCAGTATTCTTTCAAATCTGGGGCTACTGTACCATGTATCTCAAGTTTAATGTGGACTTTTATTAACAATGTTCTGTTTGAATTAAGATATGAAATTAAGACAGGACTTCCAGCTTGGACCCTGGAGAATCGTTCTTGGAGATGGATGTTAAGAGTTTTTTTTTTGGTGGGGGGGGGGTAATATTTACTGGCAACAAATGGCCAACAACATTTGTTTCACTTTACCTATACATAAATGGTCCACCACTCCTTCCAAAACATATCTATGCCTGCAAACTTTTCTCCATTTCATAACTTGAATAAATAAATACAAATATATTTTGCATTATAATATACTTTTATTTACAAAGCCACATTCACAATATTCCTTTCATATAACAGCAAATAACTACCTCAGATTTTACAAAATGTATTTAAAAAAAAAACACATATTTTAACTTCAGTACAATACAAACTTGCATGCTTCATAAGAAACACAGTGTCACATATCTATAGTTACAGCTGACTGTAGACCGTGCTCTTTAGTGAAGGAGTGTTTTCAAACGTTCTCTTGCCTTGGTAAAGATTGCACATATTGTGACATATTTTCCTGGCCACAGGTTATCCTGATCTGTCCATACTCCACCAAGTCAGAGACTTCAGAAGGTTTCACTGCTGCCTGTCGGCTCTTCACCACTCTCACATCTGCATACACAATAGCATCACCCTCATTGTCACCTAAAGAAAGAGGGGGAACTGCATGAAGTATACATTTGCTGCATATGAAGTCCTATAAAACCTGTAAAACTGAACGGTAAAGAGAAAATATGTAAATGGGGTCGGATCAGTCGAGCACTGAGAAAGCTTGTAGCGGACATCCCGAGTTCCTGTCCAAAAAATACAAAACCGCATGCTCTAGCTTCAAGCCCAATACCACAAGACAGATGGTTACAGCACAAAAACATTTGGAGTTCACAGTGCATTGAAAATGGTTGTTACAGAGGTTATACAAAAAAAAAAACCTGCAGTGACAGCCTGGGTCCTGTTCTTCTGCCACAGTTTAGTAATCCCAGCAAGCAGTCCCAGCAGTAGGATGACAGTGGCAGTGGCCACAGAAACTGCAACAGGATCATGGGGACCTGAAATGGGAGAACTGAAAGGTTAAAAAAAAAAAAAAAAAAATATATATATATATATATATATATATATATATATATATATATATATATATATATATATATATATATAAATTAAACATAGAACATAATGAAACATGTGCCTTTTAAAAACCTTTTTGTTTTTACCTACCTATACAGCCCAAGAGTTGAATTGTTCTATTCCTGCTACTGACTTCATTCTGAACACTACAGGTCAGGTTCCCTGTCATGTGGCCCGGTAGGATAATTGTGCTGTTAAAATGGGATTGATTCTGTACTATGCTTGCTAAACTCCAACTGAATTTTACTCCTTCTCCGTCAGTCATGCAGGTGATCGTGCTTTCTCCATGATAAGAACACTCCTGAGATATCACTGGTTCTCTTGACACAGGGGCTAATAAGAAATGAAATATTAAATCATTTGACGTTTCACATAGAACAATAATGGCCATCATTTTGCAGCTGTTGTCAGCTACAAAGAAAGAAAAAGGGTCCCTGTACCTTGTATATGTAGATGTATCTTGGTTTCTCGTAAACTCTTGCCGTTGGAGTCATAGGCACTCAATATGTACTCTCCAGAATCTCTATCCGTAGTCTCATTCAACTCGTGGAACTGTAATGCTCCATTACAATCTCTAGTTTGAATTATGTTTTTTAATTGAACAGTGCTGTTTGTACATTTATGGTTTTTAATTACATTTAATGTATAATTAAATGAATACTTTTTAAATTGTATGTCACATTCCTTTGTATTTGTGCTCAGTAGAAAACACAGCGACTCTCCCAAAGCCCCAAAGCATTGCTGACTGTTACGTGTTACAGAGACGTTGCAGATTCTGGAACCTACAATTAAAAAAACAAAAAATCCAAATATTTATTGAACATTATGAAGCATTTTTGAAGTAAGTTAATACTGTTCTGCACATTTTCATGTACAGTTCCTTTTTTTTTTTAATAAAATACTGTTTGGAAAGGTTATGTTTACAAAATGTAAATTCATGATCAATCAATTACTACTAAATTTGTTAAACGCTTACTTTTGTGATGGCAAATTCAGACATTTCTCCCTGAATTCTGTATTAACCTACAGTCAAATAACTCATACCACATGTATTCAAGCAGAAATTAGCCACACAAGGTCACTTACAACTTTTTAAATATGTCAGTTATGGAGAACCTATTTCTTACCTAATTGATCATACAATTGACCTTGTGGTATTGTTAATATCATCAAAGCTGTAACAATCACAGAGTTGGAATCCATTTATTTGTACTGTATGCTGTATCATAAGAGTTAAAACAAGTCAGTGATAGAGGAACAGTATTCAAACTTAATCAAAGTTTGTAAGAGTCAGCATGCTTTTCAAAGTTGTAGCTCAGTTAAATCATCTCTCAAGCTATTTTAAATTATTAACAAAAGTCTACTTTAAGTAAATACAGTGTAATTTTCAATAACCATCATTCAACCAGTATTCTTACAGACACCTAGGGTTTTCAATTACTGCAACTCAGTTGAGAATGTGGAGGTTTTCAGTGAATCTAGAATTATGATAACATCACTCACCGGCATCCAAATGCCAGAGTCCCTTTAGTTGATGTTTGAGACTTAGCGGTCCGAAACGTACTGAGGCATCTGATGATTCTTTTCATCTTTTCTTAGACGAAAGAGAGGCTGGTTGCATCACAGAGTCAGGGATAAAAGTATTGGCCTCCTGACATTTTGTAACATTTTGTTTGATTAATTAAAGCAATTCATTTAGATTTATTGGGATTTATTTATGAATTGACAAAAAGTTATGAAAGTAAATGATTCTTTTAATTTACATTTAGAAAATAGTTTTTTTTGTGAATTCCATGCAATTTCTTCTTACATTCTTACATTACAAATGTACATTACACACTGCATATACAGTATATACTATACACACTTTATCATTCGATTGAATGGGAAAGTGTGTCCAAACTTTTGACTGGTACTGTATATTCAATATTTTGTACTTCAACTTTCTTCCACTAATTTCATCTTGTTAATCTTCTATTGGGATCTATTGCATAAGCTATTGCATGTTACATGCATAATTTAAAGAAAGCATTATACAAATCTTCCCTCATTGATAATGTCCCTGTTTTCAGGATATCTATCTTATCTACTTCATGTTGGTTGTCATAGAAAATGTCAAAATCATGTTCGGCTGCTGTAGAAAAAAACTTTACACAAATTGAATAGAGTAAATATGAACACGATAGAAAATAGATTTGATTTGATATTATGAAAACAAAAGATTTAGAAGACCATTTTTTCAACAGGAATTATATTTTTACTTTAAAAGACATGGAAAGTCTATAACTTTTCTTGAGATGCTATCATAACTTTTTATTCTCATGTTATTTGACAAAGGCTGTAGATTATTTTATTGTTATTGAATTCTTTCTTTATTTTAATATTATTCTTCTTCATTGGTATGTTTATTTTATATTTAGTTTGTTTTAATATTATTTGATGGCAAATGGAGGATTTCACAAATTCGCTTGGGATCATGTTGTGGCGTCAATCTCCTTGTTAGATGAGTTTGGGTTCACCTGAGGTCCCTGCCCATTTGGTGCAATTTGGTGATGATAAAAAGGTTTTAGCTGTAGTGTCCCTCACTTTTGTTTGTTGACGAGGGGCAGGCAACACCATAAGTTACTCTCCCCAGAAGTCTGTAGGGTTTCTGGTTTGTACTTGTTCTTTGGAACTTGTTCTACTCATTTTCTTTACCAGTCGTCCCTCTGTTAGACTCCCCTTGTAATTCTATTTCTTACATCCATATCTTTATATACAGTCCCCTCCAAAAGTATTGGAACAGTAATGCCAATTCCTTTATTTTTGCTGTAGACTGAAAGCGTTTGGGTTTGACACCAAAAGATGAATATGAGACAAAAGATCAATATGTCAGCTTTTATTTCCAGGTATTTTCATCTGGATCTGATAAACAACTTAGAAGATATCATTATTTGTAAAGGAACACCACATTTTTTGTTGAGCAAAAGTATTGGAACATGTGACTAACAGGTGTGTTTTGTTGCCCAGGTGGGTCTTATTACATTTATTATTCAAACAATAAATAACACTGAATGTCTAGGCTCAGTTTCAGATTCTGGTTTTGCCTGTGCAGACTGCAGTTATAGTAATCAACATGAAAAGCAGAGAACTGTCTATGGGTGAAAAGAAAGCAATTGTGAAGCTAAGAGAAGATGGGAAATCAATCAGAGCCATTGCACAGACACTAGCCATAGCCAGTACAACAATTTGGAATATCCTCAGGAATGAACCAAACTACTGGTGTACTAAGTAACAGACATCGAACGGGACGACCAAGGAAAACAACAGCAGTTGACGACAGAAACATTGTCAGAGCTGTGAAGAAAGACCCTAAAACTACTGTTGGTGAGATCAACAACAACCTCCAGAGGGCAGGAGTGAAGGTTTCAGAATCCACTGTTCGCAGAAGACTTCATGGACAACAGTACAGAGGCTACACCAGAAGATGCAAGCCATTCATTAGCATAAAGAATAGGAAGGCCAGGCTGGATTTTGCCAAAAAGTACAGAGACGAGCCTCAAAAATTCTGGGAAAAAGTTTTATGAACTGCTGAGACGAAGATTAACTTCTACCAGAGTGATGGAAAGGCTAAAGTTTGGAGAAAAAAAGGATCTGCTCATGACCCCCAAAACACAAGCTCATCTGTGAAACACGGTGGAGGTAATGTGATGGCTTGGGCTTCAATGGCTTCTTCTGGGACGGGCTCATTAATCTTCATTGATGATGTAACACATGATGGCGGCAGCTAAATGAATTCGGAAGTCTACAGAAACATTTTGTCTGCCAATTTAAAGAAGGATGCAACCAAACTGATTGGGAGATCCTTTGTCATGCAGCAAGATAATGACCCTAAACACACTGCAAAAGCAACAAAGGAGTTCATCAGGGGCAAGAAGTGGAAGGTCCTAGACTGGCCAAGTCAATCTCCAGACTTAAACCCTATAGAGCATTCTTTTTACCTTCTTAAAAGGAGACTGAAGGGAGAAACCCCCCAAAACAAGCAACAACTGAAAGAGGCTGCAGTGAAAGCCTGGAAAGGCATAACAAAAGAAGAATGCAAAGGTTTGGTGATGTACATGGGTCGCAGGCTTGATGCAGTTATTGAAAGCAAAGGATTTGCAACAAAATATTGAGTCTTATTCACTTAAATCCATTTCAAGTCTATCTGTTCCAATACTTTTGCTCATCTAAAAATGTGGTCTTTCTTTTCAAATAATGATATCTTCTAAGTTGTTTATCAGATCCAGATGAAAATACCTGGAAATAAAAGCTGACATATTGATCTTTTGTCTCATATTCATCTTTTGGTGTCAAACCCAAACGCTTTCAGTCTACAGCAAAAATAAAGGAATTGGCATTACTGTTCCAATACTTTTGGAGGGGACTGTATTCCTATATATTCTTTATATATTCCTATCTATTCCTATCCTATTTTTTTGTATAGTTAAATATGTGTTCAAGAGCAACAATCTTCAATCACTGTAATATTAATGAACAACGTTGTCTCTCACACAGATGATTAAACAGTTAGGCAACCTTTCAATAGAGAAAAGCGGCTATAGACCACTTCTCACCTCTAAACAGGAAGTTGACTGGCGGAAGATGAAACCGCTGTGGGAAAACGGATGCCTAATATAAGATGTAGAGGGTTCTTATTTTACATTGCTTATAACTAGGGTAAATAAGTCTCAGATGAAACCTTACTTTGCTCTGCAAGAAGGCCAGATTCTGGATGCAAATGCCTTAGCCATAAAAATAGTAAGTGTAGTTACTCAAAAATCAATATTTTATTACACCAGAATGTTGAGCCAGGGAGGGTCCTGGGCCTGTTACTATGGAAATGTGTCATACCATCAAGCATTGGAAAGAGAAGAAACAATGTTGCAGCAGTCAGAGCCACAGAGACACAACAAACACAATGAATACCAACTGATCTCAGAGAACTAGAGAGAGAGAGAGAGCTAGAGACCTTTGGAATCGTAAATAGACTAATGGTGACTACTAACCATGGCAGTAACAATACAGACACACATATCCATGTATGTCACTTTATAACAATTAAACAATTCAAAGAGCCCCTTTAGGTCAAGCTGCAGGTTCTGCAGTAGACAGGAATGGACTTTGGTCCACTTTCATGATAACTGTAACGGGTTTAGTGAAGTAGTATCAATTCTTAAACTGTTCCATTCTTCTCTCCAGTAGTCTTTCAAATCTGGGGCTACTGTACCATGTATCTCAAGTTGAATGTGGACTTTTATTAACAATGTTCTGTTTGAATTAAGATATGAAATTAAGACAGGACTTCCAGCTTGGACCCTGGAGAATCGTTCTTGGAGATGGATGTTAGGAGTTTTTTTTTTGGGGGGGGGGGGGGTAATATTTACTGGCAACAAATGGCAAACAACATTGGTTTCACTTTACCTATACATAAATGGTCCACCACTCCTTCCAAAACGTATCTATGCCTGCAAACTTTTCTCCATTTCATAACTTGAATAAATAAATACAAATATATTTTGCATTATAATATACTTTTATTTACAAAGCCACATTCACAATATTCCTTTCATATAACAGCAAATAACTACCTCAGATTTTACAAAATGTATTTAAAAAAAAAACATATTTTAACTTCAGTACAATACAAACTTGCATGCTTCATAAGAAACACAGTGTCACATATCTATAGTTACAGCTGACTGTAGACCGTGCTCTTTAGTGAAGGAGTGTTTTCAAACGTTCTCTTGCCTTGGTAAAGATTGTATGGCAGCTCTACTTTGGAGGGATTCTCCTTTAAAGGCCCAGCAAGCGTTAAGCATTCAAACACATAGCAACGAGTTGCGCAACTGAAGCATTCATGCGAAAAACGTGTGCATATAATAAAAAAGTAAGAAAGACATTATATATAGATTTTTTTTTCTGGAACATGTAGTAAGGTACATTACTACTGGAGCTGTGACAGCACCTGAGCTTTATGTTAGCTGATGTGCCTAAAACGACCGACTCAGCAGATGAGAGGGGAGACCACGGTCTCGGGGTCAGGGAAACACTTTATAGAAATATAAATCAAATGGGCTTTAACAAATGGACTATCCTGTAGCTAAACATTATCCTCCTACCACCTTCCCTTCAGTTCCTAGTATTAGTATAAAAACGCCAATCTGCCTTATTGCAGGGAATCTCGGGGTATTGTAAAATTGATATGAAATTCATTACCCTGGTCCATCCCAAAGTGAACCCTAAGCCCTACACAAAACACACTAATAGACATTGAAGGGTTATTCCTGTGACCTGTCTGGGGCTAAAAGAATTGAGAGATACGAGCTCCCCAGTCCCTTCAAAATATTCGACCTAATGAGCAGTTTGGGCAGAGGTTGTACTGGAGGTCCCTTTAAAAAGAGGAAAGAGCTCAGAATACAGACCTGCAACCCAAAATGGAAGACCCCATCGAGCCCTATAGAAGTGCTTTCATAATGTATCTTATACGTTATACGTTCAAATTCTGTTCAGACAAAACATGTATGTTGAAAATAGAATACAAACCTGTGAATAGTTCTCAGTCCTATCCTGGCCAATGAGGAACTATCCAATGGACTCAAAACATTAGAGATTCTTTGGATATATCCTTAATATGTGTATTAGCAACATCTACAATTATTTGTGTTGCAAACTGTAAACTTTTATGTTATGATTTTTGCATTTTAGATTCTAACAGCATAAAACATACATTTTTTCAACCAGGGTACACTTTTTAATTCTAACGAATCCAGTCAATAATCTTCAACCCGAAAACACATTTTGGTTTTTCAGTTCGTAGTATGTACATACCTTTTTTTTTTAAAGGAAACACTGTACAACGTTGTTTTTAAGTTGTAAATAGCTTTCAAGTGTAGTTTCAGAGAGTGACTTACAATCTGCAGTATGTCATGCTACTGCATTGACAGCGAGGACCTTTGGGGAAGCAGTAGGTTCAAGATCTTTTCTTGTCTTGTTTGAGACAAAAAGCATCACCACTGAATGGCTGTACCAATTGTTGGGGTACAGGTTATGTGGAAACACATTGAAAAGACCGGTAGACAAATGGAAATTCTGTAAGAAAAAAAAAATCATAAAATGACTCAAATACAAATTAGACAGAGAGAACCATTTCATAGCTTTCGTAAGTGAGATAGTAATATGTAAACGGCTGCTTATAGAATGTGTGATATGGTGGTGAGGCAGCAGGCAAATGTGCTGCTGATTTGCTAATGACAGTAGCAGAGTTGATCAGAGATATGGTTAAAGTGATGTCAAGTACCAAACTAGACACAGGAAACCCGAGGGCTGGTTAGTTGTTTTCCACCCGTGGGGGTGTGTCCTTAGTGCCTCCTTTCACTCAGCCAGTTCGTCACGACCACTGTCAATCAGAAACTCTCTGTCAAAGCCCATTGTGCTCTGGAAAATAGGAGTGGAAGAGGCAGTCAAGAGACCAGAGGATTGTCTTAAAGGTTTTATTTCTCATGGAAATATGGGGAAATTACTGTATACAGAGGAGATTTCCTTGCCCTGGAAGATCTAGCACCTGTCTGCCAAATGTCACACCTAATACTAGTGGCACTTATTCCTTTGGGCCACCAGGGGAAGCTACTCCTATGTGAACGCCAATTGAAGTAAACAGGAGAAAGAAAATATGAAGTGGAATCCTTCCACCAGGTTCTCGAGGGCCTCGGGTTCAAAGGCCGTCACCCTGGGGTCACACATCTTTCTAAATAAAAACGAAACAAAGAAAGTAAGAAATAAAGAATAACTCTATTTTAATACAAATTGAACATATCGACATCAACATCAGTGCTTACTTGGCTAAGGCCACAGACAGCTCAACCAGAGTAGGATGAGAGTAGATTTGTGCCTGGCATCACTATAAAATGAAGAGGGGGTAGTCACCTTCCTGTTTATTAACATTTCCCAGAGGCCTAACAGTCGGTCGGGAAACATGCCAATCATGTGGTAATGTCTACAACATAGTAAAACCATAACAGATCATGCAGGATTTCAAACATTTTATTTAGTAAAACAAAATAGCATGAAGCATACATTTGTTGCTCTATAAGGACTTGTGCCTGTGGCATTGAACAATAAAGAAAATCAAACAAGACAAAGGAAGTGTGGTTGTATCTGCCGAACACAGAGAAAACCCATAGCAGACATTGTCAGTTCCTGTCATAAAACCCACAAGCTCAAGCCCAAAGGCAAACAGAAAAAGATACATAGGCACAGCACACAAACAAACGCTATTGTCACAGTGGATTGATAATGGTTCTTACAACGATCATACAATATTTTCACTCAACCTGCAGTAAGAGCCAGGCATACATTATGCATCATTTAAAATATTTTATTTAGTGTGAAAACCTTTCAGCATAAAATATGGGATTTTAAAACAATCAAATTGTTTTCAGGCAAATCTAACATCATTATATACTTTAATTTCCCAATAAATCCTTTATCATTTTATGAAACCTCTCAAAACTGAACTACATAAGGTCAAATTAACAATCAAATAAAAGCAATGGTGTTCTATTAAGTTATAAACATAATATAATAATCCATTCTCAATACAGCTCAATGGATTTATGATCTGCCAAAAGGATAAGGGTAAAAGACAGATACTAAACTTAGTTGAGTACACCTGACCTACATATTTTCCTGGCCACAGGTTATCCTGATCTGTCGATACTCCACCAAGTCATAGACTTCGGAAGGTTTCACTGCTGCCTGTCGGCTCTTCACCACTCTCACACATGCAAACACAATAGCATCACCCTCGTCACCTAAAGAAAGATGGGGAAAATGCATGAAGTATACATTTGTTGCGTATGAAGTCCTATAAAACCTGTAACACTGAGCACTAAAGAAAATATGTAAATGGGGTCGGATCAGTCGAGCACTGAGAAAGCTTGTAGCGGACATTGCCAGTTCCTGTCCAAAAAACAAACAAACTGCATGCTCTAGCTTCAAGCCCAATACCACAAGACAGATGGGTACAGCACAAAAACCTTTTTGTGATCACAGTGCATTGAAAATGAGTATTACAGATGCCATACAACATACAACAACCTGCAGTGACAGCAGGGGTCCTGTTCTTCTGCCACAGTTTAGTAATCCCAGCAACCAGTCCCAGCAGTAGGATGACCGTGCCAGTGGCCACAGAAACTGCAACAGCCACATGGGGGATCGGAAATGGGGGCACTGAAAAGTATTGTTTTTTTAATGAATTACATATAGGACACAGTGAAACATGTACCTTTTAAAAAACGAATTAGCTTACCTACCTACACAGCCCAAGAGTTGAATGGTGCTATTCCTGCTACTGACTTCATTCTGAACACTACAGGTCAGGGACCCTGTCATGTGGCCTGGTAGGATGATTGTGCTTATAAAAAGGGATTGATTCTGTACTATGCTTGCTAAACTCCAACTTAATTTTACTCCTTCTCCGTCAGTCATGCAGGTGATCGTGCTTTCTCCATGATAAGAACACTCCTGAGATATCACTGGTTCTCTTGACACAGGGGCTAATAAGAAATGAAATATTAAATCATTTGACGTAACATTTCCACATAGAACAATAATGGCCATCATTTTGCAGCTGTTGTCAGCTACAAAGAAAGAAAAAGGGTCCCTGTACCTTGTATATGTAGATGTATCTTGGTTTCTCGTAAACTCTTGCCGTTGGAGTCATAGGCACTCAATATGTACTCTCCAGAATCTCTATCCGTAGTCTCATTCAACTCGTGGAACTGTAATGCTCCATTACAATCTCTAGTTTGAATTATGTTTTTTAATTGAACAGTGCTGTTTGTACATTTATGGTTTTTAATTACATTTAATGTATAATTAAATGAATACTTTTTAAATTGTATGGCACATTCCTTTGTATTTGTGCTCAGTAGAAAACACAGCGACTCTCCCAAAGCCCCAAAGCATTGCTGACTGTTACTTGGTACAGAGACATTGCAGATTCTGTAACCTACAATTAAAACAAAAAATCCAAATACTTATTGCACTTAATAAAGCATTTTTTAAGTAAGAAAAATACTGAAAAATTAAAAATAAAATACTGTTTAGAATGGTTATGCTCACAAAATGTAAGTTCACGATCAATCAATTGCTACGAAATTTGTTAAATGTTCACTTAAGTGATGATGACTTCAGACATGAAAATATTACTCTATCTCCCTGAATTCTGTATTAACCTACAGTCATATATCTTATACCACATGTATTAAAGCAGAAAGTAGCCACACAAGGTCACTCACTACTTTCTAAATATGTCAGTGGTGGAGAACCAATTTTTTACCTTATTGATCAGAAAAGTTACCTTGTGCTATTGTTAATACCATCAAAGCTGTAACAATCGCAGAGATGGAATCCATTTCTTTTGACTGTATGCTCATAAGAGTAAAAAAACAAGTCAGTGATAGAGAGACAGTATTTAAACTTAATCAAAGATTTAAAGTCAGTGTGCTTTTCAAAGTTGCATCTCAGTTAAGTCATCACTCAAGCTATTTGAAATTACAAAAAAAATCATTGCATTTCCTGTTCCTTTGACACAGTATAATTGTCAATTGCCATTTTACAAAGAATGTTTTTTGCATACACCTTAGAGTTTTCAATTACTTCAACTCAGTTGAGAATGTGGAGGTTTTCAGTGAATCTAGAATTATTATAACATCACTCACCGGCATCCAAATGCCAGAGTCCCTTTAGTTGTTGTTTGAGACTGATCGGTCCAGAACGTACTGAGGCATCTGATGATTCTTTTCATCTTTTCTTTGATGAAAGAAAGGCTGGTCGCATCACTCGTCAGAGATAAAAGTATTGGCCTCTTGACATTTTGTAACATTTTGTTGGATTAATTACACTAATTCATTTAGATTTATTGGGATTTACTTATTGATCGACACAAAGTTATGAAAGTAAATGGTTCTTTTTTATAACATTTAGAAAATAGTTTTTTTTGGGTGTGAAATACGTGCAATTTCTTCTTACATTATTACATTACAAATGTACATTACATATTTTATGTATGGTAAGTACTATACACACTTTATCATTTAAGTTAATGAGAAGGTGTGTCCAAACTTTTGACTGGTACTGTATATTCAATTTCACTTTCTTCCACTAATTTCATCTTGTTAATCTTCTTCAAGGATCTATTGCATGTTACATGCATATTTTAAAGAGAGTATTGTACAAATGTTCCCTCATTGAAAATGTTATGGTTTTCATGATATCTACTTGTTTTTATAGAAAATGTCAAAATCATGTTTGGGGATGGCTGCTGTAGAAAATGTTATACAAATTGAATAGAGAAAATTTGAACATGATAGAAAATAGAATTCATTTGATATTGTAAAAACAAGAGATTTAGAAGACCATTTTTTTCAACAGGAATTATATTTTTACTTTAAAAGACATGGAAAGTCTGTGACTTTTCTTGAGATGCTATCGTAACTTTTTATTCTCATGTTATCTGACGAAGACTGTAGATTATTTTATTTTAATTGAATTATTTCTTCATTTTAATATTATTCTTATTCATTTGTATGTTTATTTTATATTTAGTTTGTTTTAATATTATTTGATGGCAAATGGAGGATTTCACAAATTCCCTTGGGATCGTGTTGTGGCGTCAATCTCCTCGTTAGATGGGATTGGGTTCACCTGAGGTCCCTGCCCATTTGGTGCAATTTGGTGATGATAAAAAGGTTTTAGCAGCAGTGTCCCTCACGTTTTACGTTGACGAGGGGGAGGCAGCACCGTAAGTTACTCTCCCCAGAAGTTTGTAGAGTTTCTGGTTTGTACTTGTTCTTTGGAACTTGTTTTACTCATTTCCTTTACCATTTGTCTCTCTGTTACACTCCCCTTGTGATTCTATTTCTTATATCCTTATCTTTATATATTCCTATCTTTTTGTCAATTCTGATGGGAATAGTGGGTGACCATGGTGGGTGCTAATTCCCAGTTTGAATCCACAGGGCCGTTTTTTTTATCCAAAAAATACCTGATTTGTTAGAGGTGGGTTGTTTTAGGTTAGTTTCCCAGAGCGACACCATGTAAAAGGACTGTCCAGGGAGGTAAACCTAACAACCAATAAAGCACAGTCTATTTCAATCCAATACACCGGCCAGGCCTGCAGGACTGAGGAGCAATTGGTGGGCCCTGTGGTAACAAAACACACCTGCTGATTCTACGCATCCCAATTCCCATTAACCATGACCTCTGCAGCGTTTCTTGAGCCTTAATTGAAAAGGTTGGTGTTTGTTGAGTAAAATATGACATTACAGCCGTGCCCTCAGCGCATGCACTGAGGAAAGAAATAGACAGCCAAACCAGTCTTATACAGTTGTTCTATGCTTTGAAAGCTTCAGGCATTTGCTGTGCACACTGCTAGCTGGCCTAAAATTTGAATGTCACGCACACAAGTTACAGACAAGACTGTTCGTAATTCTTTGCCTAAACAAGGCAAGCTGCACTTTTTTTTTTATAGTTTCATATATGTTCAAGAGCAACAATCTTCATTCACTGTAATATTATTAATGTACAACGTTGTCTCTTACACAGATGATTTAACACAATCGGGCAATCTTTCAAGAGAGAAAAGCGGCTATGGACCACTTCTCGCTTCTGTAAACAGGAAGTTGACTAGGTGAACATGAAACCGCTGTGGGAAAACGGATGCCTAATATTAGATGTAGAGGGTTCTTATTTTCCATTGCTTATAACTAGGGTATATAAGTCTCAGATAAAACCTTACTTTACTCTGCAAGAAGGCCAGATTCTGGATGCAAATGCCTTAGCCATAAAAATAGTAAGTGTAGTGACTCAAACTATATTTCACCAGAATGTTGAGCCAGGGTCCTGGGCCTGTTGCTATGGAAATGTGTCATACCAACAAGCATTGGAAAGAGAAGGAGCAGTGTTGCAGCAGTCAGAGCCACAGAGACACAACAAATACAATAAACACCAACTGATCTCATACAACTAGAGAGAGAGAGAGAGACCTTTGGAATCGTAAATAGACTAATGGTTACTACTAACCATGGCAGTAACAATACAGACACACACACACATCCCTGTATGTCACCTTATAACAATTAAACAATTCAATGAGCCCCTTTAGGTCAAGCTGCAGGTTCTGCAGTAGACAGGAATGGACTTTGGTCCACTTTCATGATAACTGTAACGGGTTTAGTTAAGTAGTATCAATTCTTATACTGTTCCATTCTTTCCTCCAGTATTCTTTCAAATCTGGGGCTCCTGTACCATGTATCTCAAGTTGAATGTGGACTTTTATTAACAATGTTCTGTTTGAATTAAGATTTGAAATTAAGAAGGGACTTCCAGCTTGGACCCTGGAGAATCTTTCTGGAGATGGATGTTAGGAGGTTTTTTCCTGTGTAATATTTACAGGCAACAAATGGCAAATAACTTTGGTTTCACTTTACTTATACTTAAATGGTCCAACGCTCCTTTCAAAACGTATCTATGCCTGTATACTTTTCTCCATTTCATAACTTTTAGTTTTGGCTTAAAGTATTGATGCAATATTTGCAGGGATAGCTGAATTGTGCAACAAAATCAGTAACTTAAAGGAATAAATACAAATATATTTTGCATTATAATATACTTTTATTTACAAAGCCACATTCACAATATACCTATCATATAACAGCGAATAACTACTTCAGATTTTACAAAATGTATTTTCAAAACACACACACACACACACACGCACACACACACACACACATTTTAACTTCAGTACAATACAAACTTGCATGCTTCATAAGAAACACAGCGTCACATATCTATAGTTACTGCTGACTGTAGACCGTGCTCTTTAGTAAAGGAGTGTTTTCAAACGTTCTCTTGCCTTGGTAAAGATTGTATGGCAGCTCTACTTTGGAGGGATTCTCCTTTAAAGGCCCAGCAAGCGTTAAGCATTCAAACACATAGCAACGAGTTATGCAACTGAAGCATTCAACAATGCGAAAAACGTGTGCAATTAAATACAAAAAATAGAAAGACGTTATATCTAGATTTTTTTTTCTGGAACATGTAGTAAGGTACATTACTACTGGAGCTGTGACAGCACCTGAGCTTTATGTTAGCTGATGTGCCTAAAACGACCGACTCAGCAGATGAGAGGGGAGACTACGGTCTCAGGGTCAGGGAGACTGGAGGTGATTCTGCAGTAATCTGAATAAGAATGGAAGCAGAGGCGCCGACTAGGTTGCCATAGAGCCCCAGGTCTTAAGCCTCAAACCAAGTTTCATAACGTGAGTGCCTTGCAGTAGAGTCAAACCATTTCTGAGGAGATTTATAATTACACAAGGAAACGTAAACAGCATATTGTAGTAAGCTTCGCTAAATTATAACATTTATAAAAGTCTACATTCGCTTAACGGTATAAAGAGGGTGAAGTGATGTCACCTCTACGGTGTCTGAAACATTAATTAATACATCGGCATGCAAAAAACCTTGATGTTCAACCACTTTGTAGAGAAATAAACCAAATGGGCTTTAACAAATGGACTATCCTGTAGCTAAACATTATCCTCCTACCACCTTCCCTTCAGTTCCTAGTATTAGTATAAAAATGCCAATCTACCTTATTGCAGGGCATCTCGGGGTATTGTAAATTGACATGAAATGTTTTACCCTGGTCCATCCCAAACTGAACCCTAAGCCCTACACACAACACACTAATAGACATTGAAGGGTTGTTCCTGTGACCTGTGTGGGGCTAAGCTCCCCAGTCCCTTCAAAATATTTGACCTAATGAGCAGTTTGGGCAGAGGTTGTACTGGAGGTCCCTTTAAAAAGAGGAAAGAGCTCAGAATACAGACCTGCAACCCAAAATGGAAGACCCCATCGAGCCCTATAGAAGTGCTTTCATAATGTATCTTATACGTTAAAATTCTGTTCAGACAAAACATGTTTGTTGAAAATAGAATACAAATCGGCAAATAGTTCTCAGTCCTGTCCTGACCAATGAGGAACCAACCAATGGACTCAAAACATTAGAGATTCTTTGGATGTATCCTTAATATGTGTATTAGCAACATCTACAATTATTTGTGTTGCAAACTGTAAACTTTTATCTTATTATTTTAGCATTTTAGATTTTAACAGCATAAAACATACATTTTTCAAAACTACAAGGGTACACTTTGTAATTAAGTCGTAAATAGCACACTGTACAACTTTGTAATTAAGTCGTAAATAGCTTTCAAGTGTAGTTTCAGAGAGTTGCATGTAACCGACATTGCAGTACATGATATTACTGCATTGACAGCGAGGACCTTTGGGGAAGCAGTAGGTTCAAGATATTTTCTTGTCTTGTTTGAGATGGTTGGTTATCACCTTACCACAAAAAGCATCACCACTGAATGGCTGTACCAACTGTTGGGGAACAGGTTGTGTGGAAACACATTGAAAGGACAGGTAGACAAATGGAAATTCTGGAGAAAAAAAAATCTTGAAATGACTCAAATACAAATTAGACAGAGAGAACCATTTCATAGCTTTCGTAAGTGAGATAGTAATATGTAAACGGCTGCTTATAGAATGTGTGGTATGGTGGTGAGGCAGCAGGCAAATGTGCTGCTGATTTGCTAATGACAGTAGCAGAGTTGATCAGAGATATGGTTAAAGCGAGGTCAAGTACCAAACTAGACACAGGAAACCCGAGGGCTGGTTAGTTGTTTTCCACCTGTGGGGGTGTGTCCTTAGTGCCTTCTTTCACTCAGCCAGTTAGTCACGACCGCTGTCAATCAGAAACTCTCTGTCAAAGCCCCTCGTGCTCTGGAACTCAACTGAAGAACAACAACAGAAAATAGGAGTGGAAGAGGCAGTCAAGAGACCAGAGGATTGTCTTAAAGGTTTTATTTCTCATGGAAATATGGGGAAATTACTATACAGAAGAGATTTCCTTGCCCTGGAAGATCTAGCACCCGTCTACCAACTGTCACACCCAATACTAGTAGCACTTGTTTCTGTGGGCCGCCAGGGGGCACCACTCCTATGCGAATCCCAATTGAAGCAAACAGGGGAATGAAAATATGAAGTGGAACTTCCCTGACAATCATAGTTTAATATTTCTCTTTTTCTATTTCTAAATTCTCCTCAACCTCTCTTTCTCCCTTTCATTCATTTCCAAACCTCTACCTTCTCCCCTCTCCATGTGTCCTTACTTGCTGAGGGCGGAGGGAGATCCGGAGCGGTGGAAGTGGACTATCTGCCACTTGCCGTCGCGGCGGTGCCAGATGCGGGTCTCCTCGGACTGGGCGGTGCGCGGCATGCCGTTGGCGTCAATGTACTGCGTGATGCGGATGTAGGCGATGCAGGCGGCCTCCTCGCCGATCAGGTGGATGTGGGGGTTCAGGATGGTGGTGTGGACCGGCTTACTGTTCTTGGACCACACTGGATGGAGAGAGGACAGTGACTGATTTACTGTTCTTGGACCACACTGGATGGAGAGAGGACAATGACTGATTTACTGTTCTTGGACCACACTGGATGGAGAGAGGACAATGACTGATTTGAACTGTCCCATGTATTCCTTTACCTTTTTTTAAATGAATTTAGCTTTTTCTTTTCTTTGTATTTCCTCACTGTTGATAGGAGTACAGTTGGGATACAGCGGCTGTGTGTCGTTGATTCATTCACCTGCCTTCTCGCACTCTTTCCTTCTCGTGTTTATTTTCCCCCTGCACTCTCTCAGTCTCTTTCTCTCTCAAGCACCCTAATCTATTCTAATCAGCTGAATTAGGCCTATTAAGGGGTTTCATCCTCATCAGAGGGCGGAACTAAGGGAGATCTGCTCCAGCGGTAAATGAAGAAAAAGTTGAAAAGAGAGAGAGCAGGGGGAAAAAAGAGGTTTGTAGAAGAGAAAGGCACTCGCCTACTCTGTTGGCTGTAGGCATTTGCAAACACACACAAGTACACACTTCTACACACACACACACACACACACACACACACACACACACACACACACAAAGCTTACAGTTTTCAAAGTGGAAGCGGTGGAAGTCGAGTCCTTCCACCAGGTTCCCGAGGGCCTCGGGTTCAAAGGCCGTCACACTGGGGTCACACATCTTCCTGAGATGGGGTTCAGGAGGCGGAAACACATCTCAATATGTCTTTAGTCCTCATTGGTCATGCATCACACAGAATCAAATTCATCCATTTCAGAAGTTATTTGAAACCAGCTTTATATGCTCTTTGTGTACAGTAGTTCCCCTGACTTATGCATGAGATTCTATAAACATCAAAAACTGAACCTGAGTGGGAACGACACGTCTCCTTATTTTTAAGCAACATAAAAAAAATGAAAATAGAGAAATGGGGAAATAAAGGCAGAGACGGCACCGCACAGACAAGCCAGCAGACAAAGAGGCAGAGAGAAAAAGATATAGAAAGATGAAAAGAGAGTCTATGTGTGAGCGTAGAGACACAGTGAACAGACAAAATAACAAAAGCAGGACGTTGTGTACTGTTGGAGTCTTTGAAATGCTTCACTCGGGTGTCACGGGTAGAGAGGGATGGGGGGGGGGGGGGGGTTGTGTGTGTGTGGGTGTGTGTGTGGGTGTCTGTGCGCGTGCTTGAATTCCACAGACTAGTATCACAGTGAGCCACAGTGGTGGGGTCCACGTGACCCCCAGTGGAAACATGGCAGCTGAAAGGAGCATGGTAGAGGGTAAAAATGGAGGGCTGACTGAATGGGCCACCACGGACATTCCTTCCACTTCTGAGCCTGATTACACAGATAGATAGACCGAACGACAGACAGACAAGCTGACAGACAGGCAAGAGAAACCCTGCCAGAGAAATAGAGGAGCAGAGGGACCTACACAGACCAGTAGCTAGGATATTAGACACAATGAGGCTATTTCAGACTGTTTGATGAGAGACACAGGCAGACAGACAGACAGACAGACAGACAGACAGACAGAGACAGACAGACAGACAGACAGGCAGGCAGGCACTGCAGGACCAGACAGAACTACCAATAAAGAAACAGAAGGACGGCCAGGGTAAGTAGTGTTGTGACTTACGTGTAGCTCTCAAAGTCTCCGTTGCTGATGGCTTCAATGAGTTGTTCGGTCACTTTGATGATCTCCTGTTTTCTCACTGCAAATACACACACACACACACACACACACACACACACACAGATGAAATAACACAGGAGAGCATATTTTGACACCTACAAGTATATTTGTTCATACTCCATCCATAATAACTGTGGCCCTTTCTGAAGCCCATGCCCGACGCAAAAGTTATCCTTCTCAATCTCCTTATCTTTCACATTGTCTGTTACAAACCCACATTGAGGAATTAGCCAAGCACATACCCAACCCAAGGTACTTAGAGATATCACAAATAACTTTTGGGGACGTATTTATGTCTTTACTTTTAAGGATGTAATCACATTACATCTAGAACTATTTCTCTGCGGCACAGTGAGATGGACGATGTGTGTGTGCCTGTGTGTGGGTGTTTTCTGCCCACACTGAGTGCTGCCAGAGCCAGCAAAAAGAAATCTCTCCTTTCCTCTCAGCACAGAGTTCTGCATTGGGAGCAGGAGTGCTCCTGGCATATGGATGTTTGTGCATTTGTGTTTGTGCATGTGAGTGCGTGTCTGTGTGTGTGTGCGAGAGACAGATAGAGCCTAAGAGGAAGAAAAAGAGAGAAAGAAGCATGTGTGTGTGTGTGTGTGTGTGGGGGGGGGGGGGGGGGGATATGGAGGCGAAAGTGCCTCTTGACATGGGTTATGGCCTAACGGTTTATCTTCGTACCTCGCTCTTTCTTTCTCTCTTTCGCTCTCTCTTTCTCATTCACTTTCTTCCGGCCAAACACAAACTCACATGAAATCCCCATAGTTTAGTGGTGTTGATTGCTGCTGTTTGTGTATTCTTTTCCCTACCTGTATTATTCAGAGACGCAGAGGAACCCACTGAAAGGTTCAAGAAGCCTTGCCGGGGGTTCCCTTTATAAGGCATGCTGTTTCTCCCAATGACAACTGAAGTGGTACAATACTGTATATGGATGCTATTGTCTCTCATCCACCACAGGGATTACATTCAAGCTTTAGAAACACTGTATTGTCAATGGAATCCCAGCCAAAGAGCCATCAATTGGATGAAGAAAGGGGCTTTCTGGGTCTCTGTTTCTACAGCAGCACTTTCCACTTTCGTCTATACCCCTCCTCTATTTCTTTACAGACTCTGGCTCTCCCTTCCCATTTTCTGTCTTCATCCCTTCTTCCCGACGTCTCTCCTCTTTCTGCATCACGTCTCTCATCCTTTTCCTTGAGTGATCACCTTTCTGTCTCTTCTCTCTCCATCTCGCTCTCTCTCTCACTCCACTTCACTCTGTCTCTCTCTCCTTCTCTCCCCTCTCCATCTCTCTCTATCGCCCACTCCCCTCCTACACGCAGCTCTTCTCCGTCACCCTGAACACTGTGGCTCGGCTACATGCCTTTACCTCTCCCAGGAGTGGCAGAACCACAAGCTATACATCTCCAAAGCCAACACACAGACACAGCGCAGCACACACATGCACTGACATCTACAGTGCTAACACAACATGTACGTAGGTGGATGTGAACGGCAGGGATTTAATCATAGTCTATAGGCAGTATCAGTTCTCTACAAGTCAATGAACAGCTCTGGGCAGAGAGGATAATTACATCATAAACCTCTGGCCGTCGACATTGTTGTGAAAATGTGTGTGTGTGTGAGTGTGTGTGCGCGTACATGTGTGCTTGTGTTGGGGAGTTTGTGCAACAATGTACTCATCAAAACTGTTACCCGGCAGAAAGACTCACACAGTATCTGCTGAGTTGCTATGCCTATTCTTTCAATGAGGCATTTTCTGTCCGTTGTTAAATTAGGCTCTTTTTTTTTGCACGGCAAATTCGGTTTTATAGACGCAACAATAGACATGGCTTGAATCAGATTTCTTTTGCCAAGGAAAATTCAGTTGAACACAAGGTTTTACAAGCTTCGACTTGGAACAAATGAAACAGGAAAAACTCTATTTAGTAGCCGAGACGACCCACTTGCTCTTTGGGGTTCTAACCACTGCATAGCTTTAAAAGGTTTACCGGGCTTTGGAGTATCTGGATAACTAAGACTAAGCATTGTGTTACTGCCAAAGAGCCTGTTTGACAACATTTTCCGGTGGTACGATGGGATGGCAAAATAACTTAAGATGCTCAGTTACCTTTTATTTTAAGCCATTCAATTTTACATTTTCTGATCAATTCTTTATGTGGTTGACGGTACAAAGAGGATTATCTCTGTATGCTATTATTGTATACCCTGATCAGATGTTGAAATGGTCACATGGTGTGGTATTTCTTGGGATCAGACAGCATACAAATGTACGTTTGTCTAGACGGAAATCTATTTGACTTGAACCCCGCTGACTAATTCCCTAGCGAAGTCGCGATCGGAAGTAACCTCCAAAGTTTTCTAACTTGGTTGGTTTGAATAAATGAAGCCACGTCTATCTCAAGGCAGGCTGTCCTAATGGTAGTGTGTATTTATAGGATTACTGCCATGCTACTTTCCCAGGCAGTGACAGACATGGCTCAACAGCTATGGTGGGCTGGTGTGTGTGTGGGAGTTATGCATGTCCGTGTGTGTGTGTGTGTGTGTGTGTGTGTGTGTGTGTGTGTGACCTATCATGTCGCCTGTGGTGTCCAGTATCTGCTCAGTTTAACAGAGAGATATACACAGCGAGAGCTGTCACGGCCCACTATTAACACCTCTGGAGCTGTGAGACCACCTCTGGGCAGCCTGGTGGACCGACTGACACCCCACGGGTCCTATGGCTTGGGAGTGCAGGACGTAGGTAGGCTTCAGGGGTGCTGCCCAACCCCCATGAGGACGTCTGGACTTACTCTCACGGGCTCCCTGTGCTTGAGCGCGCTCCACTTTACGTGGCGGGCTGAGAGCATGGCCTTACCTCGGGTGTCCTCATCCTCGATGGTGGTGTTGGTGCTCTCGGAGGACTCCTACAAAACAACACAGACACACGGTTACGCCAGGTCAGCACCAACAGTACAGGCTGGCAGTCTCTCCACGCGGGGGGCTGGGTGGAAGAGACGGGTCAACACGCACTGCACGAACACACACACGCGCGCCCTCAAGCTCCTGCAAAACACACACCAACACACCAACACAGAGACACACCAACACACCAACACACCAACACACCAACACAGAGACACACCTCCTGACTCCTCCCTGTTCCTTTGAAAGAGAGAGAAAGAGAACCATGACAGAGCCAAAGAGAACGAGAGGGGTGGGGGGACGGGGCCAATAGCAGGTAAGAAAAGGGAGTCTGAACAGGGAGAGAAGGGATAACCCGTACCCTACCAAAGAAGAGGCTGCTTACAAGGTAGCACGCTTTAGAAGATGGGAGAAGATGTCAACAAAGAAATCAACAGAAATAAAACAAAAAGAAAGTCCAGCTCCATTTTGAATGACAGCTTAGTTTGTCACTCGATCGCTCGTTCATCGGTTGATGATTGTTTTGGCACTATTGGCTGTTGATACTAATCAATCACTTTTCCCGGATGTTAGGGCGGGAAACCAAGAGCGACAGGATGTGACATCACAGCACACTCACCATCAGCTGGACGCTGGAACTGGACTTCCTTTTCTGGAAGAGAAGTGAGAAGAGGTTAAGAGGAGCACACGAGATGGGATGGGGAGCGACACCTTTGTGTGCACGTGTGTGTGTGTCTGTCTTTGTGAGCCGGCATGTGTGTGTGTGTGTGTGCGTGTGTTTGTGCTGGGTGTCACGGACGTTCAAGAGGAACTTACAGAATGAAATGAAGAGGGAAGCCAGCGAGCGACAGATAGAAAAGTTGTGTGCAAACACTGTTTATTCCAGATACTCTTCTGTCTTGTCAGCAATAGAGAACCACTGTTTGGTCACTTTGAAAGAGCCATTACCGTGTGTGTGTGTGTGTGTGTGTGTGTGTGTGTGTGTGTGTGTGTGTGTGTGTGTGAGCGTGTGCATTTGTGTCTACGGATCTAGTCATCTGGTTTTGTCTGGGACCAGAAAGTCCTATGGTCCTACTTAACCCCAAAGGAACCTCAGGTAACCAGGGGAGACACCCAGGTGGACATGGCACCTGTCAAATATAGTCTCGGACACACAAAGACACACACAACACACACAAAGATCAACATCGCACATCTACAAATCGACAATCCAGAAAGCACATAATCGCAGCACAGTACAGGCTATTAACATTCAAAAAAGTAAAACATTTACATTTATAACTTTACAGATGGCCAACAAGATAATCCATTAAGATAACCACATAAATAGACACACAGAAAAACCTTTAAGACCAGGCACAAAATAATATAGAGGTTTATTCACACAAACTAACAAACCAAGGACACACAGACACACAAACCAGACACCAGGACAAGTGTAGCCCATAAAACCTCGCCTGACCGTTCTCTATTTCCTGGAAGCAACATTGCCAGAGCGTCAGACGGCTGAGCTTCACTGCTGCCCCTGCTTGTCTAACACACCACATTTCTCTAGGAGTACAGACACCTCACTGAGACAGTAGGCACACACAAAAAACACACACACACACAGATACACAGACACAAACGCACAGATACACAGACACACACATGGCACGACACAACCTCAAGCACAGCTACTGAGGAGCCCTACCTTCACACCGTCAGCCTTCTTGTTGGCGCCACTCTTCCCTCCTGAGCGGGAGACGATGAGAAAGAGAGACAGAAGCGACAGGACAATCAGAAAGGGCATAAAGGCCCAGAAGAGCAGAGCGAAGGGCATGGCCCAGCGAGCCACTGACCGACCGGCAGCCTCTACTGGACAGTGGGCCAGCACCAAGGAGGGAGGAGTTAGCAGGAAAAAGACCTTATGGGGACCGGGTGGGGGAAAAGAGCAAGGAGCAAGAAAACAAAAAAAACACGCGTGTGACTTTGAAGCTTCAGAAGCTCCCCGAATGAAAGCAGAGAAGGCTTTTCGTAGACGTAATTACTGATGGTCTCAAAAGTCCAGTCTGTCCATCAGTTTTTTTCCTTGGCTCTCTCAGAAGTCTGCATAGTTCAGTGGAGATCAACAGGTCCAAACGCGGGCTGATTTTAAAGCTCCACTGGGTAAACCGAATCAACGTGAGCCAGTGCAGGGTAGACGACCCGCGCCCTGCCCCAGCCCCAGACACAGGGAGGGGCCAGGGTGTGACAGGCAGGCCTGGGGCCGGGCCAGATATAGGAACACTTCAGACTGACGGGGAAGGGGCATTCCAACATGTCATCTCTCTGTCTTTCTTCCTCTTTGTGATCTGTATGCCATGCACAGCATCCCCCCTTTTCTCTGCTCTGACCCCTCTCCCCCCATTTCCATTTCTCTACCACAGTTATCTGTTGGTCATGTTCCCAGGGTGGCTCTCCCTCTTTATCTGCCGCCATCACTATGTTGACTAACTATAGTCCTATCGTGTGTGTGTATGTGTATGTGTGTGTGTGTGCGTGTGTGTATGTGTGTGTGTGTGTGTGTCTGTGTGCGTGTGTGTGCGCGCGTGGGTGTTTGTGTGTGTGTGTGTGGGGGGGGGGGCATAGATGTGAATGATAGTCAGTGGACATGGCCTTACGTCAGCTGGGATGAAGTCTGATCCCCTGGCCTAACCTAACCATGCCCCTTCAACACACTCACACACACACGCACCCACACAAACACACACACTTGAAGGTATAGCCGAGGGGAGTACAACCTGTTAGCAGTCCTTTCTGATTAGGCTAACCAGTATCCTAGGCAAGTGGGCCATTTCTACACAAATACAAAGTCTGTGTTTTTTCATTAAGAGAGGATGGCAGGATTAAATTGTACAAAATTGTCGGAATGTACAATTTGCGATGTAATAAATAGCTGTCAAATCCAATCCCACAAGTTTGGATTGGCAAGTTTGGGCTGTTTGGGTTGCCACACAAGAGAGGCGGAGGTCTCTGTGGCGATAAAAACTCTCTCTCTCTCTGCACCTCGCCACCCTGCCACCGCACAGGCTTCTCAGGTTGCAAGCCCCCAAAAGGATCTCCCTGGGCCGGGTCACATGCTCCTGGACATCCCCTGCTACTGAAACTGTAAACCCTGTCTTCCTTCCCCACTCGACCCATTATGTCTCTCCAGTCCCCTGCTACTGGGGCTGAGTTACACCAGAGGGCTATCCCTCGGAATGCACTCCCTGACATTGAACAAATTGACATTTGTCGATGGCAGCTACAGTGTGTGCCAAAATGTAACCTTTATTCCCCTGCCTTGCAACTTGTCCTTGACCCCCCTCCCCCACCATCGCCACCACTTATGGAATGGACTTCTGCTAGTGCTGTGGTTTGTTTGTGTGTGTGTGTGTGGGGGGGGGGGGGGGGGGGGGGGGGGGGGCATTAAAAAGGGATAGAGAGTGTTGTGTATAAATATAGACATTGTAACTGTTGTCAGAGCATAAATCTTCTGACTGACAAACTGACTGGAGTTTTTTTTGTCCCTGTGTTAGTGACAGAGATGAGATAGCGGACTGAAAGAGAAACAGAGAAGAGAGGAGGAGAGGAGGAGAGGAGGAGAGGGGAGGAGAGATATGTCTGCGGAGTAAAGAACATCCCTGGCCTTCTCTGCTCAAAAAGTTACGCTATTCTCATCCTTTCCATTCATTTAACACCTCCATTTACACACATTGAAATGGGAAATCCAGCTGTATTTCTCACAGATTGGTACAGCAGTGACCGTGAGTAAACATTCATGCAGATGCAATGTTAAATTAAGCTGGAAGTGTATTCTCAGTTATTGACCTGGCTAGGTGGCAACATTTAAAAGTTTGTGTGTGTGTGTGTTTGTGTGTGTGTGTGTGTGTGTGTGTGTGTGTGTGTGTGTGTGTGTGTGTGTGTGTGTGTGTGTGTGTGTGTGTTGGTGATGGTGTCATCCTGAAACAAGGGAATACGCACGCGACAGATGGCTCGGATACAGTTACTAAGCTTGGATGACAGCTATCCACACACACACACCAACACACACGTCCTGTCATGGTGTGACAAGCTACATGGTGGTAGTCTGGTCTCACCAGATGGGTGGGATCTCCCTGTCTATTAATTCGCAACAATAGAGAACAGAAGACTGAGCAGAAGACGGAACCTGGCAGGAAAAGCAGCTAAAGGTCCTAAGAAGCACTGTTCTATCTCCTCCTCCACCACTAAAGGTCCTAAGAAGCACTGTTCTATCTCCTCCTCCACCACTAAAGGTCCTAAGAAGCACTGTTCTATCTCCTCCTCCACCACTAAAGGTCCTTAAGGAGCACTGTTCTATCTCCTCCTCCACCACTAAAGGTCCTAAGAAGCACTGTTCTATCTCCTCCTCCACCACTAAAGGTCCTTAGAAGTACTGTTCTCGCTCCTCCTCCACCACTAAAGGTCCTAAGAAGCACTGTTCTATCTCCTCCTCCACCACTAAAGGTCCTAAGTACTGTTCTATCTCCTCCTCCACCACTAAAGGTCCTTAAGGAGCACTGTTCTATCTCCTCCTCCACCACTAAAGGTCCTATGAAGCACTGCTCTATCTCCTCCTCCACCACTAAAGGTCCTTAAGAAGCACTGTTCTATCTCCTCCTCCACCACTAAAGGTCCTTAAGAAGCACTGTTCTATCTCCTCCTCCACCACTAAAGGTCCTTAAGAAGCACTGTTCTATCTCCTCCTCCACCACTAAAGGTCCTAAGAAGCACTGTTCTATCTCCTCCTCCACCACTAAAGGTCCTTAAGGAGCACTGTTCTATCTCCTCCTCCACCACTAAAGGTCCTAAGAAGTACTGTTCTATCTCCTCCTCCACCACTAAAAGTCCTTAAGGAGCACTGTTCTATCTCCTCCTCCACCACTAAAGGTCCTTAAGGAGCACTGTTCTATCTCCTCCTCCACCACTAAAGGTCCTTAAGAAGCACTGTTCTATCTCCTCCTCCACCACTAAAGGTCCTTAGAAGTACTGTTCTATCTCCTCCTCCACCACTAAAGGTCCTTAAGAAGCACTGTTCTATCTCCTCCTCCACCACTAAAGGTCCTTAAGAAGTACTGCTCTATCTCCTCCTCCACCACTAAAGTTCCTTAAGAAGCACTGTTCTATCTCCTCCTCCACCACTAAAGGTCCTAAGAAGTTCTATCTCATCCTCCACTTCTTTTACCCACATTCCTTCTCTGTCGTCTCTCTTTCCCACCCTTTACTGACTTTTCAGATTCAACACAACATTAAAGATCACTGGTAGACACAAGGCAGAGGATTTTGACATCTTCTTCAGCGTTCAGGAACAATCCATCGAAACGGATTATGTGTCTGTAATGGTTTCAAATGAAAAGCGCTGTTTGGTCGTTGCACTCACCTGAGAAGTTTCTGGTGGCCAACATGGTGGTGAGAATGGCTCCCTGTGATCAAACACAAAATATCAGCAACTCAAACACGATGCACTGAGTGTTTTAATGTATGCCGAAAATAAGTATTCTATCACAGACGCATGTTCCATAGTCAATTTAATATTATATTACAGACAGCATATGTTGCTTATTAAACTGTCAGTTACTACATGTCTATTTCTCAGGTTTATGTGTACTGTGTGTGTCTGATGCTGGTATGGTTATGTTTGAACAAGTTCATACGTCATCGTTTTACCTTAAGCTTCCTCCTGGCATTGAACTTCTTCAGGCACTCGACCGTCTCCTGCCTGTGCATGCAGGATGCCACAGTCGAGCGATGCTAGAGAGAGGGAACAAGAGAGTAAGTGAGAGAGAGGGAGAGAGAGAGAGAGAGAGAGAGAGAGAGAGAGAGAGAGAGAGAGAGAGAGAGAGAGAGAGAGAGAGAGAGAGAGAGAGAGAGAGAGAGAGAGAGAGAGAAGGGAGACATAGCCAAGTATTAAACAAAGAGAGATGGAGGGTGTTCGAGTCCTGTTGTCCTCGTTCACCCCTCCGTCCCCCAGCGGGGCCACAGGCCCGTCCGCTCACCGAGATCCAGGGGTGTTTCAGCGCCTCGGCGGCAGTGATGCGTTTGGCGGGGTTGATGGTCAACATCTTGTTGATCAGGTCCTTGGCCTCGGGGGTCACCGTGTCCCACTCCGGCGAGGGGAACTAGAGGCAACAGGAAGACATGACGTTTACACGCGGGACTGTAATCGCCTCATACAGACAACGTTTACCTCGGGTCAAAGATTCAGTAACCAGGATGTTGTTTAACAGCCTCTGTGAGGCGAGGTAATCCTCACATTCCATGTAAGGAATGAGCTAGACGTTATATAATGGTCCATTAAAGCAGAGATACAAATGGCTAGAAAAGGAAAAACAGAGTTAAGATAGCTGAGACAGTAAGACAGACACATGTATTTTTGAATACATAGTTTGTACGTAGCAACAACGTTCTCCCAACAGGAAAAAAACAATCCCTGCATCTATTTGGAATGAGTCATGAATTTCTTGAATCAGTTTTGGATCACGGCAGAAACTCTTTATACTATTACATGTATTTTAAAAATAGACAGCCACCCCACACCCGGGAGTGACCATGGCTCCGTTTGAACTGAAACAATAATGCACCTCCCTTTCTCTCTTTCTCTTTCGTCTTTCATCCGTCCATCCGTCCTTCATTCCCTCCCACCATGCCTCCCTCCCACCCTCCTTCCCTCCCTCAGAGAAAAAGCTTCCATTATCAGGCCCCATGGTTAAGGATAATATGTCTCCATGGCAACGAATGTGTTATACAAGAGTGCAGAGATGGAGAGCATGTTAACTGTTCATACCTTCACTTATAACCATTATGATTCCCTGCCATCTAGCCACGGAGCAATGGCAATTACCGACCCCATCCCCTGCCGTTCTATTGGACCAGGTGCAACTCTTCACAGTGTTTGACTCGTGTGACATTGAGTAACCCCCAGCAGTGAAACACAAATACTTCCAAAGCAAAAAGGCACAGTTGATCAATAGGCCGGCAGGGGGATCGATTGATCGGTTTGGTTGAGCGATTGATTCATTGATCCACTGATGGACGGATGAAGTCATTGAGGGAAGGATGGATGACTCACGTCGTAGGCCCCGGCCTTGATCTGCTGGTAGAGTCTGTGCTGGTCCTCATCCCAGAAGGGCGGGTAGCCCACCAGTAGGATGTAGAGAATCACACCTGAGGAGGGGGGGGAGCAGAGGAGTTTGTGGGTGCACGCACACGCCTGAACACACGTACCCACATGCACATGCACACGCAAACACACACACGTACACACACACACACACACACACACACACACACACACACACACACACACACACATACACACACACGCACACAAATGAGGTGGTTCCTCACATTGCAAGGACATAGAGCGCTCGGACTGAGCCAGAGGCCCCAGCTGTGTTTGTCGTATTACCTCTGTCTACCAGGAACCCTGGGCTTAACACCCACAGTAGGTTGGCCTTAGAAACTGCAGGGCTCCCTGCTTCCCCGTTAAATGCCATAAATGGGCTATCTCTGTGTCTGTTGCCATTTCTTTGTTGGTCTTCCTCTCTCTCACACTCACCGCAGGCCCACAGGTCCACAGCTTTTCCATAAGGGTCCTTCCTCAGCACCTCTGGGGACAGGTAGCCTGGTGTCCCAGCAAAGCCTGCAGACGCACGCCCACACACACACACACACACACACACACACACACGCACGCACGCACGCACACACACACACACACACACACACACACACACACACACACATTCAGGGGGAGTCACAAAATAATTATTCACCTCCGAATATACTATTTCATAAAATGTACTTAGATAAGTCTTATTGAATGAAGTAACCTTTATATTTCAAATCCAAGCAGTATGCTCTTCCGCTGCTGTCACCAGCTATCAGAGCCAGGTATTAGCTGTGTTTCTCTTCTAATTATATTTCTCCCATAAGTAGGAGAGGGAGTAATTTTCAAGAATACATTGACGGGCTCGTTCACGGCAGTTTAATTGGCGTGTGTGTGTGTGTCCTGGCATTAGAGACCTGGTTTCTAAGGTCCAGTAATGTATTCCTGTGGAGAGGTGCCTTGGCAATAACCTTCACTGGCTCTAAATATTGAATCATCAAAAGCAAACGGCAGCATTAGGATACACGGGCATCCTATGAGAGCTGCTTGGAGGATTAAAAAGAAAAGTGGAAAACCTTTTGGGGGATGGTCACTCTATTATTCACACAAAATGGCAGACAGGCGGTGACTTTGGTCTGTGATAAAAAAATAAAATAAGGAAAGGAAGTCTCGCCT
The DNA here is from genome assembly GCA_017639675.1 of Aplochiton taeniatus. Classification (NCBI taxonomy): domain Eukaryota; kingdom Metazoa; phylum Chordata; class Actinopteri; order Galaxiiformes; family Galaxiidae; genus Aplochiton; species Aplochiton taeniatus. The sequence continues at coordinate 39,855,059 of CM030172.1, read as the reverse complement.
GTCATGTTCCGCTCCAAAGTGTGCCGTGAACTCCCAGCATGCCGCTGGTTTAATGAGCGTGGATGTCACCAGATAGCATTTCTATAACCTAGGAATAATAAATAAAACAACAAGAACAACGCCAACACCCCCACCCCCATCGGTCTTTGTGTCTTCCTCTGCCTGGCTGGCGGTGCTAATGGCCGTGGTGAAGTGCTGTTTCCTCTCTTATTAGGCGTACCGGTGATTAAGGGTCCCCACCTTTGTTTCGTAATTGTGATTTTTCTATTTTCTCGTAACAGCTGAGAGAAATACCTTTTTTCACCAACTTCCCTACAAACAAAAATGTTTCTACGAAGTAATTTCAGTTACATTAATAATTACGTTTCTTCTTAATTCGGGATATTGATCTGACACATTTCACCTTTTCTTTTTCACCGGAGTTGAGGGATGCCGTTTCCTCTCTCCAGTGGAAAAAAAAACGATTATTGAAAAATCTTATACTATAATTATTACGTGCATTTATTTATAGTGCAAGAGGAGCCCTACACATTTTAGAGATGGTGAAGTTTGACCAACGCTAGTTGTTAGGGCTTCCAGGTGTATCAGACTTTCCTCTTCGGATCATTACCTCTACTCCCTTAAGGAGATGCGGTTTGTAGCTAAAACACAGACCTTTTCAATGTGTGCTGTGTGTGTGTGTGTGTGTGTGTTTGTGTGTGTGTATGGTCAGGTACAGAGACAGATAGAGAACGAAAGGGAGCGCGAGAGTCTCATACCAAACCACGCCTGTTGGTCCCCCTCCACCTCAATGGCCAGGCCAAAGTCTGCCAGTTTCACAGCTGCTCCTTTAGACTTGGAGGCGAGAAGCAAGTTCTCCGGCTGGGGACACACACAACGTGAGATTTCAGCACATACAGATTTGAGAGGAGCAGAGAGGGTTAGGAGGAATGTTAACAAACTGTCTAACTTCAGTGGTCACCTAATTGCTTGTTTTGACCGCTCTGCAATGCAAGATAGGTGAGTGGTTTTAATGTGTGTAGGACGGACAGCGAATTCTCATTGCTTCTCACTGCACAATGCTCCGGCAGCAGCTAAGGTAGGGTGTATAGCTCTTGTTGCAGTGTTACCACCCTGAAAGACTAGCTGCCCACTCATTCTTTCAGCCTGCACATTTGAAGAAAGACACACACACACAAACACACACACAGACACACACACAGACACACACACACACACACACACACAGACGCACACGCATAACATCATATACTGAGCATTTTAGAAATCAAACCAATGCATGGAAACACACACAAACACACTCACACACAGGCAGTCACACACCGTGCCAGAGTGAGCAGAAAGCTGTTCTATGGCTCGATCTCGGCTCTGTCTCTGGTGTGGGAGGAGGATGTCACCAAACCCTCTCTCTTTCACACTTGTATTCACAGTCACGTCAGTTATCACACCTTAAAGCCTTAACCTTTGGAAATCTATGTCCAGGGTTTGGTCTGCACCCCCAGTGGCGAGGGGGAACTTCAACGCACGGTTACCGTTTACCGTGTAACCCAATGGAGAGCTCTAACCTTCAACGCACGGTTACCGTTTACTGTGTAACCCAATGGAGAGCTCTAACCTTCAATGCACGGTTACCGTTTATCGTGTTACCCAATGGAGAGCTCTAACCTTCAACCCACGGTTCCCGTTTACCGTGTAACCCAATGGAGAGCTCGAACCTTCAACACACGGTTACCGTTTACCGTGTAACCCAATGGAGAGCTCTAACCTTCAACGCACGGTTACCGTTTACCGTGTAACCCAATGGAGAGCTCTAACCTTCAACGCACGGTTACCGTTTACCGTGTAACCCAATGGAGAGCTCTAACCTTCAACGCACGGTTACCGTTTATCGTGTTACCCAATGGAGAGCTCTAACCTTCAACCCACGGTTACCGTTTATCGTGGCACCCAATGGAGAGCTCTAACCTTCAACCCACGGTTACCGTTTACCGTGTAACCCAATGGAGAGCTCTAACCTTCAACCCACGGTTACCGTTTACCGTGTAACCCAATGGAGAGCTCTAACCTTCAATGCACGGTTACCATTTACCATGTAACCCAATGGAAAGCGAGAACATAGAGAAACAAGTCCCTTGATCATTTCCAACAGCTTGTAGCTTCACTAATGATCACTAGGAGCCATGTATGGGAATGTCACCAGCCAGTTTTACACCACCAGGTATGTTGCATGACGAGGACTGTCAAGATATCAGAATGTGCGTGTGCGTGTGTGCGCGTGCGTGCGTGTGAGGCGAACGCCGACGGTCCAGATCAGACATGGAGCCGGTCTCGTTTCAACACGGGTCCCTTCATCTCCTCCAGCCTCCTCCTCTCTCATCCTCCCCATCCTCCTCTGGCAGCCGCTTCGCTTTGTTGGAGGAATATAAGTGGGCGTGAAAACACATCTCTTCTGCCTTCCTACGCTCAAACACATTCCCGCGCCGTCCCACGCGGTGCTGACACACTACAATTATGCTGCTGCTACACCACGGAGGGTTCTATTGGGGTGGGGGGATGCAACTGTTACCGTAAGACCGCAAATTCACTGAGCACGGCACATATATGCGCCTATTTATTACAGTCTTTGTTGGGCACTGGCGCGCATCGACTGCCTGTTGACAATTCCGGACCAAGCTTGTGCTGTGGCTCGGGGGGGGGGCGATGGGGGGGGGGGGGGGGGGGGGGGGGCTGGAAGGAGCTCACCTCTCTAAGCCCTCTGGTCAGATACAGTGTGATGCATCCCGGTTGAAAGCATTACTTACCTTGAGGTCTCTGTGCACCACTCCCATCTGGTGACAATGGAGCACAGCCTCCAGGATCTGCTGGATACAGTGACTTTAGAGAGAAAAAGACCGAGTGAGAGAAAGAGAGAGAGAGAGTGAGAAAAACAAGGGGAGAGAGAGAGAGAGAGAGAGAGAGAGAGAGAGAGAGAGAGAGAGTGAGAGAGAGAGGGAGGAAGAGATAGGAAGAAAGAAAAGTACAGTACAGTGTAAGTACTACAGTAAAAGCTTGATTACACTCTAATTCAAGTTCAAATAGCTTTATTTGCATAAATCTTTTTATGCCTTTGTTGCAAAACCAAAATGTTACATACAAATTGCATGATGTATAATTAAATAACATTTTAGTATGTTTGAACTTGAACAGTTGTAACTGCACACAACGCTGTACTAATTGAATGTAATACGGTTTAATCTATCCTTTTATTTGAATATTTTTTATTGAGGTGATGGGTGAATCCAATCGGTTATTTTGTTCTTCCAAAGTGGCTCTGTAGGTCTCCCTCTTTTCAAAAGAGAGTGTAATGTGGGTAACTTAACTGTTTGGTAAATGAACACAGACTATTCAGAGCAGAGTCTCTTGAGCTCCGCTTTCCAGACTTGGTTAGACGTGTCTCTCTCTCTCCCATTAAATAGCCAGTGGAAGCAATCCGTCAGTCAAACAAAGGGGTAGTGAAACGATTCAACGATTGCGTGTGTGTGTGCGTGTGTGTGTGTGTGTGTGTGTGTGTGTGTGTGTGTGTGTGTGTGTGTGTGTGTGTGTGTGTGTGTGCGTGTGTGTGTGTGTGCGTGCGTGTGCGTGTGCGTGTGCGTGTGCGCGTGCATGTGTACATGTTGAGTGTGTGTTAGATAAAGCACGAGGACTGTGCAAAAAAACTAGGCTTGGCTAGAAAAAAAGGATGCAGTCAGAGAAACAGTGTTGAACCCAAACCAATGTGCTGATCAATACCTGGACAAAAGTCTTCCTCTGACAGCTCGAAGAGGGAAGCAAACGCGAGCTCCTGCATCCTTCTGTAATCCACTGAGCCCAGGAGACTATTTCCACCTAGCTCTTTGATTTACCGGTGACTGGCTTAAATACTCTAACCAGGACCATAAACAGATGGGCATTTCTGTGGGGCCTTATAAATAACATACTGCATGACTCTTTATTGCAAATTATGACCAGAGGAAAAATGACAAAAGGTTAAGGTTTGCTAAGAGGTAGCCCGAATATATTGAACAGATCTCTGACGAATACGAAGGCTTCGAACCATTGATGCTTTCCAAAGTGTCGACTGTGACACAGCGCTTTTACTGACTGAACTAAGTGTCCAATCCTGGTGACAATTTCAAAGAAGGGGATCTTTTTTTCAAAGCACAACACTTATGTTCTCTCTCATTTCCCAGTAAATGCACACAAGACCGAGGGTTAGACTGCAGCCTTCTAGAGAGACACACACAAACCTTTTTGACCGGCTTTAATCTGTTTTAACGAGGTCGTTTGTTCGGGTGTCTCTTTGTATTTAGTAAAAAAAAAAATACATCAACATATATGTATTTTGCTCTCACCTGGCATCAGCTTCACTATAATATTCTCTTGCTACAATGTCTTCAAACAGCTCCCCTCCAGTCACCCTGAAAGAGAGAGAGGGAGATTAAGGGTTCGGAGAGAGGGAGAGGGAGAGGGAGAGGGAAGAGAATAGAGAGGCGAGAGCGAGAGAAAGGGTAAGGAATAGAAAGAGTCGCAAGAGGTTTATGTAACAGTGTCTGTCATTTAAGAACAAACAATGGAGGAGTGGAGATGGGGGTACTCCTGTCTCAAGAGGACGCAGGTGCTCAACAGAGCATACAATCACATACACAACATTTAAAACACACTCACACACACGCGCGCGCACACACACACACACATCCACACACACACACACACACACGCACAAGCGCAGACCTTTACATCAATGCACCATAGAGATAGTTTGGAGTTAGATGAAAGATCAACAAGAAACTGTGAGGAGAATCTTCATGTCTTGAAACAGATTAGATGATGTGATGTGTGAATCCCCAGCTCTAAACTGACTGGATGTGTTGTGTTACTTACAGATCAAATATCAGGTAGTGGTGGCCTTCCTCGGAGATGCTGTCATGGAGACGAACTGATGTGCAAAAGAAAGAACCCGGGTAAAGAAGGACAGAAGGGAAGGAGGAAGGTAGGACAAAAGAAAGAAAGAAAGAAAGAAAGAAAGAAAGAAAGAAAGAAAGAAAGAAAGAAAGAAAGAAAGAAAGAAAGAAAGAAAGAAAGAAAGAAAGAAAGAAAGAAAGAAAGAAAGAAAGAAAGAAAGAAAGAAAGAAAGAAAGAAAGAACAACATTTATTTTCTATACTGTGCCTTTTCAGAAAGAACCCTGCATTTTCCACTTTGAAAAGTAGGTTCTACTTTTACCATGAAACTGAAAAAAATATATCACCTTTGCAATCTCTCTTTTTTGATCTCTCTGATTGACATGTAAGTTAGTGCCTATTGTCATTTAGCTCATACACAAACACCCCCACACGCACACACGCACACCACATGCACACACACACCACATACATACAGATAGAGTACATGGATGGAGAAACACACACATAGGCATTGCCGCCATGACCTGTCATTATCCAATGTGATCTGTATAGGCGCTCTTCAGTGCCTTGAAAGTCAGTGATAACTGAGAGGCAAAAAAATTAAAATAAAATGTATGGCTGTATATGGGAGTGTATATGCAACAATTAATTCGTTTAGATATTTGTATGGACAAGTCAAATTAAATATTTGGGCATCATTCTAAATTACAGCTCCTGTCCAAGCCACGTTAATATTTTGTACGTTTTTATGTTAGTTTGGGTTTGACACTGGGCTTGTGAAGCATTGGCTGAGTGGAGAAGTGTAATTTAACCTATTCAAATTAGCAGTACAGGGACTATAACAGAAGCAGATTGGATGGCTGTAGAATATAGAATTATGTAGGAAAACAGATAAAAACCTCTTTAGTGCAGCAGCAGCTCTTTAATATTTCCTTGACACAGCTATTTTACGTTCTCATAGATCTGCCATTGCAATAGAAAAACTTGATATTCAGCTTTTTGGGGGCGACATCATTAATTAACCTCAGTGTTTATTTGTCACATTTATTTCATTTCAACGAGTGCATCTATTCTTTCAAATCAAGTGTAACTTTTCATCCTCCCAGCTCCCTAAATCAAGCGCCCGCGTCTGGCTTGCAGCCCCTGGCTGAGGCGGCTTAAAGGATGGTCCTGCTGCCAGTGCATCTAACACCTCTACATCCTCCTCTGCCATTGGCCCCACTCCCCCCCCTGCGTGGGTGGCCTCTGGCGCCTTGGCCAGGCAGTTAGTGCAGTCGCCCCCGGATCCCACGGAGGGCCACTGCCGGGGAGAGCGTGCGGCGGTAAACAAAACCGCACGCATCACACATTAGTTGATATCTTTTGTTTCATCTCCGTGATAGCCATGTTTAGTTGAATTCCAGGCTGAAATGGTGACTCGCACAAAAGGAAAGGTTTGATTCATCCCCAACTTTAAACTAGCAACACGACATTACCTGCGGCAAAAGAGCCCGTTCACCACCATAATATCTAGACTTTGTCATCGATGAAGGCTCACAACCTAGCCCTGACACCCTCGGGTCCCAGCATTCCATATTTTTCAAACAAGATTAGATATTTTGCGGAATAGTCCTTTTAAGCTCATATCTTTTGATCCATCCTGCGTCAACATGACCTGGTAACTAAGCCGTCCTCCGAGTGCACTTGCATATTTTATGACCACTACGTTCGCCAAAGCTTTTTATCTGAATAGCACTGATGACCCCACACCTCAGGCAGAACAGGATTCTTCGGGACCACAGGAGAGTTGGACGTAGTTACAGCCCCCACTTCATCTAGCGGCTCTGTGTCACCTCTGACCTGGCTCATTTCCCACCAAGGCTTTAAAATGTACTCCAGCCATGGGGGCCAACTCTCAGAGAATTCAGCATTCATCTCGAAGACACTGTGTTCACCGATAAACAGGCAGACAGATAGACACACACACACACACACACACACACACACACACACACACACACACACACACACACACACACACACACACACACACACACACACACACACACACACGTCCAGTGTCCATGTCTACGTGTAAATGTGTAGGAGGTTTAGGATGAAAGGCACTTGAAAAAATCCATCCCTCTCTTGCTCTCTCTCTCTCTCTCTCTCTCTCTCTCTCTCTCTCTCTCTCTCTCTCTCTCTCTCTCTCTCTCTCTCTCTCTTGCAGTCTCTCCTTAGAGGGAAACTAAAAGTACACAGGTTGTGGTTGCTTCACCTAGAAATTTTTTTTTGGCTTTTGTTCCTTTTCCTTCCGTCCATCAGCCTCTCATTCTCTCCATCATACCCTTTTCAACACTTTAGACAAGGATGAAAATATCTCATAATGAATTATGCAGTTGATCTTGTCCATGGCAACGAGATGCTGCATTATTAAATATGTGTGAAGCTTAGTACAGATCTGAGAAGCTGCTCACTCCCTCAATAAGTAAGTTACACATCCCTTGGCAGACTAGGTCTGTGTCTGTGTGTGTGAGTGTGAGTGTGAGTGTGAGTGTGAGTGTGAGTGTGAGTGTGAGTGTGTGTGTGTGTGTGTGTGTGTGAGTGTGAGTGTGAGTGTGAGTGTGAGTGTGTGTGTGTGTGTGTGTGTGTGTGTGTGTGTGTATGTGTGTGTGTGTGTGTGTGTGTGTGTGTGTGTGTGTGTGTGAAAGTGTGAGTGAGTGTGAGTGTGTGTGTTTGTGAGTGTGTGCGTTCGTGCTTGTCTGTCTGTGTGTGTGTGTGTGTGAAAGTGTGTGGTAAGAATCAGGTTTACAGTACAGTAAGAGGTCGGGGCCAAACAGTGCTTTAGCTTCTTCTCATATCAACATTGTGTGGTGCATACAGATAGACCAATCAGATGTACAGTACCATTGACCTTTTGGCTAATTGCATGCTCCCAAATGGTTACTGGGCTATGGTGAGGGATTTGGCATCCAGAACTCACCAATGTTGGAGTGTTTGAGCAAACGACAGATCCGAGCCTCCCGGTCCAGCTTCTGGTGGTCTGAAATGTCAACAGAGCAGAGTAGCAGACGGTGATTCAATCAAATACGCAGAGGTCACCTAAACCAGGTTTACCTCAGAGATCAGACTTACAGTACGGCCCAGACAGATTAGACGGACACATTTCACAGTGGAGCACACAAACCAACAAGTTGGTCAAGTTTGATAGAGTAAGTTTATCAAGGGGCAAATAATATACGTGCCCTCAACAGAATATTGATGCCGTCGTGCAATCATTTAGACCGGCCAGAATATTGCTCTCCATTCTGGTCTACTTTCTGCACGGACCAGAAGTAAGAAGTGGGGAGTTTGAGTTATAGTCAGACATCAACAGTAGGAAATAACCCTTGTTTCCTACAAATTAGCATCTAATAAGCAGCCGACATTCTGCCAAATGGGGCTGGTTGGAGGCGGGCCCTATCAGTCCCCACACCACACAGAAGAGATGGCAGCATCTCGATCTTGATTGGATCAGTAATGGGATAAAAACCCATCAATCCTCTCTGTCTCAGCCCGGAGGCAGATTCATAAGAAGCCTATTAGCTGCCTAGCCTCATGGATCAGTATCACTAAATGTGTGTGTGTGTATGTGTGTGTGTGTGTGTGTGTGTGTGTGTGTGTGTGTGTGTGCTTTTTTGTGTAATCATTATCTCTAGGCACAGTCTCTGTGTTATTATGCAGAAGCTATGAACAGAAGACTATTCTGAAAGACGCAATCTTATCGTGTCTGCGGATGATCTCAGATTTTCACTGCAGGTGTATCGTTTCTCTACATGCTCAAACATACTTGAACTGTACACAACTCCTAATTCAGACAAGCACAGAGGTATATTTTCACAAACAAATATGCTTGACAACATATGTATTCAAACATACAAAAAACATGCATTCACACAAACTCATACACATGCTTTAACTATACTGTATCCTCAATGTAAAAGCATGAGATATGCCTTGGACTCTGAGCAGGGTGTTGCTTAGCAACACAGCAGAATATACCAGGGAATAGTATTATAAGATATAGAAGTGAAGAAAACTAAAAAAGAATCAAATCAAATGGAGTTCTTCTAGCCCTGAAGAAATGCAGCGTAATAATGGAAGTCATATGAAAAAAAAAAAAAAAATGCTCTGAAGGAATGCGGTGCAGTACAGTCATGTCAAACCAAGGCCAACAAACAAACAAAGAGCAAGGAAGAGTCTGAATAGCCCCTTGCAGGCAAAAGGATTACGCACAGTGCATACAGACAACAACGAAGAAAGCAAACTAAGGAGAGCCAACTCCGACCATACATTTCTTTGTACCAATCCAGGTTCCGAAAGTTGGTAAAAACAAAATTGGTGAGAACATTGCTCACAGATGTCAGTAGAGTATTTCCACCAAATGGTAAAGAGTGGGAGAGTAAGACTGAAGGTTGGCAGGGAACCAACCAGCCAGCTGGTTAGGGGTGCTTTAATGATATCTTCCTCATTGCTTTCCCTGACTGAAAAACAACAACTGAAAACAGACTCCACACACAGCTGTGATTAAAGACCAAACAAAAACCACAACAATATACAAGTTGGCAAACATACACACACCTGAACATTAGAACCTGGAGAATACGAATGCACTCAGAATAACCCCCAAATAGATGACAGCACAAGACTGAGGAGACAGGAAGCACGCAGGCTGGGATACACTCCTACACCCTGAATTCTCTCTGCTGTCAGTCATGAGTCTCCCTCATTGTCTTTCTCTCTCCCCCCCCCCCCCCCCCCCCCCCCCCCCCCCCACACACACATCCAAACTGTACATTCAAATATACATAAAACCAAACACACACATACACATCAGGTGACTAAGCTAACCTACGCATTCCTCTCTCAGAGCTCTACCATCAGAGGGCTCTACAATGACGGCCGAGTGGCAATTGTCTAGTTGAGTATGCGTCAGAGTTCACACTTGGCTGGAGAAGGAAAAGAAAGACAGGGGAGGAGGAGAGGACAGGAAGAGGGATGAGAACTAACCTGAAGACACCTCTCCTTCCATTCCATCACTTTGTCTAGCATTTCGACCTGGGGGCTTTAAACGGACTCTTCCAATATATGCTAGTGGGTGAGCAACGGCTGGTGAGTCTTGACCTGTTGGAGCTTTTTAAATAGCTGCTACCTCAAATGTAACTGTATCGCTCTTTACGTGGCAATAAATTCTATATGGCGGTTTTCTCTGCCGCATGTGTACAATTAGTACAACAGAGGTTTTGTCAGGGTATTTAATAAACAGAAACTGTATTTTTACTCCTATTGTTCTGTTCTGAGAGGTTCTTTTCTCCCATCTCACTTCTCAAAACAGAACGTAGAAAAACCTTTGATGGGTCTCAACGGCATGAATTATCCACTCATCAATATTAATGTTGCCTGAAAATGTTGAAGACATCATCTCTGTAAAAAAAAACATAAAAAAGAACACCCACACAGAGCACACTGTTCACTGTCGGAGAGTTTCTGCACAAAGCAATATGCTAAAAGGGAAAGCTATATAATTGCAAAGACTCTGCCCCCTCAGTATCAGCTTGTGTTCTGAAAGTCTTTATTGTAAGAATTGAAGAATATTTTCCCATACCTGCGTAATATACTGTATATCTATATTTCTATATTTTCCAAATTGTAACACAATTATTGAGTTGGATCCTTTCCCTCAATCTAAGGAAGCATATCAAACATGTCTGAAAGTGCCATTCAATAACTCGATGGAATGTCATCAGGGGGGACAGCAGGATGCAGTAAAGCCAGTGACTGCATACACTGTGCACTGTGCTGTGTGCTTGAGGGCCTGACACTGCCCACTGCTGTCAGAGCACCGTCCGGCCCTCACAGAGGACACTGCTCTGCGCTTTCAATTAATTCATCGCCTTTCTTTCATTCGATTCCCTTCACCCACTGCCCTCCCTGACCTTTCAGGTCTAAAAGGGCCGTGCACAATGAGTGAAACACCAACACACAACACAACACCCTCCTCTATTTTTTACTTTCATCTTTTTTACTTTCTTTCTTTCTTTCTTTCTCTTTCTTTATTTCTTTCTTTCTTTCTTTCTTTCTTTCTTTCTTTCTTTCTTTCTTTCTTTCTTTCTTTCTTTCTTTCTTTCTTTCTTTCTTTCTTTCTTTCTTTCTTTCTTTCTTTCTTTCTTTCTTTCTTTCTTTCTTCCATCCAGCAATGTGTTTGTTTGTGAGGTCAGGTCACAAGATTTCAGGTTTCCCTCTAACAATGAGGGTTAAGTAAAAAAAAACAATTTACACTAAGGATAAGCTTTCCTAGACTCTGACTGGTTTATTCAACCTGCCAGGGGTGACAGATTAGCTAGTGCTCCACTAAACCCACTATTCTTCAGGGGCAAAACAAATGAGACACTCAAAGGTCCTCTATCATCTACAGTATATGTTTACATCTAACGTAAGCCCTCCCTCAATGGTGCTCTTTCTTGTGGTTTTTCTTTGTTGGTGAAGGAGGGGGGTGAGTACAGTGATGGAAATACACTACTTTGCCATCTTGCTCTATGCTGTGAAGAAAAAAGTCTCCTGAGGCTACAATCCCCCTCGTCCATTTTACTTCTGCCATGCCTCACTAAACTTTGTCTCGCTACCAGATAGACTAACGGACAGACGGACTGACAAAAACGCAGACATTCTATTGTTTTAATTTTTTTTAATTTTATGAATCCTATCTTCCTGCGATCTCCTTACAGAGAAAACGTCATTTTCTCCACCAAACGCCATTCTTCGTAATGATATGATATGAGATATGAAGATGCTTTTGAGTAGATCAGTTCTGATTGTCGTCTGACCACTGTCTACTTCAGGGGCTATAGGGCTAGAGTTACTCCTAATACAGCCAAAGGCCAGTTTCATTTGACTACACTACATTATTCAAAGCACTCAAAGCAGGAATGAGACAGACAGCAGCATTGTCAAACCCATTGGTTTGTCTATGGTCACGTTTGAAACCTTCTCGAGTACAGAGTAGGGATTGGGTAGGAGAAGGACTCACCTCTGGCAGACAGTTTCTTGGTGTTGATGATTTTAGCAGCATATTCTTGGTTTTGGAGAACCTTCACACACCTGCGCACCACCGAAAATGCGCCCCTAAGAAGCAATCAAGTTATAGTTGGCGTGACTCGTGCGCTTACACAATTACATAATATAACCTGGAAAGGTTTGCTAATCTTACTTTGTCATACAGCCTAGTATCGCACTCTGACCCATGTTGGTTCCTGTTTTACTGTAAACTGTTCTGTACTGAAATTCAGGATTATAAAAAAATGTATCACCGGTAAATACTGTGAAATGACACCTTGGTGTACAGTGCCAAACTGATTGTACATGATTACATTATGACCAATAGGAAACTCTCCAAAGTAGCTAAGAAGAGACTTCCTAAGCTAATTTAGCTGGTAGAGATGAAAATGAAGGTAGACGCAAAAGGTCAAGATTCCCAAACAACTTGTGATCTCTAGTATGTGTATTGTCCCTTTAGTAGTCTTAAAAGAACAACTCTAAATTATGACATAAATAGACATAATGTCGAGAAATGGCAAAAGGCCATCTCAGTTTGATTACTTTTAAATTTGATGGGTGTGTATGTATATGTGTGTGTGTGTGTGTGTGTGTGCGTGTGTGTGTGTGTGTGTGTGTGTGTGTGTGTGTGTGTGTGTGCGTGTGTGTGTTTATGTGTGTGTGTGTGTGTGTGTGTGTGTGTGCGTGAGTGTGCACTGTACACAGTAGAGCACCTGCCAATAAAAGTATATTATCTATTGGATTATGAAATGTGTCCATGTTCAGCTATTAAATTGCCACCCCCGAATGAGATTATGTAAGAGGCTTTGGCTCGCATACAGTGTGTCATGCTGGAAAGTGTGTGTGGGAGTAGGAGTGTGGGACAGGGTCAGAAAGGTTCTGAAGCCCCCGCTCTCTCTCAACTCCCTCGTTCTCACTTTCTCCCTCTTCCCTTCATTCACATGTAAGCAGTTTGGCTCTAAACCACATCATGAATTTAGGGAATTCACCATTCCTATGCTAGTGCATCGCTTGATGTCTCAAACATCAGAGTGGAATTTGAAAGTGTGTGGAATTGGAGGGGAATCGAAGCACACAAACAAACCATGGTATTAAATATTCACGCCGCTTTCCCCTGACTGAGAGTGTGTTTTGAAGTGTCTGTGTGTTTCTGTGTCTGTATTTGTGTGTACGTAGTGTATCACCTGTAAGTGACAACAGGTGTTTGTATGTGTGTGTGTGTGTGTGTGTGTGTGTGTGTGTGTGTGTGTGTGTGTATCTGTTTGGCACAGCACATCTTTTGATGGGCACTTTCTTTAAAGCAATCCTCATAGCGTAGATTTTGGTAGTTGAGAAAAAAATCTTGATTTATGGTTCAAATGAATGGTATAGCATCTTTCTGGAACAACCCCAGCACCCAACATCCTATTCTCTCCCTTGCAATTCCCATAGTCTCCCAAATTCAATACATATCTTCACAATATCTGGTTAGAACTGCAGAATTCTCTAATGGCCGTACTGCAAAGATTAGAAATTACTTCTAGCCTGGTACTTTGCATCTTCTCTACTCTCTTAAAAATAAATACATACAGTTCATCTTTTTTGTTTGAACCATATATATCAATACCTCAGTGTTGCTCTGCAGAAACATTTGTTGTATTTTACATTTTATTTTATTTTATTTTATGTCCTATCTATTGAATCACAACTATGAAATGATAAGTGTGTTTAGGAGACACTTTGCAGAAAGCAGGTTTTTTTTGTGATCTTTATGTCCACATACACAAACAATAACCCCCTTTTTTGTCATTCTGACTGAAGTCTGGAGCTCTTGATCCCTTTCAAACTACTACTTCCACTTAATCCATAAACAAACATGTACCAACATGAATATGAGAGGCTGAGATCCTGCGACTTATGACTTACTTGCCCAGTTCTTCGTAGAGCTGGAACTCCTCTGTGAAGCGGGTACAGGTGATGGTGGCCATGCTGGGAGGGGGGGTTCAGCTTCAGGTGCCAGGTAGTGGGGCTCGTCGAAGGGTTGCTCTGGGGAATTCAAGGATCAGGCTCAGGTGTTCAGACGCTCCTTGTCTGCTGCTCTGGAAGAGGTGAGGGCAGTTTATTTGGAGAGGCAAGAAAGTAGGGAAAAAATACGGATAACGGACACAAGGTGGTTGGAAGCCCCTCTATAACTCCTTTGTTTTTTCTTTTATTTTTAATTATCTCTCTTCTGCCTCTTCCTCTGTCTCGCTCCTCTTTATCTCTCCAGGAGAAAGGCTGGATTGGAGTGAGAAATAAAGAGGGAAAGCTTGGATGACAGGTTGGCTTGAGCAGTTTGCCCGCCCGCTTTTACCCCAGCCTCCACCAATGACAGGCTCCTCCTTGGCCGCGCTCCTGAATACACACACAGCGTCGTCATGGCAACTGCATCCTCCCTTCCTTTATTCCCCCCTCTCTGAAAATTGCTCACTCCTCATAGACGAGAACTGGAGCTTTGCACACTGTTTTCCTATACTCACACACACACACACACACACACACACACACACACACACACACACACACACACACACACACAAAGAGATAAATATGTATAGAACGACACTCACATAGATTATGTGTTGTCAGCACATGATGACATATGACTTATCCAAATATGAATTAAATAAAACCCAGTTATGGGTCTATCGCCACTATAGTTTTCTCATTACTAGGACACTAGACTGAATAAAATCAACATTTGATGAGGAGCGTACTCATCAACATTTGATTGTTAGTAATAATTCATACTCTCAGAGATTGTGGAGAAGCTTGGATACTAATTCATTTAAAAGTGTGTATCGTACAATGGAATGGCTGTTCATATAAACATAACTGACTGGGTGTGCTTAAACCTGTTTCGGTCCGGAACAGGTAAAAAAAAAAAAAAAAAAAAAAATAAGCATACTAACACTCTGGAAGTCTGACATAGTTCAGCAGATTCATTAAGATTTCATGGCTAGTGCTCCCCCATGCAGCCCGGTCATCCAATAGAATCATCCGACAGTGTCACCGACCTCTACCCTGAGGGAGGCCAAGACTCTGCCCCTATCTTACAGTACCCACTTCCCTTTATCTCTCACTCGCCCTCACCGTCTCTGTAGCCTTTCTTTTATCTTGTCCTTTTCTCCCTACTCTCTTTGGAAGGGTGCTCCACTCCCTAAGGCCAGACGATGTCACACACTTCCTGTCTCTCTCTCCGTCCCTCACCGCTCTCCGGTTGCTCATGCTGGCTGGCGTATGTTGTGTGTGTCGTCCGGGGTGAGCGCGTCTCCGTCAGTCATCCTCCATGCCTGTGTTTTGACTGCTCACGGTCGGCTGGCCGTCACTGCACTGGGGATCAGGGGTCGAGAGAAGAGGGCAGGAGGCAGGCGTGGAGGGAGAGGCCTGAATGAAGATGCTCCCCCGTTGGAAGTCTCTCAACACAACTAACCAAAGCACAGATTTAGAGTCTGGTTATTTATTAAGACACTGGCAATGGGCTATCTGGACAAAGACATAGCCGGGTTTACGCAAACAATTCATTCATTCAATAACTCATGTTGCCACGCATTACTTCGCTCACTCCCTCACACACTCACTCATGAACTTGTGTGTGGTGGTCAACTTACGGTCAAAAGACCAGATCTCTTTAGGATGTGATTAATGTTAGAGAAGAGATGAAAAGGACAAAAGAGGTAGGAGGCCATGAGAAAAGAACACAATAGAACAGGATCTTGACTGCCTCCTGCTGCTCACTTATGGAGGTGCATCATACCAGTCTCAACCAAAGCCCTAACTGGACACACCATCAGTGCACTTTGAAAACGCATGCTCATGTCACATGTATGTGTGCTTGAAAGGGTGTGGTCACATTTTACAAAGGTGTTTGCTGTTACTTCCTTTTTAATCCTTTTTTCTCCTCATCTCACTCATTCAGTCTCTCAGGAAAATGTCAGCATCTCCATGGAAACGCTAAGGTATGACTCTGCATCTATCTGTCAATACGCCTTTATCTCTCTGTCTATGAATTGCAATTCAACGTTCTATCTAATCTGCTCCCCTTTTTGTCAATGCAGGCAGTCATTCACACAACAACGAGTCACAAAAGTTTGCCTAAACAACCTTTTTATATCTTCTTAAATCCAAATAGATTTGCCATATTTTGTTCTGGATATAAAAAATAGTATTAACTATTGACCCATGAAATTCAGTTGGTTGTTGGGATTATATGGCCTTGGATACGCCCTGGCCCTTATCCCTGTCCCAGGAGTTTTCTCTAAAATGTATCTGAAAAAGTTGTATCCACACAGTCCAGCACAACGACAGCTTACATGAATATGACACATTAATGAGTGTAGGACCCCTGTGGGCAACATGAAGCTCCAGTGGTTCATACTGCTTCAGGAGATCTGTTCTGGGGCTGACATGGCATTTCCCTGGCACCTGAATGCCACCCTGTCACTAAAGACTCTGGCTGTGTCATTCTGTCTGTGCTCTCTGGGGAGTCCTTGGGCTCCAGCCCAGTGCACACAGTCTGATGGTAGAGAGTGACAGACAGTGTTAACATTAGAGGTCTAACACCATGACCTCTCGTCTGTTTATCTGTGGGTGTGGTGTTTGATTACCTTGCTTTCGTTCGTTCGTTCTTTCTTTCTTTCTTTCTTTCTTTCTTTCTGTCTGTCTGTCTGTCTGTCTGTCTGTCTGTCTGTCTGTCTGTCTGTCTGTCTGTCTGTCTGTCTGTCTGTCTGTCTGTCTGTCTGTCTGTCTGTCTGTCTGTCTGTCTGTGTCTGTCTGTCTGCCCGTCAGTTGAAGATGAGCACATGGCTTATAGAGGTCTATGTGCTGGCTGTAAAAGTAATCTGTACCCCATAACAACCTTGTTACCATCATGCACACATTCACACATGCAAACACACTCACACAGGAAAAGCACAAAATGTAGGCCTACATAAGTGCAAAGGTAATATTTTGACATTTCTTCACTTCAATCAGTATAATCACTAACAACCATCAGGTAAGTACCCAGTAACTTGTGGAGCATGCAGTGAAGTGGCAGTGAGCCTGCAGACAAACTGCTTTTTAACAAGCCTGAACAGAACAGACCCTCTGCTCCACTAGTTTGGGACTATCTCTTAGATCAAGTAGATGTGCTTATGCACTACAGAACATAATCGAACTGAGTTGAACTCAGTTCATTGTTCCAAATTATCCTCCACAGTGTAGGACAAATCACTGTTGCAACACTAACACAGTGTCACCCACACACTGATACTCCAGAACACCTAAGTCCTCGCTGTAGCCAGCAGAGTGTAGAGTTCTAGCAGCAGTCAGTACAACACAGTAATGTGATGTGAGAGGTGCGTGCCAGTATGTGTATGTGTGTGTCTGTGTGCCAGGAGCCCTATGGAGCTGCTGTATTGCATTAGGATAGTTTTATAGCAGCACTTCAGAAAAAAACAGTGGAACAGTCAAATACCAGACAGAGAGGGAAAGAAAGAGATAGAAGTGAGAGAGATGGGAATAAAAAAATGATTATCAAATGGGGTAAGTGAATATTTATTGGTGATAGGAGAGTTACTGGCAACAGGAGTCAGATACGCATGGAAAATAGGATTCAAATGCAGAAAGTCTTAGCATGGATTCAGGTCCTGTGAGTGAGTTGGCAGTAAATTCTCACTGCGACATTCTGTAAAGAGACTCACTGCAGACGAGACCAGCCCCTTTATATTATTTATCAGTGTGATGCATGAGGCAACAGTGAGGCCTGAGTGAGGTTCAGTGATGAGAGACAGCCAGTCAGGGCGCGTAGAACAAAGGAGGGGTGGACAGGCATTCGCATATGTCCAAAGGAAGGACTTAACATTGAAGGAACCATATATAGGAACTGCATTGTGACCTCACATTTGCATTTTTACCTTAACACGGACTCTCGTCCAGTACATTACATGGTATTGTTAACCCTGTGTTAATCTACATAGGACTGATTAAAGTTAACCTGATTTACTTTAGTGGCTTGTCTCTTGCCCTCTACAGCTCTGACCTGAGCTCTGTCCTCCCCTCACATCTGCTCGTAATGGCAGTGTCCTCCACTGGCCCCACCCCTTCGAGTTTGATGCCAAGGGCTTCTGGAAGGGAGGGCAAAAATACATTCGTACAAATTCTGCAGTTCTGGGAAGCGATTTGAAAGGAGCACACGGCAAGAGAAAAACACATATATCTGTCACAAGTTCGCCTCCTCTCCCTAGCTCTCCCACAGACACACAACACAGAGAAAGTGAAGAAGGAATACAACGTCGTTCCTGAGGGTCTCCCATGCAACTCCCAGCAAGACAGTATGCCCACGGCCAGGCAAACCCACTCCACACGTGGCCACAGCCAACCATTCCCGCAGACAGTGTGTTGCCCTACTCTTCCCCCTTTACCTACATAGGCGATCGGGTCCTCCAATCTTCCGTCGGCAGCCTGGCTCTCCCCGAGTCACCCCTGTTTATGTATAATGTATTCTTGCTGCTCCACTGTCTCCTCCATACAGGCCCTGTCATCCTCCCAGTGGCTTCGAACTTCCTGGTACTCCTCAGGCTGGCACGATGCCTCCACGACGGGGTCTGAAGTGGTTGTGCCTTCATGGCGCTGATCCCGAAGGGGTTTTATACAGTTTGTACAAAGTGAAAAAACAGAGGTAATTGACTGGAAAGGCTCTTGCGTCATAATCTGAGTCTTGCACACAAATAATAACGGAGTGAATGAACTGGTATTAACCACAACACGTAACCTTTAAAGGCATTGTGAAAAAACAGGCGATTGAATGGGTAGAAATGAAGCTGTGCCAAACCATTTTTGTTGATCTTGAGTTCATCGGTTAGGCATTCAGGAACACAGCCTCAGCCTTTTCCTTCATCACTCCCAGTTCCTCTGGCATGATTCAGGTGCCAACACATCTCCATCGCCTTCAGTATAATAACTGATTCAAGTCCTAAACATACATCTTTTGTTCTGAGCATCTTAGCATTAGAATCGGCCAAGCTCATCGCCATGGTAATCAAAGATGACGTTTCTGTTAAACAGAAAGAGACAGCAGCTAATTTTCTTTCTCGTCTAACAATTTCTCAGGACATATCAGGTAACTACAAGACTTATCATGCAAATTGTTTCTGCATGGTCAGTTAAGTGTCTTACATCTTACATACTTATTTTTAATAGGAGATTATTATCATGTGCATACAAAATATTTCAAATACATTTAAACAAGTTTCAGAGAAGATGTAAAAATATGCAAAAGGATAGCATCAATTTTACAACAAACTTTCACAATGAAAGGGAGATGCACAACTGGCTCAGAATACATATTTTACACATTGTTTGGAATATTTTAAAGTATTTTTTGAAATGTTTGTTCTCTTTGTTCTGTTTAGCTTGCCTCACACATTAAGGGGACAGATCAATTTTTAGGGAAATAAGAAATGTTACAACTTACCCCTAGTGAAATTAGATGATCGATGTCAAAGTTATGTTCGTACGTTCAATAACGAGTTGTTTAGGTAAGTAGGTCGGTAAATGTAGCCTAGCTTAACACAATGACTTTAAGCCACAAGCACGAGCTAGTATGGCTCTGTCAAAAGTGATAAAATAAACCTTTGAAAAACTCCCAAACTGTGATAATTACATGTTGTATCTCCTGTATTTCACTTTTCATTTTGTGTAGAAAATGTAAAAGCGAGACGTTGATGGTATTGAAATGGATTCGCAGTCGGACCTATTTTGCGAGGCGGAACCATAGCTTTACCTTGTGTTGGGTAGGCAGCCTCACAACTATAGGTCTGACTGCTTGTCTGTTCAGTTTTGAATGAGCCATGTTAGCCTGTGCTACTGGCTTACAGTAATTGTGCTAAGCTGGGCTAGATTTACCTACCTACTTACCTAAATAACTCATTATTGGACGTACAATCAAAAGATTGATATCCACCATCTTGTCTGACTACGGGTAAGTATGAATACATCTTCTTCCCCAAAAAGTTTAACTATCCCTTTAAAGCCACCTCCATGGTCTCAAAAGTGCAAACGTCATCTTCTGGAAACACTGACAGAATCAAGCAAAAGGCTCACAGTAATGGAAAGGTTACATATACAATTTGACAGTTCCAGGTTCACAATGCATCTGTTGGACCCAGGTCTGAAGTAAACACTGTCACTCTCATCTCATATTCTGTTGGACATCATCCTGGTGTTGAGATTCTTGAAAAAAGACCTGAGTTTACACAGCTTGCACTTCTTCTTTTTCTTCTTTTTATTCCTCCCCTTTTTATAAACTCCTTTGCTTCCCTCTTCTTCTTTCTCCTCCTCTCCAACCCAAGGCACCCAGGCTCCTCTGTGCTGATCCGGGTTGGCGCGATGGTCGTCTGGGGGGAAACGGACAGGAACTGCCGTGCGATTGTAGAACGCCAGTCTGGCCAGCAGCTGTTTGACCATATCAGGGCGTTTCTCCGACAGGTCGTGCCGTTCGTATGGATCTCCGGTGATGTTGAACAGCCACACGGATTTACCAGTTGCACCATTAGTGTCTCGCTCTAAGTTCCACCAGCTTCCAGGGAGGGTGACCAGGACCTGAGGGGGAACCCAATCTCCGTGCCCTGGGTCCCCTGTCAGCAGCTTCCAGTCCCCCACCCGGATGGCTGCCTGCACAGTGGTGTCCCATACCGGTGGCTGAGGCTCGGTCTGGGGCTTGGTCACCGCCTTG
This sequence comes from Aplochiton taeniatus, assembly GCA_017639675.1. Lineage (NCBI taxonomy): Eukaryota > Metazoa > Chordata > Actinopteri > Galaxiiformes > Galaxiidae > Aplochiton > Aplochiton taeniatus. The sequence goes on along the minus strand of CM030172.1, from coordinate 39,834,333 downwards.
GGCTCGGGCTGGGGTTGGGCCTTGGTCTGAAGCTTAGACTTGTTCTGCAGATGTGGTTGGGGCCTTGATTGAGTTTGGGCTTTGGTTTTGGGCTTAGCCTTGACTTGGGCCTGGGATCGGGTGGGTGTCTGGGGCAGATGCAGACTATAAGTGTCTTTCTTTGACCTTAGCTGTGTAGAACGCTGACCGGAGCTCTGCCTAGACCCCCGTTTACCTCCTTTCTTAGCTCTGGGCTTTAAAGTGACCTTGACCTTCTTGGCAGACAAATGGGAGATGATCTTAGCCCCTTTCTTCCCGGCTGCCTTGCCGACTCCCTGGCCAGAGCGACGGTGAAGGGGATCTATATTATGGAGGATCTCTAGTCGAGGAGACTCCTTGCCTTCGCTGATAGTGGGCCAGACATCATAGCCATCCAGACCCTTGCTCTGTGATACGTTACCCCCAGCCAGGCCCACCAAAGTTGGGAACCAGTCTGTGATGTGGAGCAGAGCCTTGGAGACTCTCCTCTTTTGTCTTAGCAGGGGGCTATGGACGAAGCCTACCCCTCGGACGCCTCCTTCCCAGTAGGTCCCCTTACGGCCCCGTAGCGGCCAGTTGCTGCCGCCGGTGAATGGCTGGGCCCCGTTATCAGTGGAGAAGACCAACACACTGTTGCGGTAGAAACCGTACTTCCTCAGGGCGTAGGTGATGTTCCGCACCGCCTCGTCCACAGTGGATACCATGGCTGCGTACTTCCTGCGCGCTATGTTGGCCATGTCGCGGTAGGGGTAAATGTAGGCCTTGGGTGACTGCAGTGGAGTATGAACTGCCTGTGAAAAATAGCATACATACAGGCTGTTCAATTTGTCTACAGCAAGATTTCATTTTTGCCATGTGTCATCCAAATATCACTTAAGATTTTGGTTGGAGTCACAATCTTCTCGCAATTAATTCACTAATAAAGATTAGACAAGCCATGGTTACTTAACGAATATATGTAATCCCTCGCATCCCTCTCGGGCCTCAAAATGTAAAGTCTTTCATGTATAATATGACAAACATACTGTCGGTGAACAATAGCTGTACCTGAAAGGAAATGAGCAGGAAGAGAGGCTGGCTGGCTGGGTCATGGGACGCCAGGATTTTCCTTACTCTCTGGGTGTAAAGCAGAGTTGAGTACTTCCCTCCGTATCCCCGCGCCACGCTCTCGTCCTCATGGAGGTCGTAGCCGCACAGCCCCGGGCCGTCACAGGAGCCATAGGTGTAGTAGTCAACACTGCCCGTCAGGGAGCCAAGATAACTGTCAAACCCTCGTCTGGTGGGAAGGCAGGCTTTCCTGGAGGGGAGGGGACAAATGAACATATACAGTGAATTCAAGTGTCAATATGTTGCATGTTGCATTTTAAGTTTACTAAGGGGAACTAAAATCTTTTAAAGTTTCTACCTTTTTGACAGTAATTAGTAACAGCTGTAAACACATACATTGGCACATGAGGTCAGCTGAGATAAGCAAACAGCTGGTTGACAGAAGATGACCAAAACACATCATGTGAAAACAGACTAAATGTTCTTGAAGTCTAAGTTTAAATGCAACCATCACCTTTCAAACCTAAATCTTCAGTTTTCAGAGCCTACAATCAAATAGGCTCCTTGTCAATAATATTGGTAAATAAATTAAATCCGTTACCACAAACTGGCGAGGTATACCTGTAGAATCCTAGGTGCCACTTTCCAACCATGTGGGTGGCGTAGCCCGCCTGCTGCAGCCTCTGGGGCAGTGTGTCCATGTCCAGCGGCAAACAGCTGGGCTGCCGTGGTCGGATGATGGAGTGCTGTAGCCCTGTGTGGATCTGGTACCTGGAGAAAGAGACCCCAGAGTTTCAGGTTTCTCATTTCTGAAAAAGGCTGAAATGTAAACAGCACAGCAATAATTGATTCACACCGGTAATCTGGTTGTGCTGCCAGATTTAAAAACTTACAAGAGGTTGTGAATATAATCACTAGAATTTTAGATCAACTTTGTATTTCTTGTTTGTACATGTACAACTGCACAGCAACATTCCATGGCTCTGTTTCCCTAACACGTCAGACAGTGGTCAAGGTCTCGTAGCTACTCTAGGCCCACTATAGGTACACTGGCTCAGCAACAAGCATTAATAATGGTAATCACCAAGCACCAGGCATACAATCTAATCTCTTTCACAAACACAAACATACAAACTCCAAACGAAGATATTTACATATGCAGCCCAACAGCTGCTGCGCAGAAGGCAGTCCTGCAGATGTGGGTTTTTGTGTTTGTGTGTTTGTGTGTGTGTGTGTGTGTGTGTGTGTGTGTGTGTGTGTGTGTGTGTGTGTGTGTGTGAGAGTGTGACAGAAATACTGTGTTTCTGTGTGGGATAAGGAGAGAGTAAGTGTGGGAGATATGAGCAATTACATTTACTATTGCAACACAAAGTAATGCTTGTGAACAGCTGGCCAGCCAAGTAAACAGCTTCTTCTTTTTTTTTTTACAAACACCTTCCAATCTATTACCTAGACTAAAAGAATAGAAGGAAGAAAGAAAGGGTGGAAATATGGATGCATGGAAGAGGTATGCATGTAGATGGATGGAGTAAATATAAATATTTAATGATTTAAAAATAAATTGCAATAATGTAGCCTGTAGACAAGTGAACACAAACCCAATGCAAGCTGCAACCATGACCCCGATTGTATTCAAACCAACCTGTTTAGCACCTCTTAAATTATAGTCAGTCAATAACTGAATGCAGAATTTCTTGAATTTTCTGCATTGACTTTACCAGGGTCATTGCAGGTAGCACAATCATAAATATACTAACACTCCAATATTGTCTATCATCCCTCCACTGCCATGGCTTTATACTCTACCTGCCGGTGATAAGTTGACTCCTTGACGGTGTGCAGATGGGCTGGACGTAATAATTCTCTAACTTGACCCCCTCCGCAGCCAGTTTGTCAAGAGTCGGGGTCTGAATGGACGGGTTATGATAGCCAATGTCATTGAAACCCTGGTCATCTGTTAAAATGAATATAATGTGTGGTCGTTTTTTTGGCTCCCAGGTCGCAGTGCCGTCATTCTTATTATTATGCTCGTTGTCCTCCACTTGGTTGGGATTTATCCCCACTGATACATATCCAATACTTAGTAAACTAAACACGGAGAAACGGTAAACGGCGTTCATTATATTATAGGGTGGCTGGTAAAAGTACCTGGTAATATCCGGATATGGGATATATTTAGTGTCCGATCGATGTCATTTTCTTATTTCGATTGAGAGATGTTACGCACGCGCCAAGATGAACAACTGCAAACTTCAGAAAAATGATGTAACGCGTACATCCTACTTTTCTCTAAGCAGTTTCTCGCTGATATTTTATAACCTACCATGAACATGCAGTAGCCTATCCTCTTACACAAAATATCTTGCTCGCCCGTAAAAATGTGTTGAGTTAATTCAAATGTAGCCTATAGCCGTAGGCTGTATAAGTAAACTTCATATTCACAGTGATGTTTCCCCTAGCGCCGTTTGAGCTCCAGTGGTGCATTGCTTGACTCTTCCCAGCTAGACATTTTCGGCATAGGGTAGGCCTACTCCAATGTATTTCAAGTCTCCGCCTCTTTTTTGGGGAAAAACAAACTAGAATGCCATAGACCTAGGTGTCAATACATTATTGATACTTTTAAACATATTTGCATAGGCTATTTAACGATTCCTGCATCGAAAACATCGACATTTAAAGACATGTACAATTATAACTATTTAGCGTCTCATCTCCTCTAGGGTTTTTGTTACATAGATACATTAACATTAGCCAATCTCGCAACAGACAACCAACTCTTTTAGTCTGTCCTTCCTTCAGTCTGCATGTGCCCATTATCCTATACATACTGGTCTGACGTTTGCTATCCAGACATCTATTCCCACTCAAAAGAGTCCAGTTAATCTATAATTTACGATGAACATGGGTTTTGCTTGGCTAATTTGTATAAATAAAGAAATAAATAATAATTTACAGGCTAGGCCCTGTATGCTGGCTATACACGCTGGAGTGGCAACATACATTCAGTACAGTACCAGCCTGGGAGTTGTTCTTTACTACTTCTAATAATACATTCTTTGCTTAAAAACAAGTCCAGCTCCAAACACTTTATTTATTTATTGTTATTATTATTATTATTATTATTATTATTATTATTATTTGAAATTGCTAACATTTTGACAAAATTGTATATGAATTATAAAGCAAGATCTCTGGTAGCGCACACGTTCTTTACCATGGGTGAGGAGCCCAGGTTAAGCATTATTATTATGTTTTGAATACTATATTAAATATTAAATAAACTTGAGGTTGACCGCTATATGAGGTATATTCATACAGACGCTTTTGTAGAATGTTTTTAAAATGGCAATCCATATTTATGAAATAGAGTTGCCCTTATAACTGTCAGCATTAATTTATTCCTCAGACTTGATCAAAGCAGTTCACATGCTGGTGCGCACCTGTCCCAGATGGAAGCCTCCGTCCACTTGGGTTACAAAGTGTTACACATGAGCATTGACTATGCCTGGAATAAGGTGTCAACCAAAACTGTTGATCCAGAAACAATAAAGGATATTGAATTCCGCGATAAAAATGTAGAAAGGGTAAGAAGTAGTCAGGGCCAACGGTTGCCCTCCGTTACATCGGTGTTTCTCTCTGAGTCAAAGCCTTGCCCTGTTACACCAAGCCCTTTCCAGTGCTATATGTCTGAAGTTACAGCAGCGTAGCATTATATTTACAGGGCAAGTGGAGCTCAGACAGGCCAAAATAGGCTACATGTTGTTTGGCTCCTCACATCACTGCTGAAATTGCTTTCAAGCCATATTTAAGTAAAAACACATGGGTTACATTTCAAAAAGCATAAACCCATGGATATCTTGTAGGCTACTTCTTTATGTGCGTTTTTTTTTTTTTTGTGGTGTTCGAATGCCATCTACCCAAAAGTGTCGGCCCTCGTGGTGGGGTAAAAAGCTTTTTAGTACAAAGGAAATAATTAACTCAAAGAGTCATATTATTATGGAGTGAATAGCGACTTTAAAAAAATGATGATTTAGCCTAATCAACAAACATGAAGTTGATTATTTGATTTGACAAAAAAAAGGCTAAGGGAACCATGGTAAATTAGACTTATATGAAGACATTAAAAACGTATTTTTTTAACATTGTACGGTTTGATCATATACAAACGCAACAAATAAGCCATATTACAGATTCTGTCACTGTTTGGGTTCGCAGTGTCCAGCCGTGAAAGAATGAACTGCATGTACCATAATGCAGTTCAAGGTGGGCGTAGCAGTAGCCTAATGTTGTTATTTCAGTGAGCATGCAATTCACTAGGATTTTTAAAACGTGGATGATGTGGAAAGACACGTAGTTCTGTAATTGTGAATATTTTATTGTCAAAGACTATGGCTTCAAACGGCGATGATGCGACAGAAAGTGCTTTGCTTTATTTGATTTATCAACATTTAAAGGATAATGGTTTCCAAAAGGCAGCAAACGTGCTGAAAAAACATGTAACCCAGGTAGACGTTCTCGTGCATTTATACTGCGTTAGCAGTTCCATATACTCTAATTTGTCCTAGTGTAGTTACCGGTAGTTATTCATTTGTAGCGTTTGAGAGAAACAAGTATATTTCTGCCTGATTGTTTTGTCAGATCATGTTATATATGATCTAGTATATAGTGCAATAAGCTTAATTATTTTATTCAAAAAACAAAACTATCTTGCTAGATGGACATGTGTTTGATTATCTTGGTATGGTGGTTTAGTGAAATCTGGGCTCCTATTACATGCTATAACATGAAAAGAACATCATGTAATAGCAGTAAGCATGGCAGCATGGCTGACTGATTTGCAGCTCATACTGTGCTCTCCTTGTGCCTTACTAGAATTTAGTTTTTTGTCAATGTCAGATGTTAAATAGTTCTTGATATGTTAAAAGTAAAACGTACATTTATTCTATTCCATCGAATGACAAATCAATTGCATATTTTAATTTATCTATTTAGATTGATTGAGTGATAAGATAGATAGATAGATAGATAGATAGATAGATAGATAGATAGATAGATAGATAGATAGATAGATAGATAGATAGATAGATAGATAGATAGATAGATGGATGGATGCACATCATATGCTTATGTTTTTGCAGGTGGAAACTCCAGAGGCCTCCAGCCTACATGATATCTACAAAAGCTGGTCTAAGTATGTACCTGTGACTGAAACAGTAAGGGTTTTCTGGCACAGATAAGGCTACATGGCATAACATTAAACCAATTAATGGTCATGTTTTGACATACAGTGTAGTAAAAAGTAAACCTTTTTTATTTTTAAGTATTCATACATGCAAGTAAGTAAATCATCACATTTTCTTAGGCTGTGTGAGCTGGGGCAGGATGCAAAACAGGAGCCGGAGATTGACTCCACCACTTTGAAGAAGAGCATCAAAGCTGACCCGTCCAGTGGTCAGAAGGACATCAAGAAAGAAGAGATGGACGTGAAACCAGCCAGTGGTGAGCTACTAAACAACCACACAGCATGTTCTGTAGTTCAGCACAACTCAAGTACATTTTTGTTAAGCAAATAGGTGTTTTCAAATGTCACCGTAGGGTTTACTGTTCCTCTGTTCACATGTCTCCTAGAAGCTCTCCTTCCTCCTCCTCCGTGCTCTGCAGCGCAGCCAGGAAATGACGAGCCCGCCAGCGATGGTGCTTCCATCCAGGCGGAGGCCGACGAGGCTGTGCCCCCTGCTGCTGTATCCAAAGCTGAGACCGGGGGCTCCGAAAGTGACGAAGAAGAGGAGGTAGGATCACAACCGACCGGAAGAGAGGTCAAACAAGAGGCAGTGAGAAGTGTTATAGAATGTAATACGAAGTATTGAAATGTACAATGTACAATAGAATGTAATATCTATATCAGGTCGTGACACACCGTCATAACTACCACATCAGTGGTTAAATGTCACCATAATTAAAGTATATTACTCAACAGGAATCGATCTTTAATGGAGGTCAGAAAGAGGTCGGTTATAAATGCAATAAAAAGTAACTATGGTTTTTTTCAATTATGTCTGTAATGTTCTGCATTCTTTTGCCCCACACCTCCACCCCTTCCCCAGGACACAGCTGTTGCCTCCAAGTCCCCCCCCCCCCCCCCAGCTGTCACCTCTGCTCATACGACCCCCCAAACAGCCGCCGCTGTGTCTGTGTCTGCCCCCTCCAAAAACGACTCGGACAGTGAGAGTGAGTCTGACAGTGAGACCTAAATGAAACTGTTCTGCTTTGTGTTTCATGTTTCAGAGCCCTGTGAAAGCCAGAAGCCCCCCAGCAGCCAGTAAGACCCCAGTTAAGATCAGTGGTGCCACTAAGGAGGGCTCATCAGACAGTGACAGTTCAGACAGCGAGGAGGAGACTTCCACTCAGGTTGGTTACTCCTGGCCAGTTTTCCAGCCTGTATGCGTTTCACTCTACTCTAGCCCACAAACTCCGTTTGCCAAACATTTAGGCAACACTTGTTACTAAGTGGCTTTTTAAGAGAATGGGCACGGGAGCAACCAACTCTTCTTAACACAGATACGAATGATGATTACTTTGCTTACGCAGTCTTAATCTTTTGTCAGTAAATTATTTGGTTTTCCCAAAGTTACATCTGAAAGAGGACTTGCATGGGGATAAGGTTACTTACAGTACGTAACAATCCGCATCTTGTTCAATAACCTATAAGCAACACAGAACAAAATCATTCAACTGACGATGTTGATACGTCCAGCATGCATATACATCCAACTGAACCAGTCAATAAAGTGTAATTTACTTATTTATTTATTATGTTTCTTTTACTAGTGCTATGCACAAAAAGTAAAATATGGTTATTATTGACTCCTGTCCTGTCCATGTGGTCTGGGTTGACTCACTGTCATCTGCCTATTATTATGAAGGTGGCAATCTTGAGTCTTAATCTTCATGGATTTGGCTGTGAAATATACATTCCAGATTTCTTTTTCTTCAGTCATTTAGTCATGATTTTGTATGAGCACACCCTCCCTTTCCTTTTTTTTCTCTCCAACACACTCCCATGCAGAAATATCTGGTGACCAGCCACTGTAATGATTTGTGTTGACATTCAGGGCCCTAGATCTTCCTGTATTCCGCTACACCACCAGCTTAGCTTGGCTCAGGCCTTGTCAGTGTTGTTTCACTGCAACATACACACAGACACACACACTCAAACACACATACACACACACACACACACACACACACACACACACACACACTGTTCTATTGCTACCGTGTCTTTGTACTGGACCAATGATTCATGGTTGGGTCTAATGCTGTTTGAACAGAACCTCGATCCCATCGCCACTGGCTCCTGGCAGTGGGGCCAGTCTGGTCCAGCTGGAACTAGTTTGACAAAGTCATTTTGGCTCACCAGTGTGAATGTGTGTCTTGCCTCTCCCGGGAATTCCTGCCTCAGGTCATTTCTCTAAAAGAGGATATTGTTTTCTGTCGACCTAAAGGGTTAAAGAATATACACACGTCAAGTCATTTTCAATTGGAAATATTCACTCTCAGACTCTGAAAGTTGCTTGTTTTTTTGTCTTGTCCTCAGACTCCCAGCAAGAGCTCTGTGAGTAAGCCCCCAGCCCTCACAAAGACCCCAGTGAAGGAAAGTATTACCAGTAAGAAGAGCAGTTCATCAGACAGTGACAGTTCAGACAGCGAAGATGAGGAGACACCCGCTCAGGTTTGTTGAATACAAAATCATACTTTGTAGAAGGTATTTTGCCCTTGGGTCTTCATAGTTAACTTTTCTATCATTAATTCTGAAGTAGAAGGCTTTGTTTTAATATGTAGTACACCAACTAGGTCAGTGCATTGATTGCGATTAATTCATTTTATATGGCTTGCCTATGTACAGAAAGCAGTTTCTACACCCAAACAAAAGACAAAAGCCATTTCTAAAGGGACCCCAGCATCAGACCTAGAGGCAGCCGCTATCAAGACTCCACTCCCCGCTAAGGAGGAGAGTGACAGCTCAGACTCGTCTGATTCTGAGGAAGCTCCAGCCAAAAAGGCCCCGAATAAAGCCAGCCTCATGGTCCCTACCCAGGCCAAGGAACAACTCAAGGCCCCTGCTCCAGCTAAGGCCTCAAGCTCTGACACTGACAGCAGTGAAGACGAGGACAAGCCAGCACAGGTTAGTCAGGCCACTGAACTGACATTAAAAACCATGCTTGCGGTTCCAGCGGAACAGCGAAAGGTGTTTTGCTCGACACACAGAGCAACATAAATGAACTACCTATGTTTGTGTGTTTCCTTGGACCAGAAGGTTCCTGTGACTGGGGTGTCAAAGCCATCTTCCCAGCCCCCATCTGAGAAGGCCCCACCCGAGGAGGATTCCTCAGACAGCGAGGCTGAAGAAGCGCCAGTGGTCAGTACTACGGCTTCCATTGATGTTTCTGTGCAGTTCACCGAGGGGGGGGGGGGGGGGGCTATTGTCCATGACCATATAGAAAGCCAAATCACAGGCCAAATGTTTGCGCAAGTTCATGTTCAAAACGAGTCTTAGCTACTTGACAGATATCACTTTCATTTCCCACGCTCAGGCTGTTAAACCTTTGTCCCCAGAAATCAGGATCGACAGCAGAATCTCAAGAGGCTCCCACCGCGCTCCCAGAGCGAAGTGAGGTGGCACCCCCTGTAGGGCAGGAGGCCAGTGGAGAGTCTGAGGAGGAGGAAGAGGGAGAGGACAGCCTCAAAGAGGTAGCGTGCATGTCCAGCTCTCTTGTTAGCCTTGGCAGTCTGATGGCATGTTGTTAAAACATGTTTGTTTTTGTTCCCCTTGAAGAAATCTGTGTTGGCCCCGCCTCCAACTACAGTGACACCTCAGGAGACCAATGAAGATCCAGCAGAGCTAGAAAGCCCTCTACCTGAAGGTATGTATGGTCCGCTAGTAACATATTTTTTTGTCATGCAGTTCACTGCACAGCGATCTCGACGCATTGACATGTTACACCGTTCTGTCAATATTCACAAGAGGGTGTGATAGCGCTGGAACCAACTTAGGTTTACGCTTTCAAATTGTCGTTGGCACTCCTCTTATTGTAGAAACATGAACAAATGAGACATACAGGCTACAAGAGTTTAGGACATACAGACAAACACTTTCCCTCAGTTGATGTGCTTGCCCACGCTGTTCAGTGGAGCTTTGCTTAACTTGAAAAGCTACCTAGAAACCAGTTCCAAAAAGTCCCTGAATGCCAAAAAGCATAGTGTGGGTGAAGTTACTCATATGCTCTGATAAGATCCCCAGTCTGTCCTTCTCTCTTTACCAGCTTCAGACAGTCCCAAAGCCGAAGAGAAGGAAGAAGGGGATGAGGAGGAATCTCAGGTAAGAACTGTCATTGCAACGTTTTAGTCTGAGGGATTACCGCGTGATTTATGAGTCCCACCTCGTTAATAGCAGCCAGGACGTATCTATATCATGTCCTGTACGCACTGGACGTGGGCCTGGTGTGACCCACGGCACTCGCTGTTATAAAGATGCACTCAAATCCAGAAAGCCTTACCCCAGTTTGTCGGCTGCTCTGTCCCCAGTCTCTGCTAGCCGTGGCCGTTTCCCCGACGTCTGCCCAAGACGACGTAGACCCTGAGCTGAAGCCCGAGGACCAGACGGTGACCTCCACCACTCCAGAGGTCCGGAGCGACCCCGCCGCAACCACATCCCCTCCTTGTGGTAAGACCACTTGTTGCATCCCTGGTGGCTGAGGACAGAATAGGCGCCTGGGGTCTCATCTTCTAGTGTTAGTGTGTTTGTGGAGGGGGTGTGGGTGGGTGAGTGTATGTGTTTGTGTGTGTGTGTGTGTGTGTGGGGGGGGGGGGTAGGCAGAGTTCATAGCAGAGGCTCATTATGGACAAATACAGATGGTTAGCGACACCAGTTAGCCCAGGGAAAGGTCAGGACAGGACAGTAGGCCAACATGTACAGCCCACACACAAAGAGAAACGCACACAGACACACATTAAATGCTGGTTGATGAATTTAATTATTCTCTTAACATGGCGGATAATTACTTAAAAATAGCTGCACACGTTCTTATAGAAGACTTTCAGCTTGGCAATTACCTGCACTATTCTCTGTTTCACTTTGCAGCTGTTGAAACTACTGCAGCCAGTGCTGTGGCTGATGAGCCTGAGTTGACTGAGTCTATCGTCCTTAACATCAGCTATGAAGATGGGGAGGTAAGGACTGTCAATTAGACCCTGGCAAACTGACAGTTGTCTTTATACTATAATTTCATGTCATATCGTATTGCATTATGCTTTATTTTCTTTAGCCGGTCGACAATTGCTATTATAGTAAATCAGTACTTATGGTAGTACCCTTTAGGGTTTGAATTTTGTGATATTTGGTGCAGTTTAAGAGTAATTCTAGTAAATATGAATAGTCAAGCTGCCAAGGACTACACAGTATAGTTGGTAGTCAAAGCTTGTTATAACTATCAGTAGCTGGTAGCCCGTAGCTAAGAACTACGTCCTACTCAAACTTTTAATAGCTGGCAGAAATATCACACATTTAGGGGAACATTCTAAGCTTTCAAAGTTATACTTCTTTGATAATTTATGAATTATTATTAGTATTAGTGTGAACTCACCGCAAACATATATATTCAATGATGTCTTGTTCAGACTGTCGAAATAGCAATTCGCTATTTTAAGCTTAACCTAACGCAATTCCAAAAATAATGCTAGTGTCACCTGTCACCCAACTACTCAAAGGGTGACCATGCCTGCCATGACATTGCCTACACTTATTTGTCTGTCATGCAAATAAATACTTGAAATAATGCAATAACTTTTCTATGAAGATGGCTACCATTACCAAAAGTATTTCCGAAACCAGGCACAATCGTTAAAATAAATGATCTTCTGTCAATAATAGACAAATCAGTAGATAGACGTGGGGTGAAAATACCAATGAACTAAAACTATAAGCTTCATACTGCAGGAAGCGCATTGTTATTCCTTAAACATTGTGTTATTGCATCTACACCAACAATTACAAGTTTGGTAATAATAGGAGCGTAGTAAAGAAACAATTTCTATAAACATTTTCATGACTGCTGTATATATTTAACCATCACAGTAATATTTCAGCCTCAAAAACATGACTTTTCCCCTAGTTAGTCCATTAATACAAATGATATTCAATAGACAGAATATTCAGCTACGATCAATCTAGAACTATAATCGATATCTGCTGCCATGTTTCTTTTTGTAGCAAACAATAAAAGCATGATGTTAAAAATGCACTCACATCTTTTGTTGTGTCCCCCTTTGACCCTCATCAGTCAGAAAAAGAGTCCAGTGAGCCTGCCTCTGGGGCCTCCTCTAAAACACCAGCGTCTGGGGGAAAGAGAAAGAGGGGCAGAGAGGACGCGGAAACACCTCCAGGCACCTCCAGGAAAATAAAGAAGAAGAAGAACAAGGGGAAGACAGAAACGGAAGAACAGCAGGTGGAGGAAGAGGTGCAGCTCCCTGTGATTGTACAAGAGGTCAAGAAAAAGAAGAAAAAGAAGAAGAGCATTAGCTTGGTGGAGATACAGTGCCCTGTCACACCAGCAGAGGACACTGAGGAGGCAGAAGAAAATGTGGAGCCTGAAATTACGGCAACAGGTAGAGATGGTGCTGCTCCTGGGACCGGTAACAGGGTTGTAAAAGACATATGTACTTATTATATATATATTTATTTAAGGCTTTTATTAATACTTTATTTATGCTCGATATGTTAAGTCACATCTTGTTTTTGTTTGGCCTTGGATCTAGAGGGTGAGGAGTCGTCCACCACTAGCCCAAGTACCGTGAATAGGAAGAGGAACAAAAAGAAGAGAATCCGGAAGGAGATGGAGAAAGCTGGCCTCCCTCCGAAGCAGTCTAAGACCAAAAACAAGAAGAAACAGAAAAACGGTACAGATGCCGTTGTGACTCCAACAGTGGAGAAAGAGAAGGAGGAAATCCAGGTGAAAGAGACACCCCAACGTAAGCCCGCCAAAAGGCCTCCCCCCACACCAGAGCCCACAGAGAAGAAAGAAACAGACACACCAAAGAAGAAAAAGAAGAAAATGTCAATGGACGGAAAAGAAGCAAACGCTGTGAGTGAGAACAAACCTCCAGCCCCTGAAAAAAAGAAAAGAAAGAAAAAGAAAAAACAAGCAAAGAACATCACCAAGAAAGACCTTGAAGTCGTCCCGACTTCTCTTCCCATTAATAAGAAAAAGAAGGCTACTAAATCAGCTGTAAAAGAGACAGAAACTTCCATTCTACCAGAGACGCCTACTATTCAAAAAAGTAACCCATGTCCCTACACCAATTTTGATCAAAAGTGCTTACAATTTAGTAAGACATTGTGCATCCACGTAATAAGTTAGCAAATTAACCATACGCTACGTAAATAAATGCAAGCTGTTTTGCGTCTTCCAGAGAAAAACAAATTGAAGAAGACCTTATCAGAAGCTGTTGTTGAACAGAAAAGCCCTGCTGCTGCTGCGGAAACACAAGGGAAGGTAGGGCAAAAAGTACCAGCTTTCTGATATTAAACCAATTGGGCTATTCAACTCTTTCCAGCAGTGTTAACAGATTTCAAATTAGACCAGATATCAGTCCAACTCTTTCTAATGGCCTTCTATGGCTCTCTGCTTATCAGGTGGTAGTCAGGAATGAGGTTACATTACATAATTCTCACCATGTACGTTCTCTTTGTTCAGAAGAAAAAGTTCTCCAAGAAGAAGAAGAAGAATGTAACCTAATAACATGTGGTGAGTACATTGACAAGTAAAAGTATCTTCTTGTAACTTCATGCTTCATAACTTGTCTCTGTATATCAGGAGACAGAATGGAAAAGTCTTCCCTTGGAGTGATAAAGCCATACAGGACCATTTTCAACCATACTGGTGCCTTCAACCTAAGAAGAACTTAAGTCATGGTACTAACGAAGCATGCACATTCACGCTGTTGCAGTGTTAGATTTTACTACCTAAAATGTTTCCAAAACAAACTACAAATCTTAACGAGGGACACATTTAAGAAGACGTTGCGTAAATTGTCTTTTCTTTTAATATCTGGTCCAGCACCAATCTCTGGCAGTGATGTGGGTCTATAACAGAACTGTATTTTCGGGGGGGTTCTTTTCAACTGGTGTCTAAAAGCTGTGCATTTTTTTTTGTTTGTTTGTTTCCTATCATGAACGGAATTCTTAATACCTCGTCAGGACTACTTTGTCTTACATGAACTCCAGTATTTTGTTATGCACTCATTTAAAAAATTTGTAAAAGTCTATACAAACATTTTGTATAATTTGTTAACAAAATATGCTATTACAATATTTCATGTAATGTTGGAGCATTTATTTTCATGGCCCTCACACATTTAGTAACAGGATGGAAGCCCACATATTGAAACGTCACACATTAGAGGCTTTAGTCTGCTACGCTAATAGTAATGGCCCCAATGTAGATGCAGCCCACTGTGAAGCCATCTACTCTATGCAGTGAATGGCCCTCTGAAACGGTGCAGATCAACTATGTTTAAGAATTGTTGGTTCAATATTATCGTTTACACACCCACTCATCTTCCCTGAAAATGTGAATTGGTCTCATGTTTCTCATTTCTTGTTGATCACGGTTGCCTTTAATAAAAAACGAGGAAAAAAAGTTTTGATTTTGATTTTGTGTGCTTTTTCTGGAACGTTTCATTTCAACGTAATTCATGATGCCCATCATGCCCTCAAACAGAGTTGTATAATATTCAGACCCTTTTGGCAACATTAGAGGAAAATATTACAGCGTATTTGAATTATTATCCCCCACTAAAAAAAAAGAGTTCAACATCTTGTCAAATGCTTCATATTATGTTTAAGTTTCACATTACTAGAACTTTATTAAACAGTCAAATGCAAGAGAGACACACATTTTGTTCAACTCTGTTGGCTATTCAAGTCTTTAACCAACATAGCCAAACCTCATTTGGTAGCCTATCACATCTAGGTGTCAAAAGGCTTATTGAAGGAAGTAAAGATTTTACCAGTGGTATTTATACACAAATTATACAAGAAACAGCAACACAGGAAAGGCACACTGAGCATTGAAGAACAAAGCCTACATTACTACCGACAGACTTCATCCACAAATATGTGCTTTCCCTTTTTCTATGAAAATAGTTTTGTACAAGCTATGTCCTTGAACATTTTCAGCTGAATATAAAGAATATCATTTTGTGTCAGGCATTTGGTATTTTGTGCAATTTACTCTCAGAATGTGAAGTTCATGAAGGCCTATATGAAAACATGTTGCTACTCATCAGCCTTCAGAACTTAAGAATAAACTTTGATTGCAAAGTTAACTTACATAATTTCCCACATTGCGCTGCATTTAAACAGACAAAGTTTGAAATAGCTGGTTGATATTCAAATACAAAACTTTACATTTATAGCAACCACTTCCCCAGGCTTATTTTGAAAAATAATTAGCCATTACTGGTAGTTATATACAAAATGCATCTTGTCAGTATCAGCATGTACTTCATACACAGAAATTACACTAAACATCACCACAAAGCTAGTAGAAATAACTTAAGTTTAAAAAATAAAGTTTTTTCATATAAGTTACAATGACTTCCCCACAATCTTTGGTTCAATAAGGCAAAAGTGACTCAATTTTGTTTTGGAAAGGCCTTTTGTTTGGTGGACGTGTTCAGAAAGGTTCTAGTGGTGTATCTGTATTGCACCTTACGATCAGTAATAAGGGTCAATCTCTACTAAGAGTGTGCGTTCCAGGGACTAGCTACACAGCCTTACTCAGGCCTTGCCTATAGTAGGTGCAACACCCTTTGGAGCTTATTCTATTCATTACAGACGGCGGTACAGCTAAGTCTGCAGTGATTCGGATGTATTCAGTGTGTGTGTGTGTGTGTGTGTGTGTGTGTGTTTGTGTTGGCATTATGCCCAAAGCAATATTCAAGGTCAAATCCAGGTGTAGAGAAGTGGTTTAGATGTACAAGGCTGAGATAGATCAAGTCCACTTCTGAGTTAGTGCAAACAAAGTGCTTAGTGCTCCTTCATCCTGCCAAGGACAAAACACAAACCAACAATCATGTACTTTGGTATATAATAATAATGGCTAGAACATATTTTCATACTGTATGTCTTGTTACTACTTGTATCATACATTATGTAATTTAAAGAACAATGTTTGGTGTATATGGAGAAATACAATATCAAATCATGAATTGATCAGGCTGTTCATTATTGAAACTAAGCTGTTATATTAAGACATGTTACAGTGAACAGGAACTATCCGTTAATAATAGATCAAACAAATGAAAGAGTAACTCACTCGACAGCAGAGTTTGGGTGGGGCTTAGTTGAGGTAAACTCCTTTGACACTAGCCGCAGCAACAGCTGCACAACGCACACAATAAAGAACAATCAATTAACAATTAATTTTGACTTAATGTGTTCTCTGTTACCGTAACCTTTTACTTCTCAGCCCTAACCACAGAATGGTATGATAATTATGACACTAAAAGATCACTAAACATCCTCAAATGCGTCCGAAATCACAAATACAGTGGGGCCAAAAAGTATTTAGTCAGCCACTGATTGTGCAAGTTCTCCTACTTAGAAAGATGAGAGAGGTCTGTAATTTGCATCATAGGTATACTTCAACTATGAGAGACACAAATGATTAAAAAAATCCAGGAAATCACATTGTAGGATTTTTAAAGAATTTATTTGTAAATGATGGTGGAAAATAAGTATTTGGTCAATAACAAAGTTCAAGTTCAGTTTTCTTCCTGGTGTCCTTCGACAGCTCTTTGGTCTTGGCCATGGTTGAGTTTGGAGTCTGACTGTTTGAGGCTGTGGACAGGTGTCTTTTATACAGATGACGAGGTCAAACAGGTTCCATTAATACAGGTAACGAGTGGAGGACAGAAGAGCTTCTTAAAGAAGAAGTTACAGGTCTGTGAGAGCCAGAAATCTTGCTTGTTTGTGGGTGACCAAATACTTATTTTCCACCATCATTTACAAATAAATTCTTTAAAAATCCTACAATGTGATTTCCTGGATTTTTTTTAATCATTTTTGTCTCTCATAGTTGAAGTGTACCTATGATGAAAATGACAGACCTCTCTCATCTTTCTAAGTAGGAGAACTTGCACAATCAGTGGCTGACTAAATACTTTTTGGCCCCACTGTATATATGACCTTAGATTGCCTAACTTTTTCTTCACATTAACATGGTAGCCTATATGAACAAAATGTTGCATTCGATTAAAATACTACCAAGCTAAAGTTTCCATGATCAATTTTGCTGAAATAAAATTTTAAAAAGTATATAAAGAACCCCGCCTCACCAGAAGAGCTATGAAGTCTGACGTCATCAGCATGTAGAAGACCTGGCTCCAGCCCCCTGAAGACAACACACCCGCCAGCAGGGGGCCCAGTGCAGCGCCTGACACACAGAACCCACGGAGAACACATTCACACAGGAGACGCTGCATGTACCACCAATGGTAATAGGCTTGATGTGCAGTCCGTCACAGAGGTGACGGGACTATTTCAAATATAATATGGCAGAGTAACACACACACGCACACGCACACACACGCAGGCTACTCACAAAATAGTAGAAGACAGCCAAAACGAAGTAATGCTAATATTTAAAAACAATGTATCTGAGGTCAATGAACATCCGGGCACTTGCCCCTCATGAGGTCAACTGACCTCAGTCACATTAAGAGTTAGTAGTGGGACAGAGGAAGAACTGACCTACGGATCCTGTGCCGTCGATGATCGCCGTGACTGTAGACAGGGCCCTGGCGTTACCTTTCAGGCTCTTGTGTGTCCCCTGCAGTGGTCGTCAAATGAGAGAGCAAGTCAACCTTTCATACCCACAAGAAATCACAGCCAACATGGTTCCAATTGGCCGATGTAAACAACAACACTAATCCTGAGTGGTTCCATTTGTTTAACATGAAAGAGGGCCGGGCAATGATCACTTACATGCACACACTCACGCCCGCAAACACCAAACTTACCAAGTCCGCTGACACTGCTGTTGTGATGAGGGCATATGGTCCATTCACGAGTCCACCACACACTAATAGCATTGCTAAGGGAAAGATGGGCAGCTCATAAATGTCCGATCCTCTCAATGCTAGAATACGCTTATGAATTAGTTCTGCTATCTAGATATGATCGTAGGGGCAATTGAGAATCAGTATAGTCCGGACAGACTTGAGTTATATAGTAAACAGGACATTGTTGGTTATTGAGTATTTGGTTCTTACCAATGGTGGGCCCCAGGCCAAATTGACTGATCATAGAGAAGCCGTACAACTGAAATAGAGACAGCAAGCAAGTAGAAAGGCGCTGGTATTAAAAAACACTTGCCAAAGACAACCAGTGATTCAAGCAGACGAGAAGTAATTTTGTTTACGTGCGACCACTAATTACAATGATCAGAGAGAGAGAGAGAGAGAGAGAGAGAGAGAGAGAGAGAGAGAGAGAGAGAGAGAGAGAAAAAACAGAGGGGGGTCTTACAGTGGGAGCAGCCAACAGCAGCATGACTGCACAGGTGGTGGCTCTCTTTCCCAGCTTATCAGAGATCACACCCGCCAGGATTCCTCCTGTGGACACACACACACACACACCACACACACACACACACACACACACACACACACACACACACGCGATTAGTACAAAAATGCTGCCATGCCTGTCATACTAGAAGTTCTTAGAGGCTGGGCTCATTGCATTCTTGCCTGAATAATAAGAGAAAGGAAAAATACACACATGCACACAAAGAATGAAAGGCAAGAAATTGAATGAAAGGGAGTGAGTGAGAGCACATACCCACTATTCCTCCAACATCGAACAGGGTCGACAGATCGCCCGCTTTCTTGGCATCTAGGTGGGCTTAAGAGAGAGAGAGAAACACACACACACAATCTTTCAAATATTATCACACACCAAAAATATCAACATCGGTAACACCCTAAAAATTAAACTGACTGAACTGGTTCCACTTGTCAGCAAAGCTGGAGTACTCGAGTCCGGTCTTAGTCTCAATACCACATTTGATGTTGTCAGTCTTGTCTTGTACTCTGACCTATTTTGCCTCGGTCTTGACTCGATCTCAGACTTATTTGTCTTGGTCTTGACTCATTTAGATCCATCATATTTATATTTTAAATACTAAATATGGGCCTACGGAAATATATATTTTTTCACAAATATCACAATAAAAATGATTTCAAAGTAAGATTGGGTAGGCTATACAGGCATGCAATATTCACCTTTGACCCAATAGGGTCACCCTATCCTGCCAATGTTACTAAGCTCAGAAGATGCAATTTTCTTGACCTCACTTACTCAATAGTTTAGCATGACTTGCAAGCTAGAAAGTAGGGTTGTGACCATGTCATCTAAATCCTTTCAGTTTGTATACACCAACCAAAAGGAATGTATTAATAATGCCCTGAAGAAAAGCATAAAGGCACTTTGATAAAAATGTATTACGGAGACAGGGACAGGGGCTACCTCCAACTTTGTTAAGACATATGCATAGGCACCAAAAAGAGAGGTTAATTAATAAAAATTGTTAATTGTGTGTTAGCCAGCGCTGTAGTACTCGAGTCCAGCCTTGGTCTCAAAACCGGTCTCGAGACTGCATTCAATGTTCTCTGTCTTGTCTTATTTTACTCAGACCTATTTTGTCTTGGTCTCAATCCCCCCCCCCCCCTCCCCGCTCCCCAAGTCTTGGTCTTGTATTGGTCTCGACCCCCCGAGTCTTGGTCTTGTCTCGATCTTGACTAAGGTGGTCTTGACTACAGCTCTGGCTGTCAGTATAGGCAATGTCACGGCAGCTCTGACATTAATACTGTAGTGTCATTTCTATGATCCCGTTCAAACATGGGGAAGATCCCCTCGATAAGTGCTGGCTATTGCATCAACACACACTGCAGTAGGCACACAGATCAGCAATGGAAAGTAAAAGGCTGTGTTTATAGTTTCTTTGCGAGACTGCATGCAGAACTTTGTAGGAGCCCACCTGCTTTAGTGATATAGAGGGGCAGCCAGAAAAGGAAAGTGTAGCTGACCAGCTTGGCAAACAGCAGACACAGAGAGAACTCAATGACACCCTGAGGAAACCAGCACACAATTAGCACACTGTACATTCATCTTGGGAGATAACTCTGGTGTGTGTGTGTGTGTGTGTGTGTGTGTGTGTGTGTGTGTGTGTGTGTGTGTGTGTGTGTGTGTGTGTGACTGGCCTGACCGGTATGCGCAGAGCCCCCATGAAGCTGATGGCAGAGGGCTCCGAATCACTCTTCACCATGACAACCTGCTGCACCGGAACACCTCCACTGTGCTTGGGCAGCAACAGCTCCGTGTCCCAACTCTACCAGAGACACAGACAGACAGGGGGTGAGACATGGAGAGGTTAGAGGACAGCTACAACCAGAGAGAGAGGTGAATACATTCACTCACAGCTGTGTCAACACTAGCATTGCGACACTAATCTCCTACTTGCAATAAAAAGAGGGTTGGATTTAAAGTAAGCAAAGGCCCCATTACCAAACAAGCCAAAAAGAGCCACAACCATTCCTGCCCAACAGTCATAAAATCAGTAAGTTTTAATGAATAAGTGTAATTAAAATGTCAATAAATAGACAGACGAACTGGGTCTGGAAGCATAGATAGCTTACTGGCAGAACAGTAGGGCTTTGGTTTGAGCATTACATGCCAACTGACCTTCCTGCATAGAACACTACCATGGTTATTGTTGCATGCCTGAATGAATGGAAGAGTGGCACTTACTATACTCACATACTTAGGAGGACATCTATGATAGTTTATTATGATGGGCTCACTAAGCAGCATACTTACAGGCACCGACAAAGGTGTGACACACACTTAACACACATTCATTTACAAACACCCAACTACCTGGGAATTGCTGCCTTGTTTGTGCTGCATGTACAGTTCCTTGTGTCCATTGAGTCCATTCCAACTTTTGGTTTGCTAGATTGAAAACAAGAACAAGGTAAGCGGTATGAGTAGCAGGCCCTTGCCACTGTCTAGCAGTCAGCAATGAAAACCCGCGTGCCTTCATTCGGACCTATTCATACACACATAAAGCTCACATTGTTTAAAGGAGCGGAGTTCTCGGCATAGATGGTCTTCAGATCATTTGGATCTATGAGGAACAGAGACATGAGGTTAGCGCAGACCCTTTTCCCCGGCAACCATCAAAAGCCGTAAAAAGATCAGCTTTATGGATTTATTGCCATTCCATTCGATTTCTTCCCCACGTTTATGACCTCTCCTTTTATAAACCCTTGATGTTTTTACAAAGCAGATTTGCACCTTGCCCCTCCTCGGCGCTGAAGTCAGCCGTCGTGCCCTACTCACGTTCGATGAGAAAGAAGAAGCAGATGATGCCCATGGCGGCGATGATCAAGCCCGGCACAATGAAGGACATGCCCCAGTTGGAGGAGACCCAGTAGCCAGCGATCAGAGAGCCCAGGATGTTGCCCACGGAGGTGTGGGAGTTCCACAGACCCATGATAAGCCCACGCCTGGAGAACAAAAAACAACAAAGTAGACATTAGCCTAGTTTGATCCTCAGCAGTAAATCAGGCAAGATTTTAAATCGTTTTCTATTTTTTTTTATTACTATTAGCACAAACTAAAGCTGTCTTTCTATAACTTTTAGAAATTTAAAGACAGAATATTGCGATGATGAAAGAAATGTATCTGTCCAAATCACATGAAAAAGTTCTCTTACCTCCCCTTGCCGAACCAGTTGCCGATGCAGGTGACGACACTGGGCCAGCCAGTGGTCTGTACCAAGCCATTGGCTATCTGAGGCCCAGAGACAGACAAACATGAAGGTTTAGTTGACGAGAAACAAGGCAGTTAAATGGGTATATATATACATGTGTGTCTGTGTGTGTGTCTCTGAGTGTCTTACCTGAACAAATATATAAAAGGCCAGGCTGTGGATGTTGTAGACTTGGCCAAGGCCAAACATGCATGTGAAGAGGCCACTAGTCAACATGCCCACTGTCAGGTACAGCCTTATGGGCAGCCGCTCGCCTATGATGCCACTGCAAAGTAGGATTAATATGACTGTGGCAATAACACAGTCGCAATAATACAGGTCTTTTTTGCCCTTATAACTCCCTATTAAAAAACAAATGGTGGCCATTTAAATAGTTGTCTTTTGATGTGAAAGCAAATACACAAAGACATTGACCATCATCACCGCCAAGTGAGATTGACTTGGCTTGCGGCCTAATGACCTTGATATTGGGACTATGGTAGTGTTACATAACGCACAAACACCAGCACCTGCAAAGAGATCACAGGCCAAGCTGTATGTGCATAGCAAGGACTTTTTGTAGAGAAAACACAGAGAATAGATGATGTTGGTGAGAGGTTGGGAGTGAGGAAAGAGAGCCCAAGGTAATAACGGAAACAGAAACATGGGTGTGTGTGTGTGTGTGTGTGTGTGTGTGTGTGTGTGTGTGGGGGGGGGGGGTCCATTTGGATTAGCCAGACAGACAGACAGACAGACAGACAGACAGACAGACAGACAGACAGACAGACAGACAGACAGAGGAGGAGGAAGACAGGGAGGGGATCTGCTCTAGATTCTATGTAATGCCTGTCATTTCTTCCAGACCAGCCACATCTAGACTACAGCGTCACATGCAGAGCTTGCCACTATTACTCCAGCTAAAACAGCATTTTTATTTTGAAATATGTGTAATCTATTCCCTTAATAGCAATTATGGTGCCTGAAATTGTCTTAACATCTTATTACTTCACATTAAATGTTGTTTTTGTTAGTTATTAGATTGTTAGCTTTAGCAAAGCCTTACCTGAGGAACATGCCTATTGCATAAGCACATAGAAAGGAGTAGTCCATGGCTCCCAACAGCTGCTTGTAGTTGCTCTTATCTGGAGATGGACATGAATTGAAATCAGCCTGACAAGAAAAGACTGCTACCCTACGTTTATGTAGAAAAAGCCATGCTAATAAAAAAATGGTTCTGACAGTAAAGTTCTTTAGCTGCTGAAAGCACTGTGCACTGTGCACTCTGAAAAGCATTCTATTCTAAAAGTAGTTAATGTGCCAAAAGCATTGTTTATAAGCAATAGCAGGTCATTAATTCCCAAGCATGCTTGTAAGTTGGGGATTTGGGAAGCGTGTAGAGGAAGAACTAATGGACACTGAGGAGATGAGTGTAGCTCACCAAATGGTTTCCAGCTGCAGTCCATGTCGGGGCGGAAGGACGGAGGCTGGCTGCTGCTGCTGCTGCTGTCTGTCGACAGCTCACTAAGAGATGAGCAGTTCTTATGGAGCTCACTCTGACAAACACATACCACAGCATTCATTCAGAACAGATTTCCTGCTTTTGGTTTGAATCATTTTCAGTTTGCGCATGTTTCAGAGCTGCGTATGATGCTGCTCTCAAGCACTATTCATTTCACACTGTTCATTTTGACTCAGAGTAGATTACATGATTGGTTGATCCTATTGACAAAGGTTATGCAAGATGATCTAACTGGCGTCCTGCCAGCTGATGTTGTGACTGACTTCATCATATTATGGTCAGTGTGCTCAGGCTGCAAAAGACACCGGTGGAGTTTTTTCAAACGGTCTAATGTACATGTAGGCGTATCTGGTCAATAGGCTTGTATTTTGTACAATTGATTGCATGATACAACTGGCCCTTTATGGAAACTGCTTTGGTGTATTCCATTGGGGCTGTGTCGCAAAAAAATGTATTATAGTGTATAAAGACCCTCCCGCGCCATGTGGCAATATGCATGACATGAACATACCAACACAGTTTTTGTACATCATTGAGTTTGTGTATGCATGTCTATCACATGTTCAGTTGTGTGTTACCTTCACAATACTAATGGGTTTTCTGGAGAGGTGAAAGCTGGTGTACAGTAAGAAGGTGAGGCCAAAGGTGAACGCTCTGTACCTGCAGGAACACAACACAGAGAACAGAGGCTATAGTCACAGGAGGGAGTAGAGGGCAGGGCCATTGGTCAGTGGATGTCTCCCAACTGTTAACTGCTACTTCTTTCACTGTAATGTAAGAGACAGTTTATATTATACAACTCCATGAATTTAGCGTTGATTAGACATTGGAGAGTGAACCAACCATAATACATGGAGACAGAACAGATGGTTTTTGCTGATGTTTGTACTAAGGCTGAGGCAATTCTGCGGTATATCGTATCGTTTGATCACTATCAATAGTAAGGCATGTATATCGTGTTTTTAATTATTTTTCTTTTTTTCTGTTGAAATTCATAAAATGATTCACTGCTTGTGCATTTGATTGAGCTAACCCAACCTTCTACACCCTACCCCTCTCCCTCCAAAGTTTTTTTTCTTCTTCTTTTTAACTACTAAATCTGAATCTAAATCTGTTGATCCCTGTTTCCGTTACTTAGACTTTCTAACGGAAGAGACAAGAAGCTGTGCAGTTAAGATGAATCATAACTACGACACATCGATAGTTTGAGAAACAATATCGATATTAAAAAAGTAGGCCTCACCCCAGCCATACTTTGTACCACACTAAGACATTTAAAGGCAAATATGCGATAAGGGTTGCTTTGTTCCCAACCCGGAACTCTACTAAAATGAAATGTGCCTTCAGCAAACAGAAATCTGCAATTTCCACTTGACACACTGTGTTTACCACGTTTCTTGCTGGTGTTTGATGTACAGAATGGATCAACATATATACACAGCAGAAAATACTCTAAAAGCACCAGTAAAGGCGCATGTCATATATGAAGTGACATTTGTTTCAAGTAACTTTCCATTCTGCCATAAAGGACAGGACAATGCTGGAAATTAGAATGAACTGTTGATCCAGAGTCATGAATAGTAATAGTTGATTAAACACTTGCACAAGCAGCCCTGTGCGTGTGCATTTGTGTGCCTAGGGTTGGATACCAAGAGGTGCTGGTCAGCTGTAGTATATTGAATTACTGTATAACATTGACGTCAGAGTTAGGTTCTCCTGTCCCACTCTCGCAAATACACGGCCGCACTAACAAACACCTGGTACTGGTAAGTGTAAACTATCCGAATTTGCTGCAGAAAGAAGACGGTTTACGGGCCACTCATTTCTTAGAGCTCTCATCTATAAATTATTATTATAGTTTGTGGCGGAAATAATTGCTTATGTGGGAGGTTACCTATCTGTTTATTCATAAACGTATGTAACTTTAGTGTGGCAATCTTCTGCTTTTTTCCTCACTCGTCACTAGAGAATTTCCAATCAAACTAATTAAACAAACTAACTGGCTAAATTAAAAAAATTACAACTCGTCCAGCTAATTTGAACAGAAGAGAGATTCTACTTACCCATTTCTAGGTGTGTATGTACTAGAATAAAATATGTGATACTTTTCTTTAAAGTTCATTGACCAGTAAAAGCATTTTAAATAAGTTTTTTGTTAAGATCCACTGACTTTGACACTGGCTTTGATTGGTCTGAGTTGTGTTTTTTCATGACCTCAAGACAGTCGCTTCCTGTCCTAAATGCCGGCCACTGAAAACGTCCTAGGGGTCCTGC
This sequence comes from Aplochiton taeniatus, assembly GCA_017639675.1. Taxonomy (NCBI): domain Eukaryota; kingdom Metazoa; phylum Chordata; class Actinopteri; order Galaxiiformes; family Galaxiidae; genus Aplochiton; species Aplochiton taeniatus. The sequence goes on along the minus strand of CM030172.1, from coordinate 39,808,599 downwards.
ATACGCCAGCACAAGTCAATGTAGCTACCCCCTCAACCGCGGGGAAAGGTACCTCTTCACACCATCGAGTGATTGTACTTGTAGCTG